>VWYH01006495.1:963159-1395443 GCA_013399365.1 Pampusana beccarii
TTGAGGCCATTTCCTCTTGTCCCATCACTTGCTACTTGGGAGAAGAGACCAACACCCTCCATGCTACAACCTCCTCTCAGGTAGTTGCAGACAGCGATCAGGTCTCCCCTCAGCCTCCTTTTCTCCAGGCTGAACAGCCCCAGTTCCCTCAGCCACTCCTCATCAGACTTGTGCTCCAGACCCCTCACCAGCCTTGTTGCCCTTCTCTGAACTCGTTTCAGCACCTCCGTGTCTTTCTTGTGAAGACTGGTAAAGTAGAGCAAAACTGCCAGCACTTTTAAAATAACTTGTACCAGGTAATTATGCTCATTGCATCAAACCACTTTCATAGGGCTGTAATTTTTTGTTTATGCTTCACTAGACTGCACCTTTTCCTGGCCTTACCAGGCTGAGTAACAGTAGGAATGTTCACGCTTTGCAGGAGAGGAAGGAGAGATGCATCTGGATGGACACTTTGCTTGAGAAAAAAAACATCTTGTTTAGAAAATTCTGGAGGATGTGAAATTGAATGTCGTTGTATGAGTCATCCTGCAGTTGTTTGTTTTATTTTTAGCTCTGAAGAAGTTATCTACTACAAAGAATTCGACTCTTATTCTAAGGAACTAGAAAATATGGTTGTAAGATTAACTTTTAGGGATCTTCTTTTCCTGCCGTTTCACAGGGATTTACATTGATAACTTCAATTAGTGCAAATGGGAGAAAGTCACATAAATCCCCCAGTACATTAATGTTAATGGTTGTGGGCGATGTAATCCTCTGCAGAAGAACTGACAGAAAAACAGGCCCAACCGACAACAGAAAACTTTGTATTTTTCATTGTTAATGTAAAGTTTAAGAGTGCCTTCTGTCTAGAGCAGGGCTGTCAAACTCATTTTCACCAGAGGCTGCATCAGCCTCACAGTTGCCTTCAAAGGGACGAATGTAATTTTGGGACTGTATGAATCTAAGTACTCCTGCATTCATACGGTCCTAAAATTACAATTGTCTCTTTGAAGGCAATTGTGAGGCTGATGTGGCCCCTGGTGAAAATGCATTTGACACCCCTTCTCTAGAGGGAAATAGAAGTGACACCATTTCATTTCAGCCAGGTAGGCCTTCAGGAGAAGGCCTGGATAACCCTGGGTCACCAGTTCTCACCCAGCCCAGTCTGGCGCAGCAGGCAGCGGTGGGCATCAGCCAGATAGCAGCTGTGCAGTGAGAAGCTTCTCCAAACCCCAGTTCTGACCAGCAGGTACCATCACCACAGAGCCGCTGTGGCCTTTGTGGGCTGCACCTACGTACCCACCAAAGGAGCTGTCGCTGAGCAGGGCAGGCAGGCCAGCTGTCCCCCAGCTCAAGAAGGGCTTCTCCCACCTTCGAGTTAACGTGTGTGGACAGAAGCCTGCAAGCAGGGCTGTGGGTGCTTCTACCTGCCCACCACCAGTTGTGGATCAGAATGATCCCCCTCTGCTAAAGCAGGCCAGCCTGTTTAACTGTCCTATTCACCTTTGTATGGAAAGCAGGTTAAAACCTTCAGTGGTGGTCAGGGGCCTGGGGCCTGTCTGGCATCACTGGAAGTAGCAGGACTCCAGGGGAATGCTACAGAACGGCACCATTGGTAAGGCTTACAGAAAGAGCCAGGGGCAGATTGTTTCTAAGCACGTCATGCAACAGGTAATTGAACCTCCTGTGAATGAGTGCTCCCACTTTCTTAAATCCGTCTTCTGCTGGGTTACCAGAACGCATTCTACAAAATTCAGAGCAGTGAGCATGCTGATACTGCTGTAAAGAAAACAGAAGTGCATCTTTCCCAACACGGGTTACTTCAAGTGCATTAGAGCACTGCTTTGTCTGAGTCCTCACAAAGCTTTTATGGTGGAATAAGCCACTGAAGGCAGCAGTAGTATCTATCACTTTACCAGCAGGGTAAGTCGTTCTTCGCAATCCAAGCTTCTGAGAAAATGAAGGTTGGAGACAGAAATAAGAGAACTATGTCAACTATGGTTCTTACCGAAATGCTTCTTTCCTGATTAGCTATGGTGTTGTTAATCAGTTAGTACCTCAGGCATAGAAAATACCAAAGTTGGGTCAACCTTAAAGAGCTTCCTACCATTTTTGCATGCTTTTTCCCCTGCTAGTGGTGTTGGATGACAGTAAACGGTTGGCAAAGAGGAAGCTGATAGAAGAAAATCGAGAGAAGAGACGTCGGGAAGAGCTGCAGAAAACCATTGGGCACAAACCAGAGCCAACGGATGAGGAGTGGGAGCTCATCAAAATTGTTACCGAAGCACATGTGGCCACCAATGCACAGGGAAGCCACTGGAAGCAGAAAAGGAAATTTCTGGTAAGGACTGTAGCCTTTTACACTGCTCTTGGAGCCAGGTTCCTTTCTCTCTTCTGAAGTTCCTTCCCAACATTGCAACCCCAAAGACAGTCTGTCTGCCTGTGTATTGACATATATGAAAAAAAACCAATTATTTTTATAATTACTGCTTGCTTATTCTTTCCTAAAGCTCAATGTTTGATCAGACTATGTGTTTCAAAAGATAAACAGCATGTTGCTGAGTTAAGGCTTACCCAGCTGGATAATTTTAATGTGCTATGATTAGAAAAAGTAGAAAAATTATTTCATTCCTGATTAACAGCAGTAGCAGCCTATAATGCATGCCATACCTTTTTATACGTATTGTATCTAAGAACAGTTGTCTTTATTAGGGACTAGCATACGACATATTGTAAGTGTTAAAACAATGTAAAGTTTTAGGTGAAAGCTGATATTTTTTATTAATAACTCATGGGTTTTGTTTCCTTATTCCAAAGTAAACACATTAATTGAAATAAATTTGGCAAGGAAAAATTTCAGTGAAAGCAAGATGATACATACTCTATAGCATTGGGTTTGCACACTACAAGACAGCTTAAGTTTTCAGCCTATAACCAAGGATCAGAAAATAAATGGTGATTTGTGATTCTCATCCTTAGAGAAGGATTTATTTGATTTTTCTAAATCGATTTTTAAAGGAAATAAGTGCAGAATACAGAATACTGATACAGCATGAAAGAAGGATTATAGGCTGCGTGTCCGGAATACACCGGGGTCTTTAACAGTATGTGTATAACAAATCAGATAGAGAATACTCATCTTTTTGCAAGCCTAGGCTCCTGCTGCCTAATTCACCATGGGAATCTCGACCCACTGTTAAATTGCTGAGAGAAATTATATATTCAAACCAGCCGATCCCTTTTACAATGTTCTGTTAATTCCAGTGGCACCATCTAAATTTCTATATGAATGGCCGTGTGTTTGTAGTAGCGTGCGGTCAGGAAACCACAGCCAGAGATGGCTGGCAAGAAGCAGCAGAGCACTTTGGAGCGGTGCTGCACAGGAAGGTTTGCAGCACTGGTTTTAGCAGATCAAGAAGCAGCCGCAATAGTGCGTTTGGTGGCTTAGGCAGGAGTGCTGTTCTTTGGGTATCACCTGGTTTGGGATTAAATATGATTGGGATTAAAACTTGAGGTTAGGACTGGGAATGAGGATGCGTGTAGAAAGCTGGTAGGGACTGAGCCATGTAAAATGTGGTCATTGAGGGACTTCAGGCTCTGGAGACAGTCACAACAGAAGGGGAGCCTCCAGTAAAGGGTCCCCAAAGGCAGGGCAGGAGGTGGTGTAATGGCAGGGGCTACTGGGAGGGAGGGGGGGTGGGCAGAGGCAACGCTGGCAGCTGCAATGGGCGGTTCAGAAGCCAGCTGTGACTTCCACAGCTGGCTCCTAGGCCAGAACAAACTGCTCTCAGTGCAGCCCTTGATGCCTCGTGGTTCTTTGCAGCGCTCACATGCTGAAACCCAGTGTTTTCAAGGCAAGTGTCAGGAGCTCACTGACACCTCTCAGCGAGCACAGAAGGCAAGGTCTAGGGTGGCCTGCTAGCCCCAGGTGGGGGGCTTTGGAAGCTGTTGAGGAGCAAGAGGAGCTGACCACATGCCCCAGGAGCTGTGGGTCAGTGCTCAGGCAGCGGAGGCTGGTTCTTCAGCAGCAGGAGCTCCTTGAAGTCTGGAGCTCCTCGAGGTCTGGACCTCTTTTCCTATTGAGGTGAGTTATGTGGCAGGGGCTCTCCAGTTGCATGCCCCCCTGGAGTATGTTAGCTCTATCTAGCGATCCTAACTTCTTTTGACTTTTCCAAGAAAAGCCTGTGTTCTCTCTTTTTCTCCATAACAACGTTGTACATGGTTTTAAGCATTTGGTCTTCTTGCTTGGAAGTGCTGAAGGTTGTTTATCATGAGCACACAGAAAATGTGGTTTAGTTTCCCAAGATTCAGGGAGGGAGGGAGCCTAGAACTGGAATTATTTGAGTTTTTTAGTAGGAACCGTCAGATAATTGAGCCCAGTCCTCTTCATTGTTCCTTTACAATTGGTGCTTGCTTCATTAATGTGTTGCTGAGTTTTTTCTTGAAAGAAGTTAGATTTGGATCCAGATTGATGACAGAGCTGTGGAAGGATCTTTTGTGATGTGTTGCTTTAAAAAACTGGCAAGCACAAGTTTTTATTATAGACACCACTTTCAGCATCTCCCCTTCTTAAGTGCCCTTATATAAATGTTGTGAAGTCCATCAGTCTTAAAGGCTTCCTTCTCTGTGTCTCATCCAGTTTTTGACTCTCTAATGTGAACAAAATGAAACCTCTGCATGGTGGTTGGCACGTCTTTTACAACTGCACTCAGCAAACAGAACAGCTTTGCTGTGTCTGTTTTTCAAATACATGGTAACATTGACAAGCTGTCATAGAATCAGGTGAACAAGTTAAAATGGAGTTGGAATAAAAACCACTCATCACAGATTCTGCTAGAAACTATTTATTTGCATATCCCTATTGAAATCCTCAGAATATTTTTTTCTTTTCTTTCGGAGAAGCCTGTGGCTGAAGTCGTGCAGAAGATGATTTTCAACCAAAACTACCCAGACAAGTTCAAATTCTAGTCACTTCATCCAGACTATCTTTGTATTAGCCCAGTCTTAGTCATCAGTTGTTCTAGCCTAGTTTTGGAAACGGGCCTTGGCAGTTTCCTGGAGCTCAGTGATACCAGGCAATCCGTTCTGGGGAGGATTTCAGAACTTTGAGTAGGTGAAAGAGCTCAATTCTGCAAAGCTCTGAGCATCTTCTTGGGGGCAACAAGCCACCGTAGCTCGCTTGCTTTTAGAGGAACTCGAGAGATCTCAGCACCTGTAAGAAACAGGAACATGCCTGTATTTTTAAGCTGTGCCCACGAAATATTCAGATACAGGCACAAGGAAGAAACTGCATGTGCACAAAGATGCAGCTGCCCACACAGGATGGGCAGCAGCATGGCAGTCACCCATTTCTCTGTGCAGTCACATCTTTCACAAATGCCTCACAAGCAAATTGACATTTTGTGGCATAATGGCCATTACTTATGAAATGAATAGTGTTACTTTAGCGTATCTTCTGTCTCCAAGCGGGAATTTTAGAGTATAAAATACTTGCTCTAAGATAGATTGTTCCTTTAAATATATTTCTTTATATCTTTAGCCAGAAGACATTGGACAGGCACCAATAGTTAATGCCCCAGAAGGTGGGAAAGTGGATTTAGAAGCCTTCAGCCAGTTTACAAAAATTATCACACCAGCGATTACAAGAGTGGTGGATTTTGCCAAAAAGTTGCCTATGTTTTGTGAGGTAAGAAGATTTCCTTGCACTCCTCATTTATATGCCTGTTGTTAAAAACTATTCAAAATAGTCCTGGCATGGGACTAAAAAATTCACTATGTTTAAAGTCAGAAAAATCAAAAAGAGACTCAGAATAGATGAGACTAGAATCATCTGGCTTGTTATGAGTTTTCTTTTTCCTGTGGTTACTGAAATCCTGATTTTGTTCATCTAGAAGTCATCGTGGTTCGTTAGGGACTTGAATGTGACTTTAGAGGTGGCCTTGAACAAAGCAAATGAGCAAAAAGAGACTGTCTAGAAGCATCTTTGATATGTTTAATGAGATCTTCCAGCACACAGTTCCCTCTGTGCTTTCTGGCTCCTTGGCAGGTACAGTATTATGGAGTTGGGTATATGCACTAACAAATTCTTCAAAAAAGCATCCCTATCCAGGAATGACACTTGCTTCGTTGTGTTCCCTGGACATGCTTTTCCTGAACAGGGAGGTTATGCATAAAAGAGTTTGTAGAAGTAATGGGTTGTCGTTCCAGGTAGACACTCACATGTAAAATGTACAATAAGTAGAGTTGGTTGCATGTAAGGAATGCAGAGGCCCTAGGCTGATCTCATTTACAGTGAAGTATCATTTTTTAAGGGATGAGGTGGAATAGCTGATTTTTTTTTTTCTTAACTTAAAAAATGTTATCAGATCCACAGCCTGGAATGATATTTCATTCTTAATGATCTTAGTCGTTTTAACTCTTGTCAGTCCCTTAGGATCCACAGCCACAGGATTTTTAGTCTGGAAATATCCCCAATCCAGCCATGGAAGGATGCCTGCCTGCTCGCCCACGCTGCAGAGCAACAGTTGGCTCTGCTGGTGAAATGCCAAGTGAATGACATTCGAAACGGGAGTGACCATGGTCAGTGGGTTCGCTGGGCTCCCTGACTCAATAACGGTTTTCCTCGTAATAACTGAACACCGGTCAGGAAGGAAGTTTAAGGCAGCCATAGCATTTTACTCTTCTGTGGCTGGCAGCTTTTCTTTAAAATACATCAAGGAGAGCTATTTATGTCCTCTGGTGCCTACAGAACAAGAAGAGGTAAATACCAATAGTTGGCGCAGTGTAAATAGCTCTCCCTGGCTAACCTCAGCATTGGCTCCATCAGCCAAGAAAGCATGAAATAGTGGCCAAGCATGAAGATTTTAAAATACAAGGAATGTGTCCATAGATCCAGAGGCCCCTGCAGCATTCAGTGTCTGAGGAAATCTGTCTCCTCGGATTTGGCATTTGTTGGTGGGAAGTTGCAGTGACATACCAAGGTGAACTTTTTTGTTTAGAAAGCTTTGCTAGTCACACACAGACTGCAGTGCCCGTCTGACATCCCCTGCCCCTCCTGGCTACCATGGGCCCGCTTGTGTCAGAGCTGGGCAGGAAGCACCGATGAAGACCTCAAGGTCCCCTCTGTAGGTTACACAACTCAGCTAGGACTGGCTTTGTTTACGGCTGAGCCACTGTGTAAACCTGACACCTGTGTAGAGCAAGGTCTGATGGCAGAGTGAGGCACAACTTCTTGTGAATGCAAAGGAACAGGACAGCTGTCTTCTGGGCTGTCGTATAGAATAGCTCCTGCAGTAGCATAAAGAAAATTATAAATGTTTCCTCCTCTTTGAAGGGGCATCATCCTGTTAACTTTATTTCATTTATGTTTTTAACCCATGTATTTTTATTAGAAGCAACACTGTGTGGGCTGTGGGTTTGTTTATGGGAAGGAGCCCTCCTTTCTCCCATAGGACCTCCAAAGCACTTAAACATTATCATGGTTCTTGATTTCCACAGAGGCTCAAGCGGAGAGTGTAGTAAATCTCTATGAAGGGCGGGCAGGGCCTCTTTACATATGTGCAGCCCCTTTTGTTTCTTTGTCTCTTCTTTGGGCACATGCACAAGCCAGCAAAGCAGTGCAAGAGCCCACCTTAGTTCCTGTGCATCCATCGGCCTGTGCCTCAAAGCAAGAATCTAATCCCAGAGTAACCAAAGTGTAAGAAAAACTCATTTACTTCTCAGCATTTCTGCTGTTTTTTCCTTCTTCCATTTCCTTCTGCTTAGAAAATGAAGACTGAGGAGCACTTAATCAGTGTGATGTGAGTTTAGGTGTCACAGGCATCAGTGGTTCCATGTCAGGTAAGGCTCCGTATTATAAATACCCTCCTAGGTAGCCCAGCTCAGCTCAACTGCACGGTGTTGTGTCCTGCTGAGGTGGGCACCTCAGGTTCCTGCCTTCTGCTTTTCCTCCCTGTGGAGGGAGAAGGAAAGGGCAACATGTGGCAGATCATCAGTCGCGTGTGTTGACCCCACTCCTGGAAGGTGCACTGGTAGCAACGCTCAAGTGATGGGCGTGGGGACCGTCAAAACCTGTGCAGTTGAGAGCAGAACTGACCTTCAAGCCCCCTGTTTTTGGTAATTGCTGCTACTGGCAGATAAGACTGGAGGCTTGCCATCCATGCAACAGATGTCCTGTGTGTCTTTCAGAATTAGGAAAGCAGGTAAAGGACAGGCGTAGTCAGATCACCACTACCATGAAGAAGTGTTAAGGATGTTCAAGTAGGAAGAGAAATCCTCATTGGTTTAGTGGCTCATTAATAAAAGAGCTGAAGAGTCACAAAATATCTTCCCAAATGTTATTGGTCTGTTTCTTTTCCACCGTTCTTCCTTCTACTTAGTCTTTTTTTCTTAATTTTTCTTTTCTTCTCCTTTCTCCCTTCTGCTTTCCACTATTTCATGTCCCTTTTTTCTCTACAGTTACCTCTTCCAATATCTCTTTGTGGTTTCTCTGACACATTTATTTATTTATTTTAAATTTTTTGTTTTATTTCTTACTCTGTTTCTTTCTCTACTTCACTCTCAGCTGCCAAACGGTGTCATTTGCCTCTGCAGCCTTCCCTACGCTGCTGCTGAGCTGAATGCAATCTGCAGAGAAAGTAATTTGCCCTGAACAGGATGAGTCATTTTTCTTGTCTATCAAACAGTTTACACCTGAAGTTGGCACTGCTGGAAAAATAGCTGCATGATTCAAATCCTTTTTCTGACTGGGGCTGCCTCTGTGCTTAAAACTCTAACAGGCATCTGCTTTCCGCTTGCATTAGGTAACTGTCTGGCATCCACTCTACATCATTTTACACCAAATCAAGGTTACTTACTTAGCAAGCACACAGTTGCCATGTAAACCTAAAATTGGTGGTTTGTTTTTTTTCAATTTGAATTTCAGATCAGGTAAATACAATATATGAATCAGAAATGGATGGATTTTTGCCTTCTTTCAATCCAAGTAGAAATGAGTTGCTTTTTCATATACACATCCCTTTGCTGTTCATTTAGTGACAATCTCAAAATAGTCTTGGTGCTTTTTGCTATCGTTGAATTCCTATGAAAACATAAAGACATGCTTAACAGAACACATTTTTTCCAGCATCCTGCTGGCGCTTTATAAATACAGAACCTACCTCCACCAATTCAGGCAGCTTACCTTTGTTTAATGTTGTGGAAAAGACAAGTCTAGCCACATGCCCTGAAGATCATGCCTTATGCACCAGCATAATAGCTGGAGCTGTACCACTGATTTTCTGCCTGTCCAGAAATAATGCAGAGAGTCCAGGGAGATCGGCCTTACTAGGCTAAATATAGCTTAATAAGTTCTCTGTTGTTTAAATAGCCAGTAAGAATTAAGAGTACATGTCCCGCTGATGGAGGTGTCTCTTCTGGATTAAAAAAAAAATATTTCACTCCTTTTCTTTAAAAAGCAGTCCACTCTTACAGTCCCTCCCAAATGTCTTTCTTTTCCTTTGGTCAGATAAGAAATAAGTATGGCTGGAAGTGAGTTTAACTGGGATGGCTGAGGTATGTACCAGCCCCAATTATAGTTTATTCTGCTATACTAAGTTGTAAGCTGAGGGAGCCCAGAAGTAGAAGAGAAAAGGGTGAACAGCTGGGAACAGTGAGCACTTCAGCCATCTCAGTTAGACCCACCCCTGATGGGAGACAAAACCAATAGTATGTGTTACCACCAACCTGGCAACTGACAGGTCTGCTTCACCCTTCATACTTTGTGAAATGCTCTCCAAAAGGGAAAGCCGCGTTCTTCAGGTTTATTTGACTTAATTTTGTAATGCTCCCACAACCTGAAAAGTCCCACAGCGAGCAGCACCTCTGCAAGCTGGGTCACTTCAGCATCTGAACCAGCTTGGTTTGCTTTGAGTATCTCACCCAGGACCACTTGCCTAGCACTGTGTCATCACTAGGTTTCCTAAGAGTGTGTGGGATGTTATCCTGCCGTCAGTTTCTGGAAGCAGGAATGCGAGCCTTGGAGGTTTCTGCGTTGCACTGGAACTAGTGGGTCAGCAGCGTGTTTGGAGGGCAGCTGTACCACGCGAGGTAGCATCCTGGGGTGTGAACTGCAACTTCATGCTCGTGGATTTGTTGTGATTGTAAAACCTACTCAGTTTGAAAAGCACATCTTTTTCTTTACCGTTTATAATTTCTGCAGCTACCATGTGAAGACCAGATCATCCTTCTGAAAGGCTGCTGTATGGAGATAATGTCCCTCCGAGCAGCAGTTCGCTATGACCCCGAGAGTGAGACTTTAACACTAAATGGGGAGATGGCGGTAACAAGGGGCCAGCTGAAAAATGGGGGTCTTGGCGTAGTGTCTGATGCCATTTTTGACCTGGGCATGTCTCTTTCTTCATTTAACCTGGATGACACCGAGGTTGCCCTTCTTCAGGCTGTTCTGCTCATGTCATCAGGTGAGAACAGAAATATATTGGGACTTCAACCACTTTGAAACTCTTTAGTCTTTGTCACAAGCCTCTTTTTAAAAGAAATACAGTGTGTTAGAGCTTGTAGTGCTGACTAGAGTAATGTGGAAAAATTCCCTCTGAATCCCAATGCAGCTTAGAACTAGTTTAGTAAGCACTAGGAAAAAAATCAGCGTATTCGGAGCAATGGGCATAGAAGTGGCTTTCGTAACACACCTGGCTCAGTTTAGGGTTCAGGGAGGTGGCGGGGATGATCGTCAGAAAGAAAGCAGATCTGATTCTGAGCCAATTTTCCTTGAATGAAAAACTGGTAATTTAGCAACAGTTGTCCTTACAATAAATTCCCTTTTCCCCTAGGCACTGTCGTGCACTGGGCAGGAAGCACAGTTCACGCACATCTCCATCAGTGTCCTGGGCTTAGTTTAACCTGCCTTCTTGTTTTCCTACTTAACAGCCGCTCCGCTTGCTAACGGGCGTGTGCGAGCTGTGCTGTTTCCTCACACCAGGACCATTCGCAACTGGTCTCTTGGTGGCATGATACAGAAGCAGCGCAGACCATTTCACATGATTTCCAAAGAGTTTCTTCCCCTCTCGGATCCAGTGTGTTTTCAAATATGCTTCCACTGCCTGTGCCAGCCCAAAGAGGAAATTCCATTCTTGGGCAGTGGCAAGTTTGGCAAGATTTTGTTTTAAGACCACTTTGAAGACTGGGCACTGAATAACAATACACAGTGATTTACAAGCACTCGCAGACAGAAGGGTTTCCGCATTAATCACGACACAGCACTTGACCTTCCCAATCAAAACATTTTGAATTCTTTCTAGTCCCCTACACAGTGATACATGAGTAAGGCTTTCAGAAGTCAGTTCAGAGGACCTGCTTTCCCACAAGTGTCTCCTGAAGAATGACTTGTGAAAGGAGCTTTCCCAGTGCCCGTCTGGGTGCCAGTTGAGGCGCTCAACCAAACTTTTGGCCTTTGCTGTTCCTTGGTGCTCCATAACAGTCTCCTTTGCAGCTCACCTGTGGATCAAAGCTTGATCAAAGCCTTGGTCGGATGTAGCGAAACAGATGGGAAAGAACTGTAATTTAGATATATGACAAGGAAATTTTTTTTGTTGTTCTCTATTAGTTGGTTCACTGTAAGATACAGATAGAAGCCTTAGCTGAGATCAGGGATCTGTTGCTCTAGTCACTGTGAGGAAACGCTTCCCAAACAGTTATACTCTAAATCGGCAAAGTAGGCAAAGGATGAAGAAAGGAAGGATTATTTCCTTGTTTTAACAGGGCTAGTACTGATAAATGAGGTGTCCAGGGTCAAAAAAGTTGTTTGTGGCAGAGCCAGATGTCCTTGCTCTCCATCCTTTCCTTCTTAACAACGGAATCATCCTGTTTTTCCTGATTTATGATCAGGAATTCATTGAAAGTCAATAAGTAATAACAATAATTCTCCTTTACATCTACAGATCGCCCAGGCCTTGTCTGCGTCGAGAGGATAGAAAAGTGTCAAGAGGGTTTCCTCCTGGCATTCGAACACTACATTAATTACAGAAAACACCATGTTGCACACTTTTGGCCAAAACTGCTGATGAAAGTGACGGACCTGCGAATGATCGGCGCCTGCCACGCCAGCCGCTTCCTGCACATGAAGGTGGAGTGCCCCACAGAACTCTTCCCTCCCTTGTTTCTGGAAGTGTTTGAGGATTAGGAAGACTGGAGCGGTTCTCCACACCCCCCCGTCGCACTACTGGCTGTCATGTCATCCCGTTGCCCGGCTCTTCTCACCTCTGTTTGTTCTTCTTCTTTCGTTCTCTTCTGTTTCCTGAGGCGGGGTTGGGTTTTTGTTTGGGGTTGCTGGGGGGCAGCTGTATACACATGGATGAAAACATCCCTTTAATGCGGGTATTGTGACTATTGCAATTTGTTCTTCAGTCCTTTGATGTGAATGCTTTGACAGCTTAGCAGTGAAAATACAAACAGACCAGTCTCATTCACCAGCACTTGCGTGGTCACCAGCTCAAACACATTGTTGCTTGGAAAACACGGGAGAGAAATTGAAGTGGCAGAAAATAAATTGGCCTCCAAGTTAAACCAGCCATTGTTGATTTGACCCCGGCGATGCTGTCTAGTATTACCTCGTTTTGCAGGTCACAAGTGACTAATTCATAACGTGACATTTCTAGGCTTCATGGTTGTTTTTATTGTAACAATCACCATTATGATCTAGGATCTTCATCGTCATCGTGATCCCATCATTTTCTGAAGATTGTTCCAGCAGATAGAGTTTAACTGTGCCTCATAAATCAAGTACTTAAAATAATGCAGAGTGTTAGAAGGGACTGACTTTTTTTTTTCCCCATGTGTATAAGAAAGTAAGGTCCTTCCGTTCTTACTGCATTCGAACTCCAGGTAACTTCACTAGAAGGTCTGTTGGAGTAAGGAGGGGAATTCGATCCTCTGAGGTGCTTTTCCTGAGAGTGGAGAGGTCTGCTTTTTGTGAGGTCTGAAGGAGAAGGCTCTCTGTCAGGATAGCAGGCTTTCCTTGGAGTTTTTCAGGGAAGTGAATGCTCACAGAATGAGGACAAGGAGAAGGAACCAAATGGGGTGACCTTCAAATGGGACAGAAACAGTGTTAAGGACACTCAAGACTGTACAGCTTTATTCCAGTAATACATTAGTGTTGCTTGGCAGTAATCTTTTGTTTTATATATATATATATATATATAAAGTTTATATGCACGTATATATATAATTTTATATATATATAATTACAAATCTTCAGCAGTTGTCTTAAACATATTTCCATCTTTTTATCTTCCCTCTTTCTCTCCTCTCACTCTTTCCTGGGCATGTGTGTGTGTATGTGTGTTGATCAGCTAGGTTCTCCCTCCTTGGTGTCTGTATGTGTTTCGTTTGTCTAGATTCTCTCTTGATTCCCTTAATTATTTCCACTAACTGCACTAGCAGGAACTGAAGTGAGCAATGACAGGATGTCCTGCTGCCGAAATCTGCAAGCCAGTTCTCACAGTCCTGGAATGTTGGGAGGCCGGTGATGAGGGCATTATAGGTAGAGGTTCCTCTCTGTCATCTGTCTCCATTCAGTGGTGTCGTCCCTGGGTTTTATAAACTTGATATTAAACCATTCTCTGAATTTGTATGATACATAAAAAGCATCCTTCTGGTTCTTCCTGGGAACCAGAGGCTTCATTCACATGTTTCACGCTTCCTCATACCCCACGTTCTTTTGCATTGTGCATTAATTTGTACCAGTTTCTTTCTCTGCTATTTATTGGTGTATTTGCCTGGCAACTCAGTGGGCATTGTTAGGGTGGATTGTTGACTTTCAAAGCTCACAGCCTAAATCTATAACCTATGTTTTGTGTTTATTCTCTCATGAAAACATCATCCTCAGGAAAACTTATCTTGTAGGTGAAACACAGTATGTGTGTGTCAGGGGTTAAATACTTTCCACCCCTCTTTCCCTACATCATGGAGAAAGCATTTGGAGTGCTATCGGCTGTGTTTTCAGGGATGCGGAATCTTGTTCTCCCTGTTCTTTGCTATCCTACGCACCTGTGATAAGTTGTGAGCACTGATGTTATCACTTATGGTTTTGTACCCATAATTTTCTGAGAACATAAACCACAATGGGGTGTTCAGGTTTTTTTTGCAGGTGGCAAGAAAGACAGACCATTGGAAATTTGTTCTTAAATGTTTGCTGAAGTTGAAGAACCTCAGTTGCAGGCTGTGTTCGCTCCATCTCAAAGCATATCTGTTAGCAACCTCAGTCTCCATTCACATTCCTCGTAGAGCACTGTGTCCTGGCGACAAGGAGTTAGAAATTTTCTGGCTTTTTGGAACCAGAGGCCAGACAATGTGATGAACTCATACGTACTTGTGCAGAATCTCAGATGAGCAGCATCCATAGTCAGTAAAGAGTGCTAGATATCGGATTTGGGGATGGCTTCCTAGCAAACTGACAGCATATAGGGAAAGCGAAAAAACCCACTGATCTGTTACTTGCGTTTATACCCACAGTAGCTTGCAAAGAAAAGAGAAGTGTGCATGTCTTTTGGAGCTCTGCTCTGCCACAGGTGCAAGTATCTCACCTGTTTGCTAAATGTGAGCTTGAATTAGCATACAAGCTTTTGTCTATGCTGCAGATGAGGCCCAGGAGAAAAAAATCATGTTTCTCCTAATAGTATTCACAATTATCTCACCACAAGGTCCATGATGCTTCATGTATTTTTCACTGTTTCAGTTCCTGGAGTTGTGCTGCTGCTTTAGAGGTTCAGTCTGTCATTAAGGTCAACAATTCTTGTCCTTTAGGCTATACAGAAAATCAGTAGCCTAACTGTTGGTTATTTAGGTGGGGAGTCACCACCCAACAGTGACTTATAACTACCGAGGCTTTTCAACAGTTGGGATTGTCAGGACTGCATCAATCAAAAATAAATAAAGATCAGAGGTTAGATAAAAATACGAGAGTTACTGGATTAACTTAGGAAAGCAGTAAGAGATGAAAGAACTTGAAACCCCCTGAAGAGAACTGCAGATTGAAACAGTGCTGAGAATTAACACTTTTCACACTGGCTGCTGTAAAAATAATTGCTCATACAGAAACATGGCCCCCAGGTCTACCATGGCAAGTTCCAAAGTGTTAAAACAGCCTACATAAATGGATATGCACATACACTGCATTTGGCATCTGAGCTAGTAGCCTGACTTCCCGGGATAGTGATGCAGTTTGGAGTTTTGCTTAAGCAGGGCTCCCTCCTTAGGTGACTGCAGGTGGACTGAAGTGCCTAAAATCAGGCAGCCAGCTTTGACAGGCTCCACACAGAAAGGACATACGTCAACATACTTTTCTACCCTTTTAGAGTAAGTTGGAGCCTGGCACTGATTGACAGAGGGTGATTAATTGTATTCCTCAGTAGAACACTTAAACCAAGCTCTTAGTTTGACAGATTTGATGTACGGACATCTAGTGGCCTCTGATCTCCCACCAGTCTTACTTTGTATGACTTCGTTGACTCCCTCAGTACGACTCCTGGTTTATGTGATCATGAGAGCAAAACTAGATCCCATGAGGATGCTCTTGCAGGCTCTTACCGGTGCATACTGACCTTAGTTCTGCAAAGACATACTTGCTTTTCAAGATCAGTGGTCTCAAGCTGTTGTAGGATTGAGCCACTGGATTGACCGTCTGAGTGGCAGACATGAGAACTGCAATCAGCATCCTTTGTACTGACTGCCTTCTGAGTGAAGTAACAAATGTCCACTTTCCAGTGCTGTCCGGAGTCTCGCTTCTGACGGTGCCACCTCACTCTCATGTTTGCTTTGCGGTCTACGTGTGGGTCTTACATAGAAGATTCTTCCTGATTGTCGCCATTCATGGTTTTGCCCTGAGCAACACGTGCATTTAGATATTCATTTAATGTGTAATCTCAGTTAAGTTATGATATTTATAATGACATATATAGCGCGTGATAATGATTTTTGTTTACATTCTGCCAAAATGTAGATGTTAGAGTTAGACCTCCTGGGTCGAAAATCATCCTTGAGCAGACTACTTGCTTCTTCAGAGGCAGGCATCAGAAAAAGGAAGAAACTGTCCAGAAACACCATTTATATCAGAAATCTGCCAAGACAGGGCCATTGATCACAAGCGGAGCATGTCATTGCTAGTGATGTATTTTTATGCTATGGAACTCTAACCTGTATGTGTCATATTGACTTCTTGCTGCATGAATCATAAATATCAGTCTTACGGTTTTGAGATGTAGCCAGCATTCCTAAGGCTAAACCTTTTTCACTGACAGAATCAAAATCCACAACCATGGGACGGATTCCTCTCACTGTGAGAGCAATTGAAAGTGTTCAACGTGTATCTTTTCACAAAGGAAGGGGTGACAGAACCTCTTAATGTGTCTTGTTATTGTGATCATCTGGAAATGATTGCCAGATGTTTCCTTTTGATATAGCGATGAAGTGATCCGTATTTAAATTTTATAGAGAGAATTTTATTCTAGTGTGATAGAGATTTATTTTCCACTTTAAGACTCAAAATGGTGTGAGCACATTTTTTTACTATGGTATATTTTTGCTTTAAAATTTAAAACAAACAAAAAAAAAGGTTTGGCCTTATCACAAAGTTTTAGTGTGTCGTATAGATGTTAGCAAACGCAAAGAGTATGCATTATTTGTGTGTATCCACATTGACTGATGTCGCCTTCAAAAAGCAATATTGTGCAGGTAATAAGTTGTTTGTGACTGTCCATTGCACAGTTTACCTTCTTTAAAAGCTAACCTTGTTTATGCACAAGACAATCAAATGTAAATCTACATCAGCACCCGGGTGTAGATTAAGTTTATGTAAATTACTGAGCACAATGTAAAACATTAAAAGACACTTTATTTAATTACACATTTAATGTTGGTAAAGATCGTATCAGGGCATGAACTAGCTGACATACTGTAAATTCTTTTTCTCTTTTCTTTAGCACTCTTTGGTTTTAGTTTGCTCATCAATACATCAAATTAGTCATTCATAATTTTTTTGAAGAGAAGGGTGGTTTGGGTTGTTTATTTGTTTTTATGGAGCTGGTTGGGAGGACTTCTTACTTTGTCTATGAGGTTTGTGAGTTTTGCTTATTTGGTTTATTTTTTTTATATCAGTTTCATGCCCTGAGGGTAAGGCAAACATTACACCATATGGTAAAAAACAAAGTACCTTGGATGATGTATTTTTTTGCGAACAGTGTTACAAGTTATGCTAGATTGGTAATATTTTTTCAGCCTAAAATATATTAAAAAAAATCTGTGATCACAAATGTTTTAAACTATCTAAAGAGAAAATTTGTATATTTGGGGGAAGAAAATAATTTTTACATAGCTTTTGTATGCAGATATTAAAATGTAATTATGAATATAGTGGGCATAGATAACTGTGTAAGCTTGAATTCTAAAAAAGAAAAAGCTTATAACTGAAAAGTGGTCCTGTTGTCTCCTTCTCTTTGTTGCAGGCTCTTTCATCAGTTCTGTTGCATACTTCCAGGCTGCTGGAATGGGAAAAGTAGTACCGAGCGAAATGTTGTACCAGCTCTAACCTGCTCACATTTCTATCCTCCTGCATCCCTTTCATCACCTACCTCATATCTTATCTCCTCTCCACCCCTCCCTCAGGCACCCAGCAAAAGGTTTTCACTTCCTCACTGTTCACATCAGCCAAACTTAATTCACTGCAGTGAACTGGCTCTTGATTTATGTCTTGCTCAATTACATTTTTAATGGGAACGCCCTTTATTCCGTTCTCCGTTCCCAGTGTAGATGGGGATGGAGTGACGGCAGCAATAGGCTTCCCATTTCTTCACACTCTCCCTGCCTCGGTCTGCTGCGTGTTGGAGAAAGTCCCCTCATTCAGATATTCACCCTATTCTCATGTTCCTTTGCAGTTTTGATTTCTCCTCCAGTCCTTTCTTTCCCCTCAGGAAAAAAAGTGAAACTCAGCACCTGGATCTGAAATCGCTTCTTGGCCTGGGGAAACCAATGTGAGGCTGTTGCTTCCTGGTGATTTCCACAGGCACTTAGCGGCTGCCGGTGCCTGTTCTGCTGCCCTTGCACCTGAGGTGCTGGGAGCCTTCAGAGGGATCTGGGCCCCCCGACCCCCTGTGCCTGCTGTCGGTGGGAGCCCCTTCCCCACACCAGGCTCGGTGTCCCTGGGGAGCGCTGTGCTGGCACCTCCTGGGTTTGTTCCCACTGTTGTCCATGGGAAGAGGCCCTGGGCTCAGAGGCAGAAGGGCCATCTGAGGAGCCTGAGGGAGAGCACGAAATCCATGCTCTGCCTTAAATCAGATCCCTTCAAGCACCTGAGTGAGGACGTCTTGCCAGAGCCTCTGCTGGGCTCGCACTGAAGCAGCTGTGATGTGGCTGCTCAGGCCCTCCAGGGCAGCTCTGGGGCGAGGAATCAATTGCTGTGAAACAACTTGTTTACTCAGTGTGAAGAAATAATTCTGGTACCAGAGACCTGTGTGCATTGGCTGTGGTGTTTTGAGGCTTCACTGTACATAGTGGTGAAGTCTGTGTTTTAAAAAAAAAAAAAATAGAGTGAGGTCTATGGAGGGGAGCAGTATTCTGGCTGTCATGTCTATTTGCTTCAGTGCATGTTTATCGTTCCAGAGAAGGACATGAGTGATGGTCAGTTCTCTCAGTGTGGACTTAAGAGTCTAAGTGTCATGGTCACATCTACAGTGAGGTATTCCCAACAGCATCAATGATTTAAAAATGAAGTGTTTTCTTGTTAAGAGTGACTGCAAATGCACCACCTTTTAAACAAAGGATTAGTATAATACAGAAGTCCCTCCACTGTACTTACCACATTGCACTACTCCTTTACAGTTTATCAGGTAGAGAGGACTCCTTTCCAGATTGGATCACAGACCATCTCTCTCTTCTCTCTCATCTCTGTGTCTGGGGGGAGCACTGACCCTACAGGTACTGACTCAAGTGGCCTTGGTAGGCACAAAGACAGACGTGCCAGAAAACAGACCACTTTGCCAGGGTCAAGAAGCAGGTTTCAAGAATAATTTTAAGCCCCTGGGAATAATTTATGAGACTTTGAGACTTCTGAGGTCAAGGAGTACTGAGAGACTGGTGGCCAGCAGGTCGAGGGAGGTGTATTCTGCCCTTCTACTCTGCTGTGGTGAGACCCCATCTGGAGTTCTGTATCCAGCTCTGGAGCCCTCAGTGCAGCAAAAGCACGGACCTCTGGGGAAACCTTATTGCAGCCTTTCAGTACTTAAAAGGGGACTGTAAGAAAGATGGGGACAGACTTTTTAGCAGGGTGTGTTGCAATAGGACAAGGGGTAATGGTTTTAAACTAGAGGAGGGGAGATTCAGGCTAGAGGTAAGGAAGAAATTTTTTACAGTGAAGGTGGTGAAACGCTGGCCCAGGTTGCCCGGAGAGGTGGTAGATGCCCCATCCCTGGAGACATTCAAGGCCAGGCTGGGTGGGGCTCTGAGCAACCTGATCTAGTTGAAGGTGTCCCTGCTCATTGCAGGGAGGTTGGACTAGGTGACCTTTGAACATCCCTTCCAAGCCAAACTATTCTATGATTCTGTGACTTGTGGGATCCCTGAGGCAGAAGTCCCAAAGGGAGAAAAAAGGCTTTGGCCATGAGGCTGTGCAGGGCAAATGCATTGCTGAGGTCCCCGGGGACCAAACATACCTTTGCTCTTTTGCTCTTGTCCATACAGATGTAGCCTGAGGTACTCCGGTGTCACCCCAGAGAGCAGGACACGACCTGCATTTGGCTCTGCAGTGCCAGTGGGTAAGAATTGGCACATTTTGTCCGTGTGTGCCTGGAGGAGCTGGAGATGTGAGGTATTTAGTACACAGTGAGCCTCTCTGAGAGGTGAAGCTGCCACGAAGCCCAGAAGGTTTAACCTCCTGGCAGATTCAGAATTGCTGTGAACTAATAGAGCCCAGGCCTTTGCCATGCAGTGTGATGATCCATGCTAACCAAGACCCTGGCTCTGCTTCAGGTCCAAAAAGAAGAGGGAAGGAAACACCAACCTCAAGCTGCTTGACCAAACAGAGAGCAGAGGGACACAGTGGGCAGATGGTCAGAAAGGTCTGCCTGGTAGAAACGAGTGGTGACAACAGGGACAGATCTGCTGCCTCTGAAGCCTGTGTGCAAAGCACAGGAGCAAAGTATTCTTTGACAGGAGTCTGTAGTATTAAAATGGGCATTTGGTTGTCACACAAACCCAGCATTCACTTGTCCTCCTCACAAGTTTCCTGTCACCAGAGTTTGCAAGTCATGAATATTGTTGCCAAGACCCAAGAGAGAAATGAGAGTCTGCGGGAGAAGCTCTGGCCTGCAGGAGAGAGGTCTGAGGTCTCCGCAGACTGTGTGTTTGCGCAGCTCTGCACTCAGCACAGGCCTAAAGTCCCAAACTGGGATGATCCATTCCCAGTCTAGATCTCTAAAACCCTACGCTGAAAAATAGGTGTCGATTGCCCTTTGAATCAAAACTCTTCTGGGGTTGACTGTTCATTCTGGGAACCAAGGACAACTTCAAGCCCCAGGCTGCCCTGCTCTGAGGGCAGGGGAACACACGGGGCTGGGAGCACCCGTGGTGACATCCCCGTGTGGTGACATCCCCGTGTGGTGACATCCCCACGTGCCTCAAGCAGCCCGTGGGTGAGCGGCCTGGTGAGCCTTGAGCCCTCAGCGATGTGTTCCAGCACCGACAATGGGGCTTGGCTGCTGCTCTGGACTCGGGGTGGGAAGGGCACACAGAGACTACTTGAGGTGCAAGGCGTGGGATTCTTCTTAATTTCCTTTTTATTTAAAGTTCTATTAAAAAATCAATAGTGAAATTAAGTAATCATCCATTGTTAATTATACCTTGTCACATTTCTAGCCGTGCTGATCTGATCTGATTTGCCTCTAGCCTTGGCTTCACACAGTTGAACGCGCCTACATGCTATTATTCCCATACATGTTTTTTCCTGAACTGGGGAGGATGACAGTGTTTCAACTTCAAAACAAAGATCGCAATCTCCAGTTATTTTTTATGGCGGAAAAGAAGGTGGTAAGAAGGATTCTAACCAGGAGATGTCAAGACGAGATAGGTATCTAGGGCAGGACAAGAGGCTGGACTAACAAGCCAGGTTTCAGGATCACTTTCATGAGCTTCAATGCTGCACTTTTATCCCTCCACAGCTCCAGGAGGCTGATCCCAATAGTATTTTCTTTTTCATAAACAAAGTTGTTTTTTTTTTTCTTTTTCCTTTTTTGGGGGCTTTGGAAGAGACTTAAGAGATGTTTGACTTCCTTGGAGTCAAGATGTTTGACTTCTACAAGGTCAAGTGAGCCCCGCTCAGCTGTTGACATTTTGTGTACACTGCAGATGAAACTCTCCGGCTGTATGACACGTATGTTAAGCAGAGAGGTTGATCGCTGAGAGGGAACACTTCTCTGCACTGACCATTCGGCCTCTGCTCCTACATCTCACACACACGCACACATCACCTCCTGGGCAGTTTCTTTTTCAGCATGCAGTGGCAGCTCCTGCCCTTAAGTTGCAGGTCAGGTGCTAGGGTCTTGGTAAGAAGGAGGGATATTCTGGGTGGATGCCAGTGCTCACCATAGAAAGGAAACTGGTGTCACTCCAAAAGTACTGCCCAAATTTGTAGTCTTTGTGAGAGGGAGCAGATTTTTCATTTCACGTGATCCTTAAGGACCAGTTATGAAAACCTCACTCTTCTCTGCTGTTGCAAGCTGTGGGATAGCTCAGGATTGCGTTATTCTTGGACCAGATTTGAAGCAGTCAAGCACTGAACATAAGAGCATATTCTGACCTTTAATTTGCTTGGCCCTAATTTTAGAAGTGCATGCAATATTATTGTATTAAGAAATCTGCTTGTTACTTTCCTTCTGAGTTTCCACCATGTCCCTGAAATGGGTACGGAGTGCTTCTTATTGAATTTTCCCTTTTTTTTTCCCTCTGTCACTTCAGGCCCACTGGATGTAGGGTGCCCAGAATAATTTTTGTATGATGGAAAGTAACTGATGGCTATTAAGAAGACCCCAAACTTGAAACTTTTTTTATAATTCCCCTTCTTGAAAGGAGGGGTTGAAAACAAAAAGCTCCATTTCCCTTCTCTGTGTATATCTGTGTGTTAAATGCCTTATCTAATACTGAAATGTATCCTTCTGCCTCTGCATTGGAACATCAGTATTTTAATTATTTTTAAGTGCAAATATGGTTACTAACAGATGGAAATTACAGCTTGCAACAAGCAAGAAGAAAGATAAGTGATAGCTTAAGGTCTGCCTAGTTGAAAGAGCTGATCTAACTGATGATGATGGAGTAGGGTTCAGGCTTAAAAGCTGTTCAGAAATCCAGTGGATGTAGAAAAATATCTTACTCGTATATAAGAGTCAGCCATCTCCATAATCTATTTCAGTAGAGATCTTTTGGAGTGAAATATCCCTTTTTTTTTTTTCCCTAAAGTGGCCTTAACAGAATCGGGAAGTGATATCTTTGTCTAACAATCAGTGAGACAATTTTGGCCTTTTCCACCAGTTTTACAAAGCACAGCAAACACACGGAAAGGTTTAAAAGCCCAGTCTTGCTGAACCTTTACCCCTGGAGCTGGGCTTACCCATGACAGCAAGAACTTGTCTTTGGCAAAGTCGAGCCTGTGAATTTTGTGTATGGGTTAAACTTCATTGAACAGGCACAAACAGCTGTGTGGAGGTTTTGCCTGTGGTTCGAGTCTGTTTACACTCAGGAATGGGTACCGATTTAAGCTACATTACAACAAGAGCATGTCTTTTCCCTAGTCATGTCTGCTTGGCTGTGCTGACTGACTGAAAGCAGTAAAAGCTTAAGGACCAGAGACACAGCTCAGCCTGGCTGAGGTGGTTATTTGCACCCACAAGATGGGTTTCTGAAGTGCTAACAGGGAAGAACAGTGATACGACCTTGGCATCTTTCACCTCAAAGCATATGAAATTATACATCTCTGAGACTGGGATGAGAGTTGTGTCAAGTGTTGGTGAAGAAGCAATGCTTGTATGCCTGTGTATGGCGAGGCCTGCATCTCCTGGATGGCAGGTACAGCCCCCAGGGGAACTTATGTTGCACCTTGCTGGATGGCTCCTGCCTCCAAGCCCATCATCCTCATTCCATGAGGAGAAACTTCTTTACTTTGAGGGTGCCAGAGCACTGGAACAGGCTGCTCAGAGAGGTTGTGGATTCTCCACTGGAGACATTCAAAATCTGCCTGGACACATTCCTGTGCGATCTGCTCTAGGTGAACCTGCTTTAGCAGGTGGGTTGGACTAGATGATCTTCCGAGGTCCCTTCCAACCCCAACCCTTCTGTGACCTTGCCTCCCCAGAGGGTTCCACTGCCATCAGTAGAGCCACTGAGGCAGTAAGACACTCACAAAGTGAGTCTTTGGAAAGGGGTGTGGAAAAGATGGTGCATTATGCTGCAAATGTTGATTTTGCACCTAGGCAGTAACTGGTTGCTTTTGTGAGAGACACGCTGATGAATGGGTGCAGGGAGGAATTTATCGTGTAAAATTTCTCTGCTGAGAAGTACAGCCTGGCCATGAGTCTTGATGCACGAGGATTGCTGTCAGAGCTTCTCTAAGGGCCAGAGTGGTTTTAGCCATACTCTGCATAGACTTTTTCGAACTGCTCCATGGTTCTTGCAGCGCTCAGCTGGTGTGGAAATGGGTGAGGGAGGAAGGAATTTTCACTGCCTGAGAATTGTATCATATTCACAATACAAACATCAGTCACATGCTTTGTAACCGGGCCTGCAGGCAGGCTGAGCTTGTCCTTTGAGGAGTCTGGGCACAGAAGTGCACTGAGAAGCTCAGGTAGTTTTTTCCTTTGGATCTTCATTTGTGACTGCACATTTGGGCTGGTTGGAAAATTACATTTCAAACAGGGTTAGAAAGAAAGTTGGTTTTCCAACTAAATTTGATGTCTTGTAAAAACATTCTTCTTCCCAGCAGCTTTCTTAATTCTGCAACTCAGGCATTCTTCTTCAGATATAAAATTGCAGTTTGTCCTGGGACTGTAGCATTGGCATGAAAACTGGGAAACAAACACCTTCAGCTGGAACAATGCAAAAACTGGTTTTGGAAATACAGCCATAGGATCACATGAAGTTTGTTGATAATTATCTCCTTAGGCAGATAGCCTCTCTCATTCCTTATCATCTGTCTTCTTTACACAATGCCAGAAACTGTCAAAGGAGCTCCAAACACCAATGACCCCAGCCTGTACAGCAGAATGAGGTCACATAGCATCCACACAACGTGCTGCTAGAAAGCATCTGTGACATTCCTGATAAAATAACTATAGGAGAGAGGGCAATTGAAAGCTTTTTTTTCAACCAACTTCTTTCCCAAAGTAGTTTGCCAAAACTGTAGAAGTCACAGAAAGAAGAAAAATCCAGCTAATCTAAACTACAGTAAACCCCAGGACAAGGAACTTGCCAGACTATATGATGAACAGGATTTAGAAATTACCTACTTAGATTTACCC
The DNA here is from genome assembly GCA_013399365.1 of Pampusana beccarii. Lineage (NCBI taxonomy): Eukaryota > Metazoa > Chordata > Aves > Columbiformes > Columbidae > Pampusana > Pampusana beccarii. Next base: position 987,687 of record VWYH01006495.1, read on the forward strand.
TTCTGTCTCCTCTCCACAGCCATTTGATTTCACAAGTTTTGCTGGGGAGATTGCGGTTTAAATAGAGGAGTTTTGCCCAAAGCAGTAGCAAAAAGTGCTGGAGAGCTTAAAGTGAAAAACAGGAAGCTTCTACACCACAGGAATCCTCAATGTTCAGTTTAAAGAGGATTCACTGATTGGAAAATGCTAAATATCGACTTGAGGGCAATAAAAATGATAAATGTTCAGAAAAGAGGACGTGATATTAATTTAAAAAAAAAAAAAAAGAGGGAGTCCATCTAAAAAGCACGTTTTGCCCTTCGGGGGGTGTAAAATCTGAAATGCTTTGACTACATGAAATCCCTGGGATAAGTCTTTAAGACTTCACAGGCTGAGGAACTCCATTGAATAGTAGGTTTTGTGTGGGCTCTGAAGCTTGAAAAGGCGACATGAAGCCGTGCCTTAAAGGCCAGAAAACATCAATTTAGTTTCTTCCAAGCTCCAGAAGTGGAAACAGACCTCAAATACCTGTCTCAGCCCCAGTATTTGCTGCCTCCTCTCTGGATATCCCTCAGAGCTAAGCTGAGGGCTGCTGTTTGCGGTGGGCAGCAAGGAGTTCTTCTCTCAGCCCCAGGCCCGTGCCCACCTTGCTGCTCAGCAGGAGGCTGGCCATGGGGCAGGGCGAGGGCTCCGGTTTCCAGGAGCAGATGCTCAATTCTTCCACAGTCCAGAGGCAAGGATCTGGCATTGCGTTGACTGGGAGGAACGCCTTCACCCTCTTCCTGGGGCCAACAGGGTCTGCACTTGGCCCATTTGGTCAAGACAACTAGTATGGACAGGGGTAGCAGGAGGGAAAGGAGTGGCTGTCACACTTCGTTCTTTCCTGGGTTTTAGAAGACTTCCAAAGCCAGGTTGAAGTCTGAGGCACACAGTCGTTTCTGATCTTTCCTGCTCTTTGATGAGCCCACCTGAACCCCAAGCTCAACACTCTTCATGGCCTGACACCACTGCCCCCACCCAATCACTGCACTTGGGAGTGACAGAGACAATTTGGAGTTCCTGCACCACATCCTGGTGTGTTCAGCTCTGTGGAACCACACAGAAACGTAATTCATTGACTCCACCTTTAACAAATTTAAGTCTGAAATCGCCACCAAGACACAAACACCTTCCACAAAAATGAGGGGGAGGCCCAAACTCTCCCAGGGCAACTAGGAGAGCTCTCCAGCCTGAACTGCAGCTCCATGAGCCTTCCTGGTCTCCATGGCCAATTGTGGGGCTGTTCGTCCCATCCTGGGCACAGATCCCAGCCCTGTCCTCCGCCACAGACACAAGAGAGGGCGCAAAACCATCAACTTGCTAGTTGAAAATACCAATTCCTATGTGGCCTGTTCTATCACAGGGCCTCTTTCCAGCTATGCCAGGTATGCAGAACCAATAATCTGCTTTCATCCTACCTCTAATCCTTCTTCTAACGTTAAGAGACCATTCTGTCCTTCCGTGCATGGGAAAGTTACTCTTTTATTTCACGTAGTCCTGTTTATCCTGTTTGATCTTTGTTGCTTTTTATTACTAACTTCATTATGCTTTTCTATAAAATGGAGTGTGTTCTTTACATGCAGGTATAAATTCTTCTTCTATTTACTTTCCTCAACAGAGATAATACTGAAGTTTTTAATTCTTCATAAAAGTCCTGTTGCTGCCCATAGTAACAGATTAAATTGTTCATCACGTATGGTTTGCTTTTATGATCATGTGCTCATCCACCTTGAAAGAGTGGGATTTATGCAGAAATAATTGAGTAAATTAGCTATCAAGGAAATCTTGGGTAGAACTTAATGTCTTTAATATGCTTTTGTACTTTAAGTGTTCAAAGCCGTGACACAAGTAGCTTCTGTTCTTTCTCACCTTTTTGTATGATAGGATAGGTTACAGCCAGACTCCATGCCAGGTTTCCCGGTATCTCAAGAACATAAAAATCACAACCATCATCTGATTCAGTGTGTCATGGAAGGAGAAGCCCTTCCAGGTGGGCACAGGCACTAAACTGCAGTCCCCAAATGCTCTGGCTTGTCTCCTGTTCTCTGACTCACTTGTAAAATATACCCATGGACAGATCGCAGACTGAGCCAGCCAGCCTTTTCTGGCACATGGGGTCACTGATGAAAAAATTAGTTCTCTTCTCCTTCTTTTCAATGTACTTTGAAGAAAATAGCAGGCTGGAGCCCACTGATAGTTCAGTGTGTGAGATCTAACAGGTCTGAAAAATACGTAGAAAGAATGGGTAAGACTTTGTTTATATATCAGTCAGGACATGTCCTCACAAGTAGACCTGTTGTCTAGACTTATCTTGTTGGTTTGGAGCAATTCAGTGCAAAGGAAAAATATATAATGAGAAGATACAAAAATGCCTGTGGGCATATATACCCTCAGTAGTAACTCCTGATCATTGAAGATCCAGATGGCAGAGAGTGATACAAGTTCCGTGAGCTCTGTTACAGCAATTACAATAAATAGAACAAAGAATCAGAAGCCAGAGGATCTTTTACTAATAATACTTCTTTAATTAAAATGTCCCATACATAGAGACATGAAAAGAAAGAAACGTGCTGTGGGGAAAAAGTTGCTAACTTCAGCATAGTATAGAGAAAGTGTTTATAGTTTGGTACCCTGTCATTTTTTCCTCTTAGGACGTCCTGTGTTTTACACTGGAAATATATTAGGTCGTTTCTCACTTGTATTAAGAGAATGTAATAGAGAGATGGAAAAAATGGAAGATATTTTTAAAAACAAACAAAACAGACAAACAAACAAACAAACAAACCCCAACATATCATCAGTAAAAAGATTGCACAGTTTAGCATCAACAACCTGAGCTTCTTTAAACTGTGCAAAACCAGAAAGTGGCAGCTTTTGGTTGCATCTTACACATTTGCACGTATACTACCAAATACATCTCTACTGCACTTTTATCCTATTCCAACAAAAGGTATTAGCTTTTCCCACAGCTGACAAGACCTTTTCTTCTCCTATGCCAAAGTCACTAAAAGCAAAGTTGTAAAAATTCTGATTTCTCAAAAGATTTAAGTCCCCTGATTCCTGATTTTCTGCAATGTGCCATTTAAAAATCCTGAACATGAGACCATTTTCACAAGCTACCCATAAGGCATATTCCATTTGCAGAGTAATCTGGCTCCACCAAGTGACAGTTGTTGTGATTGCTGGTCTACACTTGCAGTTAACAGTGCAAATCCTGTACTAGGTACCATGACAAGCCGGTAACATCCAATTTTCGTTGGAAAGTTTTCAACTTCAGTAATCCACAACCCGTAGATTATTCCACTGTAACACCTGTGGAACAAATCGTGATGGGGTAGAAGGGTTGTAGAAAAGCAAACTGGTTCCCACAGTCTGATTTCGCAGCCTTCCAGATGCTGGGTGAGGTACATACCTCTAGAAATGTGATTGGAAGGTGAGGAGAGTGTAGAAATGACTATGCTACCTGGTCTTTTTCATACGAAGGTCTGAAAAAAAGATGCACTGGAAGCCTCAAACAGAGTGGAGAAGCTTGCTAACCCACAGCCATGGGGTGGGATGTTCTCATAGCTGTTCTACATAACCATTTTTGAAATAAAAGGTACTCTGAAAGAAACAAGTGAGGAGGTTGAAGGCCAGAGACAAACTGTGCTTGAGACAGAGAAACAGATTGCTTTGGAAGCCCTGTTTATGAAACCCAACAGAGACCCTACACATAATCTTTTACAAGTATAGAAGTGTGGGCAGAAGTAGACATGCTCAGACCTGGAACTGTTATGATCAGATGTTAGCATTTGATGGTTTTTCAATATCACTTGTTTCGTAGTCAGTTGTAAATTTTAGACAGTAGGATTTGCTTTACTGTCATTTTTTTTTGTATTTTTTGTCATTTGGGGTGAAGTAGGCTGTGGAAGAGTTGAAGCAAGTCGACTTTCTTTAGTCCAGAGTTCTCCTTCAGGGAATTACTAGCAGAGAGACAAACAAAATGGAATGGCAGCACTGACCAAAGGCATGGAGGCTAGCTATGAAATTAACTGTTGCGTACCCAGGCACAGAGATCTGCACGGGTGCACAGAAACACACATGTAGCACACTCAAAAGACATGTAGGCCATTACAGATGAATTTAACGTTTTGGATGTTATAATTCTCTTTCATGCTCCCTAGTGACAGTGGAGTATATCAGAATGCATGCATGCTATCACAGGTAATACTAATTTGTATGTTCTCAGCTACATGTTCCTTTGCAAAGACTGCATGAGGTGAAAGAGAAGGGGAAATCAGAGGATGAAAGCCAGAGGAACCACAAGAAAAAGTAGACAAACTGGCTCCGAAAAGGAGGGAAAGTACTTCCTGCACAGGGCTAGGCAGAAATTGTTGCTACTCAAAAAGTTACTGAGTTGGCTGGAGTGACACCTGCTAAGACACGGTAATCCAGACAAGAACTGAGGATGCTTTTTTCCCTTGAATTTTGTCCCTCTGAAGAAGTGACATAGTTTTATTCTGTTTCTTTCCAAGGCTCAGACCAGAATTCTGTCCTTGGTGTGTTCAGGCATTACTTGGTTGTGGTTACAGACTGGTGGAATGCTGGTTGACGGGAGAGGCAATCCTGGGGATTTCAGGCACCACAGTGAGACCAACAGCATCACATGCTCCTGGCCCACCGAGGCAACAGCCCTAGGGTTAAAAATTCTCATTACACCAAACCAAAAACTGAGTGTTGAGGAAATAGCATCCAACGTTCTGATCCAGAAGCAGGGCCGGTTTTCTCACATGATGCCGCTGCGCACGCAGAGCACTGCTACTAGTCTTACTGTTCTTCATTGTGTTATGCTCTGCTCCATCAGCATCCAGGTTTCTGTGTGGGTTCATTACATGGTTAATATTTAGCTCTCAGATGGTGACAGGTATCACAACAACAGCTTGGTGCTGGGACACTCTGTTTTACCTGCGTGTGAGCTGCTTTCTGTTACGTCAGGTTTCGTTATCATTGAGGTCCACTGTACAGATCAGGCATATTTTCATCTCATTGTACCACTGTTCTATTTTGAACCACTTAATCACCAGGAAAAATAGGGAATGATTGGTGGAGGGTCACTTATTTTTAAATTTTTAAAAATGTGAAAATATTTTAGAAAAGTAGTTCTAAAGCATTGTGAATAAAAACAGCTTTTATAAAATAGCCTGTTCAACAGTTAACAGGGAGATGGGGAAGAAATAATACAGGTCTTCCGGCCATTTACTTACTGAAGTCTTGCTTCAGTCGTGCAGGGACACGGACAGTATGTGTGCATATGTTTGTATGGGATGGGGAGGGGTGCCTGTGGCATGCTTTGAGTTGAAGGCATTGAGAATTTTGTGCTTGCTTGCTTCTGCTGTGTGTTTCATTACTGTTGTGTAATGGAGAAAGTGAGGGGTCTAGTGAACTGATGGATGATGGATGGAGGAATGCAAAAAAAGGGAAGTGTTAATATACATATTATTGACTTCTGTTTTCCCCTTTGCTTATTAGATATAGTAACATTATGTGTATCACTAATAATATCAATGTTGCTACTTGGTATATGTATTTCTGTAACATTGCCATGGGATTAGGATATCCCTGTGGCATTCTAGATTTTATCTGAATTTAGCCTAGTATATGTTAATGTATTAATAATAAATTGTGTCTGTAGTAGAAGAGACAACTGTATCTGACCTATATAATAATCACTGTATGCATTTTCTTCTTTGGAATGTCTTCAATAAATAGATCATGATGTTTATTCGTCTTTTATCCACTTATTTACACTAAACTGGTGCATAACTGAAAATATTTTAGAAAAAAATCCATACATCAAGAAGCCAGTGATGCAATTAATGTGGCTATGATGATTCAGAGCATATGCATTTTACCTTAATGAGACATATGTTGTCTCATATTAAATTAACTCACACTTCTGTTATTGTGTATGCACTGTTTCAGTTGTGAATGTGCTAAAGTATATACTTGAAAGAAGAAATGTAAAAGGTAAAAAAAAAAAGTCTAGAAAAATTTCAGCCATAGGAACTAAAATGATGTTCTGTAGCTGCAAAGGTAACTGACAACACCACAGTCCTGATTGCCATTCCCTAACCAGCCTCTCCTTCCATGCAGAGGTGGGAAACATGTGAGTGCCCTTCCAGCTAAGGAGAAGAACACAGGGAGCACTTTGCAGTATAATTATATCTGATAGCACACATAACAGTGTATGATGTTTACTCTTTTTCTCCATCCTCACACTTTGCACCCTGTATTATCTATCGCAGTTTTCACCCTTTCTCTTGCTTTGATAAAAGTAGTGACATACGGGTCATATCTACAATCCTGTCCAAGATGAGCTACCTTGATGGTTTTACACCGTCATTGGTGTTGCCTGACACAGGGCAGGAGGCAGGTGAAGTCATGGGAAGGGTTTCTCAGCTGAGTTTCTGGAGCACACCCTGCTGCCTGCACCAACAAAAGCTTGCTATATGAGTCACCCATGCACGGTGGGCCTTCTACCCTGGTCAGTCCCTAGATGATCAATGGACATCACCAAGAAAGAGCCAACAAAACCAAACACAGTGGGTCTAATTATTTGACCTGACAAAGCAAATTAAGTTATTTAAATTAGTTACTGAAATTAGTAGAAATCATTAAAACACTTTCTACCGAGGACTGTACTACCAATTTCTCTTACAAATATCCAATAGAAATGTTATAATTCCACTTATTTGAAGACTCTGATCATGGAAGCAACCAAAGCAACCAATTAACATTGCATAGGATGTTTCAAATCCAACTTCTTGCTTATATGGGAAAAGCAACATTTTCATGTAAAAGCACTATACTTAGACCTCTGGTAGCACATACTGGACAACAGCATGTAGCATCAGATTAGAACTCTAGTGAGAAGTGTCTGGAGTGCTCCCAGCATCACAGCTCCAATTCCTTTAATTTGACATAACTATATGATGTGACTCTATCCACATGACTTAGTAAATTGATGTCAAACCTGAACTGTGGTTATATCTTTTAATCCTCCATCAGCTCAAATCACTGTAACAACACTTTTGCCATATAAATGGACCTACCTGCAATAAACTAATCCAGACACAATAGAGCATCATCTTCACAGGAAAACAAACAAACAAACAAAACCCACATTAAACTGCTTACAGTAGAGAGTCATTTGAGCTAGACCTATTGACTACTGGGGAAGATTCGTTATAAAAGTGCCAAATAATACAGAGGAGGTAGCTTGCAGATTAGCTAATACACTAACAGAGAAACACAAATGTTTTAAGATTAAGATATTAGTAATCTAGACCTGAGCACAATTTGGTAAAAATTGGTCAGTACCACTAAAACCAGAGGTAAGACAAAAGTGATGAGAAATTATTTTTCTCTTGACAAATATGCTTTGAGGCAAAAAAACCAACCAACCAACCAACAACCAAAAAACCCCAAACCAACCGAAACCCCAAACAAACAAACAAACAAACAAAACTGATTAACTAAGACCGCTTTGGATAGCCAAGAGGAAAGCAATCAAATACAGTTCATTTAACCCTAGTCAGTGTATTCATGTCAAGTACATGGATGACTAATGGCTAAAAGACCTTATCAGCATTGCTAGAAACCACTAATTACTAGTTGGCCAAAAGCAAGATGTGTTAGCCATAAGTGAGGCAAAGTTGATAGGAAAAAGTATTATTCTGGTTAGACCAGCCGCTGTCTGGCTGGAAAAACTAGAAAGCTTCATTTAATTATTAATCAGCTAGATAATTTTAGAGGTAGCTGGTTTTGAAAGCACAGGTAAAGATGTTAGTGCCTGTTGTATGGGGGGGTATGCCTAACTATTGCGAGTGGAAGGTTTGTGGGATGTTAGGATGAAGATTATTGCACAATACCGTAAAACCAATACTATGTTGAGTGCTTGTTCCTTAACATCCTGTAGACTCCTTTTTTTTCCCCCCAAGTCTGCAGGGCCTTGGGGGATTTTTGAGGTTTGTTTGGAAGGAGGATGGTGGGTGTTTGTAGGAGATATGAAGAATGAGCAGAGGGACAGAAAGGAGGTGACAGGAAGTGAAGAGAAACTAAAATGTTGTTTTGGCTTTCTGTGATATTATGAACTAAAGGAGATGCTCTAATTATCTAATTGGGTCATCATTTTTCATCTTGAAGACTAAGAGATCGTGAGTCTTTATGGCATCATCTCGTATCTCAAAAAGGGATCTTTGCACTGTATAATGAAATGGGTTTCCACAGCACCTTATTTTACAGAAGGAAAGTGAATCCAAGTTTTTTCAATCCAAGTAAATAATAAGTTAAATAGATAAAATAAACAGATTTACACCACTTTAAAATCTATGCAGACAAAGCAAGTGATTTTTAGCTGAAGAAACAAAAATTACAGAGTCTTCCAAGGAGTGGGTATGCATAAACGGGTATGTAGTGTGACTGTAGTTTCCATTCTCAATCCATAAAAGGCTTTTCCAGTTTGAAAGCTGTCCCTGCCCATGGCAGGGGGTTGAACTAGATGACCTTTAAAGGGCCTTTCCAACCCAAACCATTCTATGGTTCCATAATCTGGATCACGGTTCTGGGTAAGTACCTTTCCTTAACCTGTATTTACATTTGAAAATTCCATATAATACACTCATTTGTCTGATTGGAAAAGGAAAGTAACCAAATGCACTAGAAATTGTTTACCCTCCTAAAATTGTTACCTACATTTTTTGCTGCTGGAGATGGTGAAATACTTGGAAGTGAAACACAAGTTGATAGTAACAGAAATGAGCTTTCTCATCTTATTTCAGAGGTCTGGTAGCAGTCTGACAGTGCCATTTCCTTAATGAAAGTGGCTCCAGAAAAAAGTAAACAAATCTAAGTAGAAATTAGGCATTGTTTCTAAAACATAATAACTTCTTTTGAAGTAATTGTGAAGTAATTTTCACTCATTATCATAAAAGCAGTACATTAATGTCAGTAAAGGGTAAACCTTTTGAATGGATATGCCTAGCAGAATAGAAGAACTCGAAGATGTGCTTTCTTATATCTGCAGTCTATTTTCATTATCTACCAAACAGTTCAATAGAGACAACTCTCGTTCAGTGGCGCAATTAGTAGTTATGTAATCAACAGCCGTTACAAAGTCAAAGATTTAGAAAACCTATTTAGAAAAACAGATGTGGCATGCAGCTAAAATTCCCAGACTGCAGTAGTTTAGAGGAATTCTCAATCAGTAGTCCATTTATGAGTTGCTTTCTGGAGGATGTGTTAAAGGTTATTTTGGTTACTACATACTGGGTCATACGAGTCTGTCTAGAAAACTCTTATCAGTCTAATTGTTCACAGGTTCCAGATACGAACAAAACACCTCCTGATTTTTTTTGTCTTGTCAATTGTAAAGATTGTATCAGCTTATTGTCTAGACATATTAGTGTCAGAGCTGGAAGAAGCTTTTTTCAAGTGACGAAGAAAAGCCATTTTATGTTACCAAAAAGACATGTTCCCTGGGCATTACTATTCAGAGATAAGAACTCAGGATGTGCTTTGTATGTGTGACTTGGACCATTCAGAGTCCTCTTATTCGACAGCAGAGTTTTCTATGAGAGGCAATTGGAACTGAAAGATTAGAGAAGTGCACTGTAGGAAATACAATGACTGTATGTTTGCAAGATACATCCAGGATGAAGCAATTGGAAGTACAGATTAAGAGATTTTAAGAGGATCGGTGTAAATATTTATTTAATCTTACTTGAAAGGTGCCTCTATGACATACAGCTAGGAGTTCCTGTCTGGTACTTTCACAGACATCGTCTCTTAAGATCCACATTTACCTGAATCATGCTAAGTAAACAGTGGTACAGCACACCGTATGTTTTTGAACAGGAGAAACTTCTGGGCCATTTTCTGCTGTTGTCATAAGTGCTTCATCACTGCAGCACTGCGAATACCCAGAATTGTCCCAGATAGTGAAGACCCAGCAGCTCCAAACACATACATATTCTGCCGCTACTGCCTCTCAAGAGGCAAGTATTGAAATGAAATTATCCTAGTGAAATTAAGCTGAAACATAAGTACATAAAAATATCTTTAAATGCAGGTTTGCAGGGAGAGATATTTAATGTGAAAAACACGCTCTTAATTAAAACATTTACAGAAGGATTGGGTAACAGCAATACAGAAGAGTTCAAGTAGAAACAGACTTCCTGCATTGCCAAATATATTTCACGGTCTGCTACGTGTTGGAGAAAGTCTCCTCGTTCAGATGTTATCTCTGTTCTCGTGTTGCTTTGCAGTTTTGATTTCTCTTCCAATTCTTTCATTCCCCTCAGGAAGAAAAGCTAGACTTAGCGCCTGGATCTGAAGTCGCTTCTTGGCCTGTCCCAGATGGGAGATCCATGTGAGGCTGTTGCTTCCTGGTGATTTCCACAGGCACTTAGCGGCTGCCGGTGCCTGTTCTGCTGCCCTTGCACTTGAGGTGCTGGGAGCCTTCAGAGGGATCTGGGCCCCCCGACCCCCTGTGCCTGCTGTCGGTGGGAGCCCCTTCCCCACACCAGGCTCGGTGTCCCTGGGGAGCGCTGTGCTGGCACCTCCTGGGTTTGTTCCCACTGTTGTCCATGGGAAGAGGCCCAGGGCTCAGAGGCAGAAGGGCCATCTGAGGAGCCTGAGGGAGAGCACGAAATCCATGCTCTGCCTTAAATCAGATCCCTTCAAGCACCTGAGTGAGGACGTCTTGCCAGAGCCTCTGCTGGGCTCGCACTGAAGCAGCTGTGATGTGGCTGCTCAGGCCCTCCAGGGCAGCTCTGGGGCGAGGAATCAATTGCTGTGAAACAACTTGTTTACTCAGTGTGAAGAAATAATTCTGGTACCAGAGACCTGTGTGCATTTGTGATGTTTTCAGGCTTCTTTGTGTGTAGTGATGAAGTCTGCTTTTTTAAAAAAATAGCATGGGGACTTTTGCAGAGGCTTCCAGGGGATGTCAGAGGAGGGCTGTGAGACTGGTGTGAAGGAAGAAGGCTCTTGAGATGGATGGCAAGAAGGGCAGGGAAAGGACCACAGCCAGCATTTGGGTTGTGTGTGTCAGGTTTGTACAGTGGAGTTAAACAGTTCTGTCCCAGCCTTGACTCTGCTGACCATGAGGGCAAGAGCTGCTCTGGTCAAGCTGCAGGTGTCTGGTTTCAGGCAAAGTGGGGCTGGTGTTGTGCTGGAAGCTCCTACTACAACTGCCAAGTGTCATTTTCTTGCCTCCATGATGCCGAAGTTGTCTTTCAAGCATAGAAGCTGGTGCTGGAAGTGCAAGTCACTGTTCTGTGGTGACATGAGGCCAGTAGGAAGCAACCTGTGCTCACCAGCCACCAGATGCTTTGTGAGCCACCTCTACATGGTCAGATCCAGAGGCACGGGGGCTGATGCCATCACTTCAGTGCAAAGAGTGAAGTCCTTCACTGCACCCTGGATGATTCTGGTAGTCTCAGCTGAAGGCTGGTTGTGTTTTTTTTCTGCTAGCTTGAGCATTTCATCCCTGTGACCCAAGTCCCCCTCACCAAACACACTTTGGTCATGCGGCTGTGCAGGGCAAACACATTGCCGAGCTCCCCAGGGACCAAATGTACGCCATAGTGCTTTGATCTGGGACATCAGCAAGTGCTATGAGGCTTGGGACGTTTCGAAGCCTGGGTTGGTCAGCAGAGCAGAGAGCAGAGGGACAGAATGGGCAGCTAATGACCCACCAGTGGTTTGGCCAGCGGTAGCTAACATCCCCCAGACTTTTCTGATTACTCTTTGAATCAAAGCTCTTCTGCGGTTGACTGTTCATTCTGGGAACCAAGGACAACTTCAAGCCCCAGGCTGCCCTGCACTGAGGGCAGGGGAACACACGGGGCTGGGAGCACCCGTGGTGACATCCCTGTGTGGTGACATCCCCGTGTGGTGACATCCCCGTGTGGTGACATCCCCACGTGCCTCGAGAAGTCCAGTGAGCCTGGAGCCCCCAGAGGTGTCTTCTACTACCAACACCGGGGCTTGGCTGCTGCTCTGGACTCGGGGTGGGAAGGACACACAGAGACCACTCGAGGTGCAAGGCATGGGATTCTTCTTAATTTCCTTTTTATTTAAAGTTCTATTAAAAAATCAATAGTGAAATTAAGTAACCATCCATTGTTAATTATATCTCGCCACATTTCTAGCCATGCTGATCTGATCTGATTTGCCTCTAGCCTTGGCTTCAGACAGTTGGGTGCACCTACACACTCTGTTATTCCCACGCATGTGTTTTTTTCCCTGAACGGGGCATGATGACAGCGTTTTCAGCTTCAGAACAAAGCTAACAATCTTCCCCATTTTTTCTTTTTTTTTTGGTGTGAAAGAAGGTGATGGTAAGGATTTTAACCAGGAGATGTCAAGACAAGATAGGTGTCTAGGGCAGGACAAGAGGCTGGACTGATAAACCAGGTTTCAGAATCGCTTTTGTAAGCCGGCAACTGCAGTGCTGCACTTCTGCTCAACTAGTGCAGCAAGCCAAGGCCAGGAATTATTTCAGGATTACTTTTGCAGTTCCCTTGATCTTACTAAAGAAATAATGAAGATTTTCTTTTTCCCTTTTCTGGTCTTCAGGAGAGACTTAGAGGATATCTGACTTCCACTGGTGAAACCCCTCTCAGCTCCTGAAGTTTGTAACAGTCAGCATTGGGAAGGGAGGAATCCCTTTTTGTGGTGTGTCTGTCGCAGAGGAAAGACCTTCCTTCTGCTTAATGTGGATGTTATGCAAAGATTTATCTATAGGGGAGACACTTCTCTGCACTGACCATTTATCCTTAATTCCTACATCTTACACACATGCATATCCTGACTCCTGGGTATTTTCTTTCTTAGCAACAGGCAGTAGACACTACATCTGGCTTGCAGGTCAGGTGCCAACGTTTTATAAAAGAGGGGGCTATTTTATGTGTATGCCAGTACTCTCCACAGAATGGAAATCATCCTCACTTTAAAACTACTGCACTTGCAAAAATTTATGTTCTGCATCAGACGCATAAAGTCTGTCTGATGCTTTTACAAAAAGCCAAAGGAAGTACAATTTTGGATGTTAGTGAAGCCTGACTTCGCCCTTGACACACAGCTGTGATTCATGGTGAGGAAGATGGGTGCTTGATCAGACCGTGCCAGCTCTGGGGCAGAGTGTTTGCACCTCAGTTGTTCGAAACGTTCTTCTGATATGAAATGGTCGGTTATTTTGCTGTGAATATTGGCTGCATGCTTGTGTAGCATAAACAATAGCTTTTGTCACAGGCATGCCAATATATGATGCAGGGAACCGTTTATCATCTAAAATCTCCCTGCTGAGCAATACAGCCTGTCTGTGAGTCCTAGTGCACCTGGGTTCCTGTCGGAGCTTCTGTAAGATCCAGGACGATTTTAGTCTGATTCTGTCCAGACTTTCTCACATCATTCTGTGGTTCTTGCAGCACACAGCTGGTGTGGACATCAGGGGCTGCCTGAAAATCATGTAGTATTTTTTTAAGGCTGCAGGCAGATGTCTATGCCCTGACCTGCCTTTGAGCTAACTGAACGGGACAAAAGAAACCGCTGGGCATGACATGAGCAGTTGCCAGACATGACAGCTACCAATGTGAGAAGCCAACAAAAGTGAAATATAGCGCTGTGAGGAATGGATGGATTTCACAGACAGTTAAAAGTGAATTGTGCGAGGAATAACCAGACTTCTCAGATAACTCTAAGGGAGGGTTTGGGACCTTCTGGATGGTGGAACCTTGCAAGACCTACAGTGTCTATGAAGAGTACCAGCAATGTCATATAAGGTCAAGATTATATATGTATCATTATCAGAAGTACAGATTTTGGGTATGGATGTAGCCAAACTTGAATTGAGGGGGAAAAGGTAACTAGGGGTGGCTTGTTTATCTAGGGTGGAGAAAAGAGGATTGAAACATGAGGAAAAAGCTAATAGATGTAAATGACTTAATCACAGCTGTCCATGGATACCTGCCCTTTATCACTACAGCCTGGAGTAGGACAATTAGCCAAACCTGTTGTTCTGATCATATGACGCATGTCTAACTTGTTTCCAGAGTCAGGAGGTCCAGGATGCGTGCACTTGCCAGCAAGAGAACACCCAGGATGGACAAATCGGGGATCCCAGCATCATCATGTCGGTATCTGTTCCAGACCTGATGGTATCAACAACTCCCTGTCAGCTTAACATCAGTATTCATGATACAAATGTTGATTACATACTTCATTACAGGTTGATTGCTCAGATTCAAAATGCTTTGTGTGTATTACTGACTCATCTTGGAAAGTTTCTTGTTACTGAGCCAAGATATAATGGGGAGAGCAACGACAGTCTCCAGACAGGTGGTGTAGCATGCAACCTGCAGTTGTCTCTTTGAGGACTCTAGACACAGAAACGCACTGGAAAGCTTGAATGGTTTTTATATCATTTCCTTTGGATCCTCATTTGTGACTCCAGCTAATCTAAACTGTACCAAACCCCTGGACAAGGACAATGCCAGACTATACGATGAACAAGGATTCAGAAATTACCTGCTCACATTTACCCTTCTGCTTCCTCTCAGCATCTTTGATTTCACAAGTTTGCTAGTTTAAATAAAGAAGTTTTCCCTGAGTCAGTAGAAAAAACTGCTAGAGACCTACAAAAAATTCAAAGTCCTGCACCATGAAGATTTAGTACTTCAGCTGAGTGCTTGGGTCATACAGCATATTGTGTGCTTGGTATGTGTTTGTCACTGCACCCTGTACCATGCGTTCTCCTTACAGCACTCTGTCTCCGGACAGCCAATCTTGCTCGTTGCCTTGCCTACTTGCTTGATATAAAATGAGCATTGAAGGGGGAGGATGGGCCCATCCTGTCTCAAATATGTTGTTTGTAAATGGGAAGCTAGGAGTGTAGTTCAGCGAGAGATTCCTTGAATGAGTTTCTTCACGTGCTTTTCATTCAACTCCTGAGCCCCAACCGGCCCAAAAAAATTCTGTTCCCAGGGTTCCAGTTTCTCTGCCTGCAGTTCTTGAGGTTCACCAGGAGGTGAAGTCTGTACCAGCTCTTACCCACTTGACTCTTGTCTCCCTTTGAGTTCTGGCCTGGGCTGTGTGGTGCACTATGGTTCCCATTTGGGTATAGACCCCGTTCAGCATTAATTGAGTTTGAGATAAGAAAGAGGTTGATGATGGTGAGAACTGGAGTTCAGAAGGTCCAAAGTACATTCCCGCCTTAGCCAGGGATTCTTTGTGCAATCTTGGGCATAGACCTTAAGCTAAACTGTCTGCAAAACTGAGGTAACATATCCCTGCCTTCCTGGAGCACTGATGATATAGAAATAGCGCAATAATGAGAGTCATATTTACACCTTTGAGAGCAGTGTTGGATAGTCTGGTCTCTTCCATATGTGTCACATTAAATGTCACCCTTTGAGTACAAAATTGCTAGCAAAACTACCTGCAATCATCTGAGTCAGCTTTGCTTGTTTGAATGAATTCCTCTGAATGGTGAATTAAATACAGCTCATTTTATCAGGCTTTCCCAGGCTTTCTGACAGGGTAATTAATAGCAGCACACACAAAGCATTAGTAGGTTTTTCATTACTCTCTTTGTGCACAATCGTAATGATGAAACATTTTCGTTTGAAGACCTGAGGACTAAGTCTGTTGGGTGTTAATAAAATTAATTGAACAGAGTGAATAGAATCTCAGGGAGGGCAAGACCTTTCTTTCTGGCAAGTACAGGTATTCTGCAAGTGAGGTGTGCTGTTCTGACAGGGGAGCAGGAGCGATGAAGTGAAAAAGGCTGTTGTTTTCCAGGCAGAGAATGGTCTGGTCCTTGTTCTCCAGCCACTTTGTCATGTCTGCAGCAGACAGAAGTGTCTCGAAGCCCTCCAGCTCTCCCACCTCAGTATGCTCCAGTCTTACTTGCATGTCTTACTGCCAGGAACGAGCCATGTGGAACAGAAAGTTCACTCCTGCCTCTGCTACACTTGGTGGTTTTCTTTCACAGGTCGAGTAACATAAATTCCACAGATACTTTTGCTGTGATTTCTTGGGCTGTTGCATTAATGAGCACGTATTAATGCTGAGGAAGAAATGCTTATAGTATGAGCTTTAGGTTCAGGATGTACTTCTCATTATAGTAATTGATGGCTGACAATGCTGGCAGGATAAGTTCTACAGCTCAGTCTCAGAATGAGTTCATTATTCTGCCATTCAGGAGCTTGAATAAATTGTTGTCACCATTTTTAGCTCAGGAAAAGATTAGCCTCCTCAAGAGACTGGCACCTTCATGCCTGATGTGAGACATGGAGTTGAAGGAAGGCAAAAATACAACAGCTTAGTGTTGATGGGAATTGAATGTGCGGCAGGATGGAGTAGATCTCTGATCTCTACTAGTGCCCTGCAAAGGACAGCAAAATTAATTCTGCCATGCAAGTACCAGGAAGATGGCAGAAGCACAGGCATCATGAATAAATGAACAAACGAAATGAAACACACAGGAACTAAAAAAAAAAGTATTTTTTTAATCCCAGTTTCTTAAGAAGCCTGCAGTCATGCACTCTCTCTCGTTCTGTCTCTGATTTTGTGTACCTCTGTTGATTTGATCCTTCCATCCCATCAATAGCTTTTAACTCCTGGTGTTTTCTAGGGAGATGAGATCTCAAGAGTGCCTGTCAAGAGTCCTCAAGGTAAAGGAGAGGCCCTGTTCTTCTTGTTACAGTAGAAGACGAGCTCAGTGCTTATTCAACAGAAAGGCTTCCAGGTGGGAGGGAGAGAAAAAAGACCGAGTGGATGAATGCCCAGATTGTGGAAGTGCTTCAGTTAACGACTGTGTGAAGTCACAGCTAATTATTATCAACATGCTCAACACTTTTTGCAGCCCATGCTATCTTCTTATTAGCAAGCATGAAATATATTCTTTAGCAGCAATTAATAAGATCAGATAATACGTACAGAATTTAATTCTAAGGCTGTTGTACTGACAAGATGAAGGTATAAGCTTCTGGAGGGGGAAGAGGATGAGAAGAGAAAAAGGAGGTTAACAAGTTATTTTAAGACTTTAGGCCTCATATTAAATTTGCTATTTACATTCTTGCTTGGTAAGAATGATAAGAGTTGTTTACATTACTTAGGGGTGTCACATGCCAGCATTACAAGGGCTGCCAGGAAGATCTAGAAAAAGAGTGCTTCATGGATGAACTGCACCCCCAAAGGTTCAGACTGCTAGCTGGAGGGTATGCTATGAGCTATGTGATCTATGGGTCCATGCAGCTGTGTAGTGGTTTTGAGGGATGTGTGGCATCCAAGTGGTTGACTTTGTAGTCTGAAGAGGGATTTGGATGCTTTTGAACTGCATCTAAGTATTATTCCTGCACAGTTGTGTGGTTTCAGAAAGTTCAGAGAAGCAGCTTACCTTTGAAGAGCTTTAAAACCAAACTGTCAGGTGTATTTTTTTCATAACTTACCTAAGCCCTCAAAGTGTTCTAGATATTCTGCAGATAGGTAAGAGGACCAGGGGGATGATTCAGCGATCTTCATTCACATTAGCAGCCTCAACAGTAAGGCTTACTCTTCTCTGAGGGATTTATGATCCCCTTAGAGAAGGGCCAGCTAAAGAAAGGAATACAATAAAGTGGTGGGGCAGGAAAGCTTAGCAGCATCTCCCTCAGCCAACATCTTCTGGTTTGATCTCACTTTGCTGTTAATTTTTATATTTATATTTGGTATCTTTCTGAAGTGCTTCTTGTCACAATGGAAGCACAAATCATATTAATTAATGACAGTAGCAGGCAAAAAAAAAAAAAAGTAGCTCGCGCGTCTTTGCCATAGTCAAGAGCTCTTGAAAAACTTGACCTTGATCTTGTTTTGGCTGAACAAAAATTATGTGCATAATCACTATTAGACTTGATTGACTTGATCTTTCTATTACACCGATGAAAACTACATGGCAGAAAATCTTAGCCTTGTACAACTGTATTGCCACATACACATATGACTAAATAGCTGAGCACCATCTCCTTGACTTGGCTGTCTATCACTGAGCACACTGAAATATCTTAGGTAGCCCACAATAGCTTTAGCATGACGGACAAAAAACCCTTCCTGTTGATGTAGAATCTCTGTCAGGCACAGAATTAGGATATGATGCTGTGAATCACCACAGCACAGCTGGAGAACCCATACGTTCAAAACCTCTGGTGACTTCTCGTACTCATCTGCAACCATCCGACGAGCACAAATTTAAATAGCCCTCTTTCTAACCTTGTAAGAGTCAGTCTGAAGAACAGTATTTGCCTGAACACCGTTGTGAGGGACTTAAAGAACAAGGTGCTCTGGTAGAAAGGAATGGACAATGACTTGTGGAGAGGCCTGAAGAAAGTAATCACGTTGCACAGGACTTTCCGACCTGGGGGCTGCGAGAAACAATAGCTGCAGGTGGATTTTGCCACTGCCTCAGCCAAACTCGCCTCCCACCCCCTAAAAGGAATTGTGCTACGAAGGCCTCTCCGACCTGGGGACAATAACTGCTGTCCAAAAGCTGGATTTTCACCTCTTGCCTGAGCCAGACTGCCCCCCAACCTCCTCCCTACAACAAAAGCCTACGAAGAAGAGCATGCGCAGAGGCTCNACAACCCCTAACTGGACATCATGGAGATCTCCCCACCGAAGGATCCTGGACCACGACAGAGGACCAGCAGGGCCCTTCACACAGGACCGGAGACCAGAGGGACGCCTTTGGGACTCGTTCGGTGGTAACCAACCTTCTTTCCCCCTTTTTCTTTTACCTTTCCCTTTTTCCTCCACTTTCTATTTTCTGTGTGCCGCTTTACGGGCAAATCAATAAAGTAACACTGTTTGATTGAATGATGACCCCTTGGCAGTTTGGTTGCCTTAATTTTGCGCCTCGAGATCAAGGTAAACAAACCATCACGAGTCCATCACCGAATGGACCGTGACAAACCTCAGGTAACAACTCATGCTGCTCACTGTGGGATGCTGTCCCCCTGGCCACACACCAGCTCCCAGGTTCCAAGAGACCATCAGTCTTCTTCAGTCACAAGTAGACACCAGTGTAGCATGCAGATGCCCACCTCGGCAGAGAATCGAGCAACTAGCAAAGCTCTCAATGAAGGCTGCCCTGTGTTTCATTAAATTCATAACCTATCAGTCATTCACTGTTTGCTTCCCAACTCTCCCACACCAGCCAAACAATTTATTGTGAGTCCAGATCTGACAGTGAAAGAGAAATAGAAAATTTACCACTAAAGTTTATTCAGTTCGTTCTCCATCTTCAGCTGAGAGATGACGAAAATGTTGCATCTGTCTCACTCACCACCAGAAGCAAAGCAATGCAACTGGCTTAGCAGGGACACATAGTTATCCTAAGAATAAGATGATTCTTACAGCTCCTGAACAAACCACCTCTTGCGTGGGTGTGGAGTGATCATGACTATTTAGACCAAACTACGTAGGTATATATTTGCAAATGCTCTTGGAGCTTTTGAATCATCTTTATGTGCAGCCAGAAATTGCCCTCTAAATGCCCAAGGGTGGGAAGGTTGGGAATCAATCTTCTTGATCTTCTGATACACATGCCAAAAATCTTTGGGTTGCCAAGAGCCACAAGAGATGTACCACAGAGTGCCAGAAGTAGGGGGAGATGGCAGCACATGTCTATATGAGGAGTGGAGGTGGGCAGAAAGTATTGGCTTACTTTCTTTTCCAGCAAATGAAAAGGCTGTGGTTATCCAGCAGCACCGGTGCAGTCCTGTGACGGACACATGGTATATTGCCCTGAAAGCCATTTCTGAACTGCTAATCAGGGGCCAATAGTGGAGCCACAGGGTGTCTGAAGGACAGGCCTTCCTATCCACTACCGCTATTCATCTCAAAGCTAAATCAGGATTATATGTAAACAAGGAAGAAAGTGAACTGGGGTTTCCCAGCAGCAAAAGATCAATGTTGCCGGAAGATTTTAAATGCAAGATTGGTCCTGAAGAAACACTTACAAACTTTCTTTAAAAGTTTGCCATCATTCAGAGCTGCTGTCTTGGCATGAGTTACAAGAGCAAAACTGGGTTCTTGCCCTCCCACCTCAACAGATGATCTCAGAGATCTCTAGTACAGTAAGTCTGGTGTTGAGTCAATAGGTAGAGAAACCAAGATACTTCAAATGGTTAACTCGGCTTAAACAGCTTAAAAGCTGTACCTGAAACAGCTGAGCCCATGGCATTCCAGAGCTGTCAGTCATATATACTGCGCAATTCTTCGTACACCATTTTTCTTGATCTTGTCATAAGTCAGCCCTTGATTCTTTTCCCCTCCTTGATCTCTTTAATAAAATACTGTCAGTTGCTATTGGACTTCTCAGACAGAAGATGGACTCTCAGCATAAACACAAGACTTGCCCCTGTTGCTAACTCTTGCCGGGGCGGTGGGATGGGAGAGGCTGCAGGGGAATGCATTCATTAAGGAGGGTGAAGTGAAGCTGATTGGCAACAAACAGGGAAGTGCAAGTAGGAGGAAGAAAGCTCCAACAGTCCCAAATCGGGCAATGTGGACTGAAGAAGGTGGCCAGACAGGCAGGACACAACAGGATGGAGGGGGTGAAGCTGGCTGCACACCTGCCAGCTGGCTGCTAGATGTTTTTTAGCAGGTAGATGAGGAGGGAGCTGTGTGGAGATGCTTGGGGATGGAGTGGATACATGACCAGAGGCACTGGAAGATCGGAGCAGAGGTCTCTACTCTTTGACCAGCAAGAGGGTAGAGCAGGAACCAAGTAAGCTGTAGAAGATACAATGCAAATGTAGTTACCAGGTTCGGCAAGGATGGAAGGTATTGCTGGATGCGGGACTGCATAGCATGGACTTCAGGACAGGCACAGTGTGGCTGAATTCCTTCTTTCTCTCAGCTAAAGCCCGACCACAGAAGACTCCACCAGCACCCTCTGAAGATGGGGCCTGGCATAAGCACTTTAACAGCTGCTGTTTATTGGAGCAGCAAAAATAAAACAGGGGGTTGGTTCCACAGCTCCGATCAGTCACACGAAAAGCTCTGTTTATATCTTCCTACACAACCAAATGAGCTGTGATTAAAAAACATAGGCCATTTCTAGCATTGCAGACTAGACATGCTGTTAATTAAAACGAGGGGATGGAGAGGAAATAAAATGTTATCCAGCTCCCCCCAGTGCCTCTTCTCTGTCTTTGCTTTATTCTCACTCTTGCTGACAGTCTTCATGCAGTGATGGAAAGGTTATATGATTCTATAAGGACTGGTTCATCTTACAGGACAAAAAACCATCCCCTGGGAAACTTAGGAATTGCGATCACTGCAAGTTCATGCCTTCATTACCACAGCTGATGGTCTCCACCAAGGCCCTGCTGCTGGAACCATGACAGAGAATGCTTATGTGTGAGTGTGCACGTATGTGCACATGTGCAGGTGTGTGTGCAGGCTCACACAGTAGCTGGGCAGGAGGTAAGGAATCTCTGTGTTTAAACATGAAAAATTCAGTTGTGACCCCTCATGGTTTGGAAGAAGTAAAAAAAAAAAAAGTGACTCAGGAAAAGGTTGATTGTCATACACAGCTTAAAAAAAAAGGGGGGGCGGAGAGTAAATTAGGTCTGTCTGGTATTATTCTTATCAGGCCCCAGATTGAGAGGAAGCATAGAGGTTGCTCTTGAGCCCCATTCTGTGAAGGACTGCTTGCTCTTAAGGCTCATGCCCTCATTGTTCTCTCACTGGAAGATACTGTGGCTGTGAGGTGAGATGTGGGGCAGGAACAGCGGGTGGCAGCAGGACTGCACAGGGGAATCACTGCGATACACAACCTCTAAAGCTTCAGCATCCCCTCGCCGTCAAGTGTCCAGCCCCGAGAGGGGTTCAGCAGACTATGCTGTAGTCCTGATTATACTCAGCAGTGATTTAGGCATCTCTTTTAATTCCCTCCTGCTCTCTTGCTGGGCCTGTGCTGCGAGCACGCTGCCTGTTTGCAGGGGTGATGCTCTCCCCAGCTCCAAGGCAGAGGCTGCGGTGAGAAATGGCTGTGCATCGCTGAGCAGCTGGAAGCAGTTATTAACTGAATTTGGCATCCGAGCTGAACTCTGAATGCATCTGGGCGGCTTGAATTGTTCTTAATTATATTTTTGTTTTATTGTTTTCATTTCGAGCTGTGCTCTACCGCTGCTCTCTGTATATCTCTGTGCTGTACATTTTCTTTGCTTCCAGCTCGGGGTAATTGCTCCTTGTCGTGCTGTGTTTGCCATTTTAATTTTTTATCATCTCGGTTACTTCCTTTTCTTTCCCCTTTTGATTATTTGGTTATGTCATTCCCATTTGCCCTGACATTTCAATAAATTCACTGCTACATTATCTCTGTCCCTAGAGCTGCAGTTTATCCTTCTCTTCTAATGTCTCTGTCTCAAAGCTGGATATAAACTGTTTATTTTTTCCTAACAGCTTCCCTTTCGGGCTAAGGAGTTAACAGCGGCAGCTGTGCTGCAATCCTAGTGCCAGAGTGCCCCCTTCCAGAAATACTGGGCAATAACACGGCTTCTTCTTTCGCAGGGGAGGAAGGAAAACCGAGCAGATCTGCAGCTCACTGGCTATATTTTAACATCCAGGTACTTAAAGGAAACTAGCTGAAAGCATGCTGGTGCGAATGATACGTAAGGAAATTAGGGGTTTTTTTGGACTCTACATTTCCAGGTTAAGGGAATGCCCTTTATCTGCTGGATTTTGCACTTTGCTCTCTCGCTGAGGTGCTTGCACTTCCCACTGTCACATTCACTTTTTGACCAGGACGGCTAATAGCTCACAGGGAAAGGACAGCCTGGGCAGGGAGCCTGCCGGTGGGCTGGGGAAATGGGGTCTCCTCCTGCTGTGCGTGGGGAGATGGCCCTCCTGAGGGAAAGCACTTTTTCCCTTTACCTTATCTCATTCTGCCCTGAGCAGCTAGTTTCTGTTTGGTCAAGACTTTGGGCTTTGGCAGGCACCAAACAATCTTGCTCTGTGGGTAAAGGCTGCTCCAGGCTGGCCAGGCTCATGGAGGGAAAGGCCTCTCCGGCAGCATCAGCAGGGTGGCAGGAGTGGAACGGCCCATGGGCCTCAGCTGGTGCAGAGCGGTGCCCGGCAGCTCAGTTTAAAGGAGGTGGATGAAGATGGGTTTTGGCTGAGTTGCCGGCCTTTGTGCGGAGGAAGGGGAGGCAGCACCAGGCGCTGGAGCCCGGTCTCTTTGCTGCAGGGGCAGCAGCATCTGGGGGAGATGCAGGATGGGGAGACGCTGGGTGCAGAGGGGAGCGGGACAGAGGTGTATGATGCTCTTTTGGGGGGCTTAGTGCTTACCTTGCCAGCACTCTCTGAAGCAAAGTCCTCACAAATGGTTTTGTTTCTGTACCAAAAAAAAAAAGGCTAAAAACTTGAGCTATGGTTTGATGTGTGAATTCACTGTGTCAGCCCTGTGTGCACAGCCCTTTCTAAAGAGCTCGCATTGGAGACATTGCCCATTCAAACCCAGAACACGGACACTGAGTCAGACTGTCGTGTTAAAACTATTCTCAGCACAGGGGAGGCTGTGGTTGTACCTGTACCAACAGAAAGCATGAAGGAAACACACTGTCCATGGTTCACTCAAGGGAGGTATGAACCCATACGGTTCATTTGCAGCTGTAACCTTAGGTTTAACATGAGGTTAACAACATTACACAATCCTTTTTAGATGTTGTTCTTACTGTTATTAGACTTTATCCATACGTGAGAAACACCATTTTCCTTCAAGGCACTGCTTTCAGACCTCATTGAAGTTCTAGTGTATGAATAACTTGAGCCACTGGAATCTTGGTCTCTCTTAAGTCTTTTAAGACCCTCCAGAGGAGACAAAACCCACCCTGGCAGACACTTATTTATAAGTCCCAGTGCAGGAAGGTCCCTTGCTAATACGTGGCAGCTCTTCAGCACTTGGGGCAACACAGAGCTCTTGCCAAGGCTCTTTCAGCAGCCAGCTGACATTGCTGAATGGAAGCCCATGGTATTCACACACGGTTAGTGCTGTGTTATGCAGCAAGGGAAGCTCAGACAGAGCAAGGGTATGTGGCGTGTCCAAAAGCACACAGCAAGCGAAGGACAAGACTAGAAAATAAAACCCAGCCATTCCTCTCTAGGCCTCACCTTTACTAGACCAGTTTATCATTTGAGGACACAGCTGAAACAGCACTGGGAATGTGACCCATGGCCGTGCGGTTAGTCACCCTTGCTCAGGTCTTTCCATGGCGAGCCTGGCCAGCCAGGGCAGCACGGCAGGTCCTGTGGCACTGGTGCTGCTGCCTCAGGTGGCGATGGACATTCCAAAGTCACTGTCCCATCCCCAAGCCACCTGTAGGACTGCCCAGCCTGAGCATACCCAAAGGCACGCGTGCTGAGCTGGGAGAGCAGCCCATGGAAACGTGGCTGCACCCCAGCAGGACAGGGCTAAAGCTGACCTCTCCTCTGTGGAAAGCTTAGTACTTGGTAGACATCAGGTGGTTTGTAAGGTGAAGAGCATTGTGGTTAGGTGACTGGGCTGGCTGAGCTAGCAACTGAGCCTAAATTACACCAGTCACCAAGCTAAGAGGCGGTCGCTACTATTAGTACATACATGGTGGTAAGGGTACGTATGGATGGCTGCAAATGTATGTGAACAGGTAGGCAAAGCTGTGCCCTGGGTCTGAGGGTCCTCTAGTTTTATTTATTTATTTTATTTCCAGTGAATTGCCAGGCCTGAAAAAAGAAAGAGTTGTGGCACTAAAGTGAATTTAGCTCTGTCTTAACTCCTACAGCACTGTTTCTGGCCATTTGGGGGGATAAGCTGGATAAAGAGGTAAAGCAAACACGTACCATAGCAGCCAGCTGGGGTTTGTGCCAAGCATGTTTGAAAGCCAAGCCATGGCTGGAGAGCCACACCACGAACCAGTACAACAAGGACATCGGAGCACACGAGCACTTCGCTTTTCAGCTCCAGAACTATTTCCAAAGATCCTAACCTCTTTGTGGACCTGCAGAAACCTGACAGGTGGAAAGGTGCAAACACAGGGACCTTCTCCATTATTTGAACATAATTACCAGCTGTGGATGTAGCCACCTAGCCTTATTATCCCCACCCATCCCGTGTTTGTCTTCTCCTCCAACTCTCCGAACGTGACACTCTCTTGTCTCAGCCCCAGTGCATCAGGAGGCTTTTCACGGCCAGACATAGGTTGTGAGGGTGGCCCAGGAGCTGCGTGCCATGGGGCATCCAGGAGAGGCTGATGCAGCAGGACCCTGCGGCCTGCTTGTTTATGCCAAAGAATTTTTGGCTGCAGGTGCCAGGTAATTCCTGGTATTGCTGGCAGGCGATCCTCCGGGCTATTCGCAGCAATGCTTTAATTCAGCCCACCCATGTTCATGCAAGGCTCCTATGCAAGAACAGCCCTTGCAGGGCTAACATGAAGTTAGCTACCCAGAAAGTTTTGTTTTCAGTGAAGTTTAAAAGTGACAGCCCACTTTGTCTTAGAAAGCAATGGAGGAACCTCTCCTGTGGTGAAGCACCTATAAGAAAAATGGTACTTTTATGCCCAGGTTTATCACAGTATTCACTGTGTGCAGACAAATGAAAACAGCCATTCAGTGACAGAACTGGGTTTCCCAATACGTCGTTATTTTAGCATAGTTCCTCTGCTAGGTACATGGCAAACGACTGTAAATAATTATGACTGAATTCCCCTTGTGAAATGTAAGAACCAGCATTTGTGTACTGATGCATTAACCTGGCAGTTTTGCTTATACTCTTTTAAAGGGACCAACAGGACAGATGCTCCCCTGCAGATGTCAGGGGGGTCAGTTTGGCCCCGTGCCAAACTGGCAACAAGGGAAGCCTTTGCATGGGCATGCAGACAGCAAATGCACACTGCACAGTAGCAAATAGGGCTGCCAAACCACACGCACCATTAAGCAGCATGAGAGGAGGCCAGAGGGGTTGCTATTGGGCAAGGATCATAGACTCATAGAATGTCCTGAGCTGGAAAGGACCCACAAGGATCATCGATCCAATTCCTGTCCCTGTATAAGACAACCCCAAAATCCACACCATGTATCTGAGGATGTTGTCCAAATGCTTCTTGAACACCGTCAGGCTTGGGACCGTGACACCTCCCTGAGGAGCCTGTTCCAGTGCTCCACCACCCTCTGGGTGAAGAACCTTTTCCTAATGTCCAACCTAAACATCCCCGAAACATCTCACTGCTATTCCCTTGGGTTCTGTCCTTGGTCGCCAGAGAGAAGAGATCAGCACCTGCCCCTCCTCCTCTTGTGAGGAAGCTGTAGCCACCATGATGAGGTCTCCCCTCAGTCTCCTCCAGGCTGAACAAACCAAGTGATTTCAGCTGCTCCTCATACGGCTTCCTCTCCAAACCCTTCACCAACTTTGTAGCCCTCCTCTGGACACTCTCCAGTTGCTTTATATCTTTTTTATCCCATGGTGCCCAGAACTGCACACAGTGCTCCAGGTGAGGCCGCACCAGTGCAGAGCAGAGTGGGACAATCACCTCCCTCACCCGGCTGGCAATGCTGTGCTTGATGCACCCCAGGACATGGTTGGCCCTCTTGGCTGCCAGTNTCGTCACTGAGCTTACTTAGTATTCCATCAAGTCCTGCATTCAAGTCATTTATAAAGACCAATTCAAAGAGTGCTGACCCCAAGATGGATCCCTGCAGAACACCGCTAGTGACCGGTCACCAGCCTGACATAACCCCATTTACTAGAACCCTTTGAGCCCGGCCCATCAGCCAATTGCTCACCCACTGCTTCATGTGTTTATCCAGCTGTGTGCTGGCCATTTTGTCCAGGAGGATACTGTGAGAGACAGTATAATCCAAAAAGATCACGCCAACAGGCTTCCCTTGGTCAACTATGTGGACGACCTTGTCATAGAAAAACACTGTTTGATAAGCAGGACTTTCCCCTGATTAACCTGTGCTGGCTGGCAGCAACAGTTGCATTGTCTTTCAGGTATTTTTCAAGAACTAAAGGATAAAAACGTGAAAAGAAAGAAGTCCTCCCTGCAGCAGAGACCGATCTTTGCACCATAAGCCAGCCTAAGAGGTACTAATTTAGACATCATGGAAATGCAGCATTGTTAAATAATTTGTGTCATCTGTCACTGGGGACCTGGGCACACGTTAGGTGGCCATTTGTCCATGTGTTCTCTCTATCCCGTATGTTGTGCAGAAGAGAAGTCAGGTGTCAGGATGTCACATCTGTGCACAGATCTGGGTTGCTTCCCAGGGCTTCTGCACCTCCATTTGGGCCAAAGAGAAGAGGGAAAGAGACCAAGGGGCACCTGGAGTTCTCCTTGAGATCTTCCCATACTCTGGAACTACGTAGAAACCAGGTCAGTCTCCAGCCCAGGTCAGAGGCAATCTTCAGCTGTGTGCTGGTGACTGAACCTGCCAAAGTGGCATAAAAAGGGGCATTAGTGTCAGCCTTGTTCTTTCAGCATCATCACTGCTTATTCATCACACAGCTGCATCCGCATTAAGTAAATGAAAACGAAGGCAGCAATTATCTACCCTTGCAGCTAATCCAGGGCTGCCTGCATGAGGTCTATGGAGCACCACACTTGACAGAGAAGAGCTGCTGCACAGTAGTAACCCAGCAGGCCTCTCTAGGTGTGCTTCATTTTGAGCTGCAACTTCTGGGCCAGATGGGCTTTTAACACCTCTTATTTGCCTCTTTGTACCACCTTATAAGTAGCACTCACTGTTGCGTGAAATAATTTGAGCAACAATCTTCTTAAGCTGCAGTATTGGGAGGTAGGCAGACAGAAGGACCCTTTGAGAAGATACTCCCCCCAGTTTTAAGCACGTAACTTTACAAGTAAGCTCTTGAGGGTCCTCCTCCAGCCAGAGGCAAAGGCTCTCCTGGAGAGCAAGGCACGGGAGAAAGCATCATGGACAACCTGCCTACCTTGGGGACTCAGGCCAGGCAAGAGCTGTTTGTTTCTATAGCTATAGGAGACAAGAGAGTTCAGCCCCCATCATTGCAAGCTCTGCCTTACAACAGAAGTGCTAGGGTGTTACATCTGCACCAAGTACGAACTGCCCTGTGAAGGGGCCTGACACAGCAGAGCAGTGTCTGCGTGGAGGGAAGCTTTGTTGGCATGGATGGACCTGTTCGTTGCTGATACCCAAGAACATCCAGCCTCCACGCAAGCCTGCCCAGCGCCTCTCTCTCACTGGCAATGCGGCTGTGTCTCTGACCAGCTTTCCTGCCCATGAAGAACAGCCTCCACAGTGTTTTATCCAAGCTGTCCGCTGCAGCTCAGTCGGCTGTCAGGGGTGGGTGTCTCCAGGCTCTCCTCATACTTGGATGTTCTTCCCTCCCTGCTCTAATCTTCAACCTAAAAAAAAATAAAATTTTTAAAAAAGGTATTTGCTGATGAAGGCTCTGTCAGCTGCTCACTGTACTCATCAGAGAAAAGGAAGTGCCAATTATTTCCTTGTATGCACTATTTCTGTAAAGTACTCTGTGGCTCAGTTCAAATGCCAATTCCCTCCCACCCCACACGCAGCCCATGGGTCACAAGCCGGGGCAGGAGGGAGCTGGCTGCCCACACCCTCATCAGTTCATACTTTCACACAGCAACACTCATACACCTCTGTTTTCCTTGCGACATTCGCTGTTTCCCCATGGAGTGAGCATAGAGACAGGGCAGGCTGCTGCAGGCATGTTCACTGAAACACAAGTGCTCCATGTCCCCATCCCCGGAGCACCTTGCCAAAATGAGGGGGTGGGAGAGAGGGGAATGGAATTCTTTTTACTGGGAAGCATCCCCCTCACCCTCCCCATCTGTTGTGGTAAGGCTGTTGCAGCCAAACAGGGAAAAACCACTCGCTCATCTGGAGCATCTTGGTGAAAGCTGGAAAGAACTTCCCCCAAGGACCTCTTGGCCCTGGGACCTCTGTGGCTCATGGCCCCACTCACAGGGGCTCAGGCTTGGTGGCAACAAGGCAAGCATTACGCAAACATGCGACCAGAGAACACACGCCAAGAAAAAAGAAAGCACTTTTGTGGTGTTGTTTTTTCCAGTGCTGGCAGTCGTAGTTTTGTTTCTGTTTGAATTTTTGGGTTTGGGGTGTTATTTTAAACACCGATAAAGACAACATTTCCTGGAGCAGCTTTTCTTATCTTCTAAAATAGTAAACACTTCAAACTAGGAAAGCAAGCTTGAAAAATCAAACGGATCTTTGCCCTTTATATGTCATTTGCCATTTTCCATCTACCTCTCTTACAACCTAGCTTTAAGACAGTCTTTACCAAAAACTAAACCATACCCTTTCTTTCAGTTAGAAAGCTATATTCCTGAAAGCAATGAAGGTGTTTAAAATAACTACCTGTTTTAATGACACTACCCAAAAACACCCACTAACTGTAGGAAACAAAGTCCCCCAGAAAACCCCATCCAACCACCTGACAAGACAGACCAGCATCACGGGCTGGCCGAGATGCAGCTCCCAGCCACCCTGCACCAGCGCAGCCCCTGGGACCTTCCAGCTGCTGTTCTCATCCACCACTTCCGCTCTGCTCATCTCCGTGTGCTGTACTCCCTTCTAGACTTCATCCAGGAAAACATAAAGAACACAGACACACAGTTTAGCTTGCTGACATAATGCCCATATTTAATCTTTTAAAACAAGAACAAAATCAAGAATAAAATCAAGAATAAAAATTTCATTTTAAGTCATACAGTACATTAATCTTTCAGCAATGACCCAATCTACAGTACTCAAATGCCTGGCATGAAGTCTATTATCTCAGCGTTTAACAAGTGTATAACCAGTGACACAGTAAAAGAAGAGCTCACAATACACAGCTAACACGATGAGTTTAGATTTTCTTCTAAGAGTCCAGCTAAGGTTTGTAATATGTGGGTCACTTTGGAACCGTAATCAACTTTTTTCTTCTGTCAATCTGTTTGGGACTTCTTTTTTCTGTTATATGAGTTTTTCCATTATGTACAGGAAGATTATTTCAAATGAAATTGCACAAGTTAGAATACTCTATCTATAGGCATACATGGTCCATCTAACTAAAAATTTAATAAGCGGTAATTACTCAGTCCTGGTTATACATTCCTAAAGGCTTAATAATACAGTTTCAAGAAGAAAAAAAAACTAAACAGAACACAACAAAAGACAGCTGTAGGGTGGCAATCTCTGTAAGAAACCTCCTTCCCTCCCAAAAGAACCAAGGGTTAACTGTACTTTCCACATTTGAAATAGGGTCTACAAAGAAGTCATTTCAGCTCCTAAATAATACAAAACGTGATTGTGTCCTTTCTAAAGGCCGGATGGTTCAATGCATAATTCAGTGAAGCTCTCAAATAATACTGGTAGGATTCAGACTGTTAACAGAAACTAGGACAACATGCCCCAATAGCACATTTGGATAGAAAAACCTGTATGTATTAAGGGGCCATTATCCCGTGGTTAAAGTAGCTTGAAGCAAGAGGACAGCTCTCCCTGCAGCAGCTGCAGAACAGGGAAAGGGTGGGCGCTCCTGCTCCTCTCCTGGGGCTAAAGCCAAATTTTCCCCAGATCTTACTCAAGCACCTGCCCCCTCCTGCTCTCAGCCCCAGGCCAGCACCCCTCACCACCTACCCAGGGGAAATCCCCAGCCCAGAGGTGACGGGGGCCATGGTGAGGTGCAACCCTCTCCTCCTCTGCTCCAGCTCCCCAGCAGGGACCAGGGCTCCCACCAATGCACTGCTGGGTGCTGCGCAGGGAGCAGCTCTGCAGCCCGGTGGCTTTCTGGCTCCTGGCCTCACCGACCACGTACATCTAGACACAGTAATAAACAGAGACGCCCCTTCCTCTGCAGAGCAGTGTTACCAAACACCAGAGACCCAGAGGGCTAAGGTACGTTAACACAAGGGTAATGGAGAATCTTCTTCCCACATTAGCAAAACATAAAAATAACTAATTAACGCAACTGCTTTGACTTTTTTTAATCTCTCTTTTCTGGTGCCAGGTCCTGCTACAAATGGAGAAAACCCACAGAGAGCTGCTTTCCTAGATGGAAAAGCAGCAGAAGCTTAAGCCTTGAGGATCTGCTTTGTAATTTGCTACTGGCATAAACAAAGAAAGTCCCATTTGTTTGTTTGGTTTTTGTGGTGCTTTTTTAAGAAAAAAATCCAGACCATCCAGTGCACCTTCTCTGCACACACACACACACCTCTCCACACACCAATGGAGAGCTCCAGAACAGGCATGGGAACCACAAAGCCCAAATTGTGAAAAGACATGGGGAATCTCATTTAGCAATGAAGCAGCGAAATGATGTATTGCAAGAAATAAATGGTCACAGAACACACATACACCCAAACGCAACCATGGATATATTTTTTCCCTTTTTTTTTTTTTCTTATCGATGCTGTTACTCATCCGATAGTTTCTTTCTGGCTGTGCTTAGGTTTTTGAATAGCATCTGGTGCTTCTTTAGCCTTTATCAGAATGTAGGAACCACAGTGGCAATGGACAATCAGTCTCATTAGTGCCATAACCAACCATCTCCACTTGAGATTCTCTACAAACCCATTCTGGAAGTTGAAGCTGACTCTGCCCCCTTGGTGCCACTCGGTTGTGATTATTTTTGTTGTTTTTTGTTTTTTAAATTAACAAACACAGCATATTAATGCAAATTTGATGTTTTCTAAAAATTAGAAATGCTCAGGTAATTAGTTCAGCAGTATGCAAAGTGCATCTATTTGGTTCTTTCCATAGATCACCTTCTGTTGTAAGTTTAAATTCCTTCACAGTTTAAAATATTGTGAAGAAATTATATGTATACTTTATGTATAGAACTATTTATATACATACACATATATACACACAACTCTGTACTTTATATAGCCATAAACACTCATTACTTAACTATTTATATTATATATACACATGGCATGAACACACGCCCAGTGAAGAGTTGGTGCAGGCTGAAATCATTCCATCAGGTTTAATGGAATAACAACAGTGAAACGATGAGTGAGTTATCAAGAGACACAGACATACATCTACTAGATACGTGAAAGACCAATTAAATCAGCTCTTCCATCTCCCTATCAGCGCAGGATTGTCCCCATCCCATTCCATGCTCCATATGCGCATATACAGCTATTTTGCATTCAGTTTACATGAGAGGGCAGTGGTGGTTCTTTTCTTTAAGCGATAGAACAGTCTGTATTTACTTGGGCTGATCGCAACCTCTTCTGCAGAAGCGCAGCACAGCTGGGGCTGATGTCTTGGAGGACTGGATGCTGTGCTGCTGTTAGCTGAAAGCACCTGCTGAAGCATTATTGCATGGTTATGGGACAGCTATCAACTGCTCAGAGTCTGTGAACTCTCCAACAAGTGGTACAACTGTATAAATATGTATTTTAGCACAAAACAGTTTAACACGAGGCAAGTCCAAGTACAAATGAGACCTAAAGGCCTATGGGTGAACTTTAAAGGCCAACAGTTCTTCAGAGTGCATGTTGTTTAAGGAACGCAAGTCAGGTAATTTCAAAAGAAGTTTCGTGAAAATAGAGGCTTCATTTGGGTGATTTTTCATTATTAAGGTCCTTAACGCACGGATTAGTGTTTCCTGAAGTGCCTCCACAGAATTGACATTTTCTATTCCGGAGCGATCTAAAGAGAAAGGATGGGGGACGGGAGGGGAGCAGAGTGGGGAGAAAGAGGGAAAAGAAAAAAAGAACGAGAGACTGAACACATGTAGTTTGCAACATAAAGCCACTGCAAAAATCACTCACTAAATTAACCAGCACAAAAAAAATTAAATACTTATGCCATGATTTTCAAACCCATGTACCAAAAGTCTCTCAAATATTATTTACCATCAACTTTGCAAAGCATTAATATCACACTGAACTAGCAGCATTTAATCACAGATTGAAGCATGTGCTTGAATATTTTGCTGAATCACAACTTTCAACACAAGGGCACGCTGTAGAAAAAATCTCAAACATTTCTCAAGGTTGGACATAGATCACTGAACTTAAACTGAAGGCTCACATTCGAGAAGAAAACCCCACTGAGGACAAGTCACACTCATATCTGCACAACGGGATCCCCAGGCACAAAGGGAGTACAAGCCTTGACACAACTGGGCACTATTTCTGAGCGTGTTCAGAAGAACTTAAAAAACAAAACATGACACACCCAAAAATTCCCAGCTGAAGAAGAGAAGTGTCAATGTCAATAAAATTACTATGCTTTCACACACTGCACTCACCCATGCCCCAAGCATCTCTTTCAAGAGAGCTGTTATTTAAGAACATGCCTGTTGTCCTTAGGTGGAGCCTAAGTAAGCAGCTAAAAAGTATGAATTTTTAAGCAAAACATCTCACTGAATAACCATGCACAGCAGCTGTTTTTTCCAAGCTGCAGCCTCTCTTCTTAAATGCTATGTAAATTCAGCAAGGCGCATACATACGCAAGTGACAGACACAAGTAGAAATGTGCTTTGATGTGTATGTGTACTTAAGCACTTTGCAGAACTGGGACACAGAATGACAACAGCTTTCTTGAGTAGCACTGAGTCAGACCATACAGTCCGAGTGGGAATCCCTTCCTTATGTTGTCAGTGCCAATCCAATCTGATTTCTCAGGTGAACAGAATCTAGGAAGTCCCAGACTAGTCACTGCAGTTCCCTACTGCTACAGGAAAAATTGTTACATAAACCACTTAAGGAACCATCTTGAAGCAGTTAATGGTTTTTGTTCCTTTAGAAAGATTGTTCCAGAACATTTGACTCTTAACAATCATGACTTTTAATGTATGTCAAACTCCGTGTTAGCACATATTCCAGTCTTCTGTGAATATTGTCCATTAGGTTTGATAGCTGCTCCCCAAGACAGCACAAGTGAAGAGAAGCCTCTCTGCCTTGATTTGCTACGCTATCCCACTCACCCCGCACTTTGCAAAAACCTTTAGGTTTGCTCTGTCCTGAGCAGGGAGGATGCCATTTGCACACAGTGTGCCAGACGAGGTTTCTCAACAGCTCTGTACAGTGGCAGTGGTACTGCCTTGCCCCTGAAGGCAGAAGACTGCAGTACAGGCTTTCCGGGTGCCTTGGGTGAGTTACTGTAGCCTCTCCTCTTCCATCAGTCCAAGTCTTTCTTCTCCATCTCAGTCTACTCACAGTGGCCAGCAGAAGTTTTTGTTGGTGCAGTTACACACATTCCTTGCCTGCTGCTTCTTTCTGCACATTCTAAGTAGCCATCGTAAGAATGGTTATTCACACAGTGCTACGCAGAGATGCTTCTGACAATAGCATTTTCCCCTAGCACTATTTAGAGACTAATGAACAATTCTTTTATTCCACTTGCACTTTTATAAAAAAATTTAAACTGAAAGTCTTTTTAAAACGTTTGAAAATAGTGCAGCATGGTATTTCATATTTCAGACCACTTCCTCAGGATTTAACAGTCACAGACTCCACTTCTGGAACTGACGTGAATCTTGACTATTCTACTATTTTCCTTTCAATCTTCTCTGAATAATTTTCATTCTAAGATGAAGAAGTCTTAATGGCATTATCCTTCCAGCTTCAGTTCTTCTTCCAGTTACCCGAATCTTTTGCCTCTGCCTGCATCTCCACATCATCCTCACTCTTCCTCCTTCTCTAATCAACTTCCACCTCCATCTTACAGGAAATTACTCTCTAGGTCACATTCCTCATTGTCTTTCAATATTTGTTTAATCAACAGATGTCCACAACCCTTCAGCTCTACAGGCACCTTCTCCTCCTGGTAGGCCCTCGCACTGAGCACCTTTCCCAGGAGCTCTGTCAGAGGCACTTCTGGTCTTCTTAGGCACCCGCTCAAGCATGAAGCTTGCTCACTCATTTGTGCAAGTAACAACTGCAGCATTCCAATTCAGTTGCAAGGTACAGAGTGAAGGTGATTCGACAACTGCTGAACTGACAGTGACCATCACGGTTACTACCGTGTCTGGAATACGGTACAAATGCAGGTTTGGGCCCAAATGCTAGAAGACCAACGACGTTAAGCCTCATAAAACTCCTGAGTATTTTGTGAGGATATCCAGAAAGGTTGTGATCAGACTGCACATCATATCACAAGACAGCAACAATGTCCAAAGCCACGATCTGAAAAATCCTCTGCAGCTGCGAGAAGCCTCAATACTAACACCTCTTCTTGTCCTGTTGCACAGCTCTGACACCATGTGCTGTACATGTTATGTACCACCCCTAAGCTAAGCTCTATAAGGAGCTAGCAACAGCTGACTCTGTGCTAGAAGCACATTTTGCAGAATAGATACAGCCACTTAGATTCAAAACAGGTGGCACAGAGACGCAAATTCTAGGGCCCAGCAGCTGAGCAAGCAAGAAGAGCAGCTGCAGCCTAGTTATGACATTGCACAGGGAGAGAACAGGCCTGGTTCTCGGTCCTTATTTTAAAGGTTGTCTCCAGCTCTCATCAATTTATTTTTTGAAAGATCAAACTTGTAAAGCAGAGTCTGGAAAAACAACTAAAACCTCATATTTCTCTCTGCTACCTGAACACTTTCACTAACAGACTACAGAGCCACAGTTCCTCCATGCTGCCATTCCTTCTGGCTTTTGAAGCTTGCACACTCTGTACCACCCTCTGCTCATTACCATCACTTACAAACTGAAGAGGCTAGAGCTGCTCCATTCTGTGCTATCACATTTCAGTTCAGCCATGCACAAAGCTATTAGACTGAACTGTGCTACCTTGTCAGAGGCTTCATGTGCCTGCAGCACCATGCCTGGGGTGCCCCTCCCCGATGGCAATAGATGTGGGTCTAAACCACTCCTGTGGAAGAGGTGCACTTGTTCAAGGAGTGGCCCCCATATGCTGCCTTGTTGTATAAGAAGTGGGCACTACCAGCATTCCTGCTAGCTACCTCTAAACTGCTCCTTACCCAGCAAGTAGGGATTCTGTATCTTGTATTCCAGGCATTATATGCAGAGCTAATGTGCCTAATTTGAGGCTTTAGATAATACTACAGAAGTAGGTGCTTAATCCTTCTTTGAATCTGGGCCAGGGTGTTCTGTATATCCAGGGACTGAAACAAGATATGAGGCTGGTGAAGATGTTAGTGGATTGGCAGACCTTCAGTGGTAAGAAGTCACGGTGCAGACAAATAGGGTTTTCTTGCTGACAGAGGCAGAGATCAAACTGTTGGATTTAGGCTTAAGTAAGATACACAATAGACTTCAATGACGATACTTGGAAGTAAAAATACCACCTTATCCCGGGACTTAGGCTGTGCAAGTCAGGAGTAATTTCACTGATGCTGTCCTGTGAAACTGAGTCAGACAAATAGCTTCTAAACAGCCAGCGGGCAGCTACGAGATGTATGTTTGCATTCTATAGAAAGTAGCAGGAAAATAAAAGCCCATTGCAACATTTTTCCAAAAGGCAAATATTAAAAAGAGCAGGTATGTAAAAGAATACATTACAGGTTGCTAGCAGCTTAAAACCTACTAGATTGCACTTAGATGTGAAATGACAAGATACGCATTTTATAGAAATCTTTTAATAGAGAACCATATTCAAAATTCGGCAAAGGTATAAGTGAACTTGCTCTCCTTACCAGCAGATACCAGGACAACCGCTGTAAACAAACTCATTTCCTCATCACTAAGTTGCAGGGCATTTAGTTTCTCACTGAATTCAAACATTGAGTTGAGCAGATCACCAGCTCCCATTGAATGTAAGTCATCCACGCTGTATTTCTTTCCACTAAGGAAGGTGACAGTACGTTCCTTTGCATCAAACAAAGATGCAAACCGTACCATTAAAACCTGGTGAAAGAAAAAAAAACAAAAAAGAACAACAAAACCAGATAAATACAGGTGGATTTCTAGAAAAGTCAAAGAAAAAAATTAAACCTTTTAACATCATTTCCAACTGTCTCATTAACCACTGTACAAGCATTCTATACAGAAACTGTCAGCATGCTATTGAGCTATAAAAAAAAGTTCAAGCTCTGGCCCAGTAGTCAGAGAGAAACAAACAAGTGAAAAAATTAGCAACTGGATGCTGGGGAGGGGCTACAGCACATGAAAAGGAGGAAAATTAAAATTTAAGCCTCAGACAGCCTGAGCCACAAAGACAATGCCATTCATAAATATGCCAGTAGGACAACTTGCGTAGGACAACTTTGTTTTCTTGGCAAACAGCCAAAGGCATACAGAGCAGTAAAAAAAAAATGTTTTCTTGGCCACACTTATGAGGAGCAAAACGAAGGTATTGAACCAGATTCTTGCTTGGCGTAAAACTGAAGCAGCTCCATTGAAACAATGCTGATTTACACCACCTGATGATCTGGCCCACTAGGCATTCTTTGGGAAAGTACCATGCCGCATTGATGCTCCCACAGGAATGTTAATGAGCTCTGGTAGAAAAGGAGCCACATGTACAGCCTTCAAAAGGCTGGGGAAGCAGCGCTTGAAACGGCACCTGGTCTGTAGCTGCAGCTGGGAATACCCCTTTGGTACAAGCACCTGGGCTGGAGCAATTGACATACGCTGAACTTACCCCTCTAGGCTGAAATTTCTCTTGTGGTTTTCTCAGTCGTATTGTGAAATGTTTCCCTCTGGAATGGCTTGTAAAGTTTCATTTGCTCATGTTCAACAACCTTATTTACATTTTCAAGGTTTAAGTTGCACACAACAGCCTTCTTATTTGGAGAGAATGAACCAACTGGCACTGGTTAAAACTTCAGACTTCCTGTAATCTCTTGGTGTGACAGTCGTGTCTTCTCACTTACCCTACACAACTGCATTAATTTAAATGTTTACTACAGATGAGAGTAGCACCAGGTTTTCAGCAAAGACTAGTGCCTTTGACAAGCTTAAAAAAGGAGGGTTCAAAAAAAACGAAAATGTTTGAGAATTCATGCACATTACACGACCTGCTCCTAAATTTAAACAGCCAAATGACATGCAGCAATTTTGACAGACACATGAGCACTATATATTATTCAGCTTTATCACATAAGCTATATGTCATTTGATGGCATCAACTACAGAATGCAGAAACCTAGGCAGAAACATTAAGTGCAGAAGCCCTCAGAATACAAAAGGAGACAAAGGGTAGATGGACAAAGATGAACTCATGTGTTAGCAGGGACCCACCAGGTACTCAACAACTCTCCAGTTCAAAATGGCAGTCCCATTATGGAATTGGGCTCTAGAAAAATGAACTTTAAATAATGAGCAACCACTATGAATGCTGGTATTCAAAACTGAAGCCCATGAATCTGTGTTGATTTATATCAAGGCAACAACCTTGCCCATAGGTTTCAATGTCACCATTCTAACCCAAGGAGGAACAGTTTAAACCATGGTATAGCACATGACCAATTCATCCTGTTTCACTTCAAGCCAGACTCCTATTTGTGCATGCTGGGGATATAGCTCACCAACCCTATCACCTGACCATAGCAATATAAGCACTCGAAAACCACCACTCAGGCAAGTGCCACACTTCCCCATCACCTGCAGACAAATCAGCAAGACAAATCAGTGAGTCTGTGGAGAAACTGAGTTGCTACCTCAATGGATACAAGGGGCTTTTTTGCTCTACCATCAACTACATTTGGAGTG
This sequence comes from Pampusana beccarii, assembly GCA_013399365.1. Classification (NCBI taxonomy): domain Eukaryota; kingdom Metazoa; phylum Chordata; class Aves; order Columbiformes; family Columbidae; genus Pampusana; species Pampusana beccarii. The sequence continues at coordinate 1,026,407 of VWYH01006495.1, forward strand.
GGGGCTTATGGAGGTAGGGGAGAACCCATCCAAATCCAGTTATTTTAGGCTCACTGTTGTTTCTGAGCTGGCTCCCATACAAAGCAACGTAAATGCCACCACCCAGTACTCCCAGTTGAAAGAGGGCTTTCTAGCTTATATGTGTGTGAACATATATAGCTGCGCTGCTTCTGCACCAGCATTGTCTCCATGCATCTTCTTACCCCCAAACAAACAAGTACTTGAGTACGAGCTGCTGGTAAACACAGTGCCAAGACAGTCACACACTGGTGCCCAAGGGAGCCAAAACAGGCTCGGAGGCAGCACTTTTACTCAGGTCGTCTATTAAACATGCCGATGTTGGAATATCCTAGTTTAGTTACACAGAAGACAGAAATGACCTTGTACACACCAGGCTTTCAAGACGCTTTTGCCTTTATTGCAATGGTTTCATTTCACTAATCCCGCAGTGGCTTTCGTCATTGTTGTTTGTTTGGTGGTTCCCCCTCATCCCCGCTGTTGCTAAGATGCCTCATAGCCCTTTAACTACAGGTCCCAGCTCACTAACAGAAACCGTTAATGTTTCTCATAAACAAGTGAACAGGGATAAGCATGCAGTCACATATTATTACTATTTCCCCTGGATATAGAAACCTTATCAGCAGTGCTTGTAACTGGCAAAAAAGCACACGAATGAGGCTTGAGAAAAGCTTGAGGTGAAGAAAGGCCAAGACAAAACATTTTACTTGCAAAGCATGAAGGTTTGGCTTTATGTTAGAGGAACAGTTCCAAGTCTGATTTTTCACCCTCCTTGAGGGCTCTGGACAGTTTGCAGAGGAAGGAACCAACATTTTTGTGTAATGTGAACAACAACATTAAGAGGCGGTAGCTGAAGTGAAAACACAGCTCTTAGCTACAGGAGTTGTAGATTAATATTAAAAGGTCAAGAGTAAGTATAACAGCAAAAAAATACATGACAGCAAGATGGAAGAAACAAAGAAACTGACATGCTCCAGGCACCAAGTCTTCCAGTATAACTTGTACCTTCCAACCCAACAATTATCCATTTTAGAATTGTGCTGTAAGAATGCAGATAAAAGACCCAACACATCAAACCGGAAACTCCTCCAGTTCAGATAAACACAAAATCTAGCATCCCTCTTCGAAAGAGTAAACCAAGTAAGCAAGAATAAAAGTGTCACCAAACCTGCCCGCACCCCCCCAGCAAAACATGGTAACTCGGCATACTTGGGATTTCAGGTCCTCTGCCCCTCTATGTTTAAACTTCACATTTGAATACTTATAATGTGCACAGTCTCCAGCAGACACAAGAGTCTGCAAGAGCAACTAAAACCTTAAGTAAAGGTCCCCTGGTGAAGGTCACTAATTAATAAAACAGCACCAAGCTCTCTGATGTAATTCCCAACTTAACACCGCTAAGTGGGTGAAATTAAGCACAAGGACCTGGTGGGATTAGAAAGGCTGAAGCTGGTGCACAGTTATCTACAGAGCTGCAGCAGAACAGTCAGTTATCAGTGTTACTGCTTTGGAGACGGAGGTTTCAGCAACCGCCAGTTGCCAGTAGGATGGATGCTCTGGCTTTTGCAGGGAGCAGAGGCAGAAGACATACAGAGGGATAAACACATTCCTCTACAAAACCATTATGTCAATAGCTGGCTTTCTAAACTAACCACCCTTCCAGATGCAGCCTGCTTCTCTCCAGGCTAAGTAAAGGTAGCTATCAAAGTAACTGCTGCTATACAAAACCAAGAAACTCCTCATTAGTCATTTATTAATGCCCAGGTAAGAAGAAAGGGTAAAAGGGCTGAGCACTTCTGAGCTACTTGGAAGAGGGCCAGCTTACCAAGATATGACCCAACAGAAGCACTCAACACCATAAGCATAAGGAAAGCTCAGAGCTAGCATCCACAAACAAGATGGTTTTGCCCAATATAACCCAGTTCTATTTACTTTTGTAAATTTGTACTTAACGAGGTCAGACCGATGCACAGCTTGTCAGGTCTGCACTATACACACAGTGGTCTCACCTCAAAGGTCCCCGCCTTCAGAAGATTAACTTGGTCATGCTGGGAGAGGTCTCGGAAACCTGGGATGCGCTTGGCAAACTCCACCACTTCCTTCACCGCAGGGGTAAAACTCAGGGAAAATTCTTCCCAGACTTCATGGCCAGACTTGTTTGGGTCCACGTGGGGAGTCTTACTCATTGGGCAGACCTGATGTTTACAAAACACATACAGAAAACAACTCTTAAAGATAAAATTCCAAATACTGGCAAATACTTGACAGAGGCAGGTTTATTCTTCAAGAAAACTTTGCAATAGAGAAAAACATCAGTTTTCCTCAGTCAGCTCTCAAAGCAACCAGATTTCTCCCCCTCCCTTTAAAAGAAGCAAAAACTAAAAACCCCATGGCCATCCATTAGCAGTCTAAATCTGCTGACCTTGGAAATGCCAACATTGCTTATAGCAAAAGACTTGAGAAAACCCAGGTTATGCTATTCTTCCCTGATGTCACCCATGCCTGGCATCTGGATTTCTTTCTTGTATTATCCCTGTAATCTCACAATTAATCATGATTTCACAATCAATCGATTGTAATCTCACAGCCACTACTACATTCATTCTCATATATCTTTCTTGTTTTGCAGGCAACTAAAGTGACTCAGTCAAGGTGACAAAGGTGTCAACACCAGAGCAAAGAACTGAGCCTTGGTTTCCTGAGTCACAAGGTTTACACCCTCATTACCAGGACAACCTTCCTCTCCTACATGTTTGCCTTTATTTGTATCACTGAAGGAGGACCAAGGAACTTGTGTTCTGATTTTGCTCAGTCACAACATGACAAAATGCTCTTTCTTTTATAGAAACATTCAGTGATTTTTTGTAGGAAAGTCTGAATCCATTACAATGAGATCAGACGTATCAGTCAAGGCTGACTGCCAATAAATTCCCTCTGTAAAAACCCAACTAGACCCTCTGAGATATTTCAAGTTCTGCTTTCTAAAATTAACATTTTTTAATGAAGTTTACACCTTTTAATATTCATTCCACCTGTCATCAATCAAGGATGAGAATTCCTTTAAGTATTCCTTACAAGTATACTAAACAGTATGTAATCCTACATAATGTCTGCAAAGCAAATAGGAAACAGTGAAATAGATTAGTAATTCCTCAGACCAATGATGCTTTTGCAGGGCATCTCAAATCTGATAATTGCCTAGCAATTCTTCGTGTGGACGGTGTCAAGATTCATTACTAAGATCCACTACAAGAATATATTCAACAAGTATATATGTTCATGTGTGTGTACTTGGCAACACCCAGGGAAAACAAGATAGACACAGATAGACAGATACACATTTCTGGTTTGGGTCTTTTTCCCAAATATCAGTTACTAATCAGGCAGTCAATATGCAGAAAGTTCTCACCAAAAAACAAGGAAAAGTATTACAGATTTCTTGGTTCAGCTCTGAATCACAACATCATTCGCGTGTCTGAGGACAACACCTAAAACCAAATCAATACTTCTGGGGTAGAGGAGGACCTTTTCCATAAACTAAAAATCATAAAATATTTTGGCAAAAGTAAAGGTCTAGGCACACACGCCAAAGTATGACAGACACTAACCACTGCTCTGTCCATGATACTGCAATGGTTCACACAGCTACTGTTCAAAATACAGCACCCTCTTAAAATAAGGAATGTCTGCTTCAGCATCCCACTCTGCATCAGACACAAAAAGCACTTCAGTTTCTTATCCCACCAGAGTTTACCCTAGCTCCCAGGTACTCAGTCCTGAGGGGAAAACTGCACTTTCCACACCTGTGCATTATGCCTAAGCTCTCTTGAGAGACCTCTGCCCAGGAGTCCTTCCTATGGGAGAAGTTGTCAGCTAGTGTAGTCACCACCTCTCTTCAGAGGAACCTCTTCAGGAACAACCTGTTTGGCTTTTCTGGTTGTGAGGGTATTGAAAAACAAAACAAAAAAACCTGAACATGTCTCTCTATACTGTTTCAGAGCCTAATGACACTCCCTAACAGCTACTGACTCATTTGGTCAGATCCTGCTCTCATTGAGTTCTCTGGCAAAACCCTCATTTGTGTCAGGTACATGGTGGGGGGGAGGGGGCTGCAGTTCTCTGTTGGATTCGGGTTTGTTTTCTATCGTTGGCTGTGTTAGACCTCCCTGTAGCTGCCCCACACAGGTCAAACTGACTGGTTGGGCCTCTGCAGGCAGCACCACTCCCTGCCCGCCCATATGGACAGGTTTAACCTCTGCTTCTTGGGAGTGCCAAGAATGCTGTTGCAGTGACTCCACATACTTTCCCTGTAAGGAAGAAAGGCTGGGAATGACTATTTGCCATGGTGTAGTGCCCAGAGTCTGCAATTAAGGTCAGAGCCTGCTATGGATAGCATGGTCCACATATGCAGCAGCCAAACCACCCCCTCCCAAAAAAAAAACCCCAACAAAAACCAATTCCCCCCCCACACCCAAAGCCCAAACACACACACAAAACCCCCACCAAACACAAAATTAAAAAACCCCACAAACAAACAAGAAAAAACAAACAAACCAAACAAACAAAAACAGCCAAGAAAGGAAAAAACAACAAAAAATGAAACCCAACATCAAAACCAACAGCCTTCACTGTGTGGACACTTCCAGGGACCTTCGAGAACCTACGAGGAATCTTTACAAACTAGGAGGAAGAAAATCACCAGCAGCTTGAGTACTTCAGAAAGGTCAGGAGCTTGCGTTTCTCAACAGAAGCGCAGGATGAGAATGAGGATGTTGCGTTCCCTCATCCCAGTCAGTTCCAGCAATACAGATAAGGACAATCTGTTTTAAGGGGCTTACAGAACCAGTTGCCTGAATGGCAGAGAAACAGCAGGTGCAAAGCAAATGGGAAGGACCTGTTAAAAAAAAAAAACACCAACAAACCACGCAAAACAAAAAACCAAACCAAAAAAACCTGAACACAACAACAACCACAAAAAAACCCCACAAAATGAATATGGAAGAAAATAGGAAGCATCCTTGTTTAGGATTCAGTGAGGAAATGCTCTAGGGAAGTCATCTAAGGTACCCAGAAATATGTTCAGAGCCTCACTTGGGTAAATACTACAGAAAAGACCTTAAACTTCTCTAAAGCAATTTAGCTGTGCATCTTCCTCCTGCCTCTATTCAGATTGGAAGATGTTCTAGGGAAGAATGAAGCACACCCTGCAAGTCCCAGTGAGTCTCTATTTTACAATGCCTGTAACAGAATAAACCTATCCCCATAAAAACAAAACAAAACCAACCAAACAAAAAACCAAGCTTACCCAGCAAGAGAGTTTTTAAAACATATCAGCAAGGCTTAAAATCCTAGCCCTGAGGTTTCACCCCAGAAATCTGCCCTGAACACCTTTAAGGAAAATACAGTATATGTGAGTGTTTACGTTACTTAAAAGTGAAGTCTTCAAGAGGATTGAATGAAGAAGGGAATTTATAAACTCCTAACATCCATCTTCATTTTTAAGTCAAACCAGTTAAAAAACCCATGAGTCTTCTTCAACCAATGCTCTTTGACATTAAGTCTACTTTCAGTCAGCTAAGAACTGAGCCAAGAAACCCCATCACTTGTATAGATTTCAAATCCGCCACACAACTTAAGCCATTATACTCCATCACAATTTGCACTAGCAAACTTTTGTCATTATTTCTAAGTTTCTGCAGCTGTGCCAATTATGTGCAGCTTCACTGACTAAAGAGGCACAGCTGGATCACACCCATCACTAAGCCTTTTCTCTATGTCAAATCAAACAGTTGATATCAATATACCAGATGCATTCTTCCTCCAGTGCTGCAAGAGTAAGTGGTATTTTTGTTTGGAGAAAAGCCATCTTCTGGGATCCTATCACACACTCGCTGAGTGTAACCACTGGTGAAGTTCATACAGTGGCCATTTGTGAAACACACGGCGTGCCCACTTGGATAATGCATTGTGCTTCTCCCTTTGTACTGTCCACCAAGGTGCTGCTCGCTTTCAGGGTACTGAGGGCCACCAAACCCACTAACACAGTGCTCGCCGCTCAAGATGTACTGCTCAGTGTTATTTGCCATTCTCTCCCCGCTCTGGGACTGCATCATCTCTGCTGGGTTTTGAGACTGTTCTTGGTTGTACATGAAAGTGTCTTTGTGGGCCCTAGTGACCATACCAATCACTTCTTCCTTAGCCATGTCAATGCCAGGATGGGGAGAAGGGCTTTTGATGGTTTCCCGCTCTTGTTTGGGCTTGGAGGAAAGGTCTTCTTGAGGTGCTTGCTCTTGATGTTCTGTTAATGCTTCATTGGGTAAGTGACCGCTGAACTGACTGTTCATCATGGTTTTCATGGCACTCTGCATTTCAATCAGCATCCTCTGTTTTTCACGTTTGGGAATACGGCCAAATCGAACAGCTTCCAAGGTGGAGAAGCGAAAAGTGGTGGGAGGAATAAAGGGGGGGGGAAAAAAAAAAAAAAGTCAATCCTGAAAGTGTTAGAACACACACACACAAAATACACACCCCAACCAAAAATCTTGCCCCTTAAGGGAAGGCTTTAGCTGCTCTCACCAATACTACAGCAGAACTATTAGCACTGAAGTAAGGAGGTTCCTGGGCACAGGACAGGTCTGAGATATGACATGTATGCTGCTGTTTACTGACAAAGAGAAAGCAGCTCTAAAGCACACAATCTCGAAAGCCTTTTCACCTTTTGCTACAAACCTGGTTATGGCATATACACACAGTTGCATTAATTAATTGTCAGGCTTTAAGATCGGATCAATTAAATCAGTACAACTTCGTGAGCTGACAATTAGCTGAACGTAAACACAGTTCAAACCACATTTGAATATAAGTCCTACAAGACAGCTCCTCATGGACCAATTACAGAACTTGCTAAAAGTTAAGAGAATCAATGCTGAATGAAGCTTACCTTGGCGGATTTTCCTGATACTTTTGCCTTGGCAAGGGACATTTTCTGCTGGCAAGGGGATGGGCATCATTGTGGCTGCAGAATTTTTGACCCTGTCCTAGGGAATCTAGAACTGCCTCTAGCATTCTGTCCAACCACAGTCTTACAAGGGCTTATAAGCAGTTTCGACTGATGTAATTATGTTCATGCAGTAGTCCATCATTAATGTAACTAGATCTCTTTCATTAAAGCAGGTGCAACCTTATGCGCAAACAAGCGCCTAGGGGATAAAATAACTCCTATGTACGACAAGAACTCGGAACAATTATTCTAAATAAGTTTTAACACCCCACCCACTAAATTATTAACAGCCCAAGATTCCTACTTGTTGTGAAATAAACACCCAGAGAAAATTAAAAAGTGAAACAGAAGGAAGACTTCTGGTTTGTGACAGTATGTTGTAGCTGACTAATGAACTACACTTTGAGCATTATATTTTTTAAAAAGTCACGGGGGGGGATAGCCAGCAAGGTGGTCAGAGGCCCAACTCAGCATTATCCTTTCTTCCTTGCCTTCCCCCTCCCTCCAAGAAAAGGAAAGGAAAAAACAAAACAAAAGGAGCACATAGATGCTCATCCCATACACCCAAACCTAACTCTTTAGGCTCTATAACGATTATTCTAAGGCTATCGGCTTGAGCAGAATTCCCTTCCATTGAAAAAGCAACAGTAACAAAACAAAATTAACCAAAAAAAAAAAAAAGAGAGAGAAGAGTATTGTTCAGATTCAGGCAGGATACACCTATAAATATTAACTCATTAAAACAAAATTGAGACTCTTCTTGCAACAGACCACTGCAGCTCATCCCACTGCATTAGCCTTCGGAGACAGGACAGCAGGTCTGCAGCCAGCATTATATTACCAGCTCAGGAGAGTCACAGAAGAAGCTGATCTAAACACTTTTGGACAGGGAACTTGTCCCAGACAATAGGACTGGCTGCATTTTCTACCATTAAGACCCTCAGATTGCCTCTCAGAGGATCACTGCTCAGTAGAGGAACATACCATCTCTTGACATCCCAACAGACAGGCATTTTTTGAAACGACACTGCTGGCACCGGTTCCTATTCATTCTCATTATAGAGCAGTTGTTATTCTTCAAGCACTTCTTATACTGGATGTTTTGCTGAATGCTTCTTCTGAAAAAACCCTGTAAACAAAGAAACAAAAAAAATCCCACAACTATTATTACAGCACACATCAAATACTCCTGCCAAGAGTCACCTCTCTGCAAGCACAAAAAAACCCTCACTGCTTCTCATGAGCTGCTTCAGAGCCATCAGCCCCAAGTGATTTTACAGAACTTGCTACTCCTCATGACTTACTTTCCCTTCACGCATATCTCTGTATAATGCAAACTAGTCTTGATTTCTAATTACAGATGATGTTGTTTCCCTGCATAGTCAGCACCTCAGAGCAAAGTATTTCCAGTACTATCTCTACCACTGCATTGACAGTTTATAAGATGTGCCCTCAATCTCCTATGACATCAAGTACATAGATGAAATTCAAAATCAGATCTTTTGACTTCAGTCTCTGTAGTTTGGCAACAAAACCATCCTGTTGCACCAAATGACCTTCAAAGGTGGTGCTTTCACATAACCCTTAAGCTGATAAACTTCTTCAGAGAACATAACGTTTGCAGTGTTACAGGATCAGAAAATACAAATCTGCTGATCTGTGAACATGGAAGCACCTAGGGGCTTTCCCCATGGTAAGGACCTGCTTTTCCAAAGCTGTTTTGTTCTGTGTCCCAGCCCAGGTAACAACTCACACCCACTATCTCTTAATGCAATTAACATTCACATGTCTTGCGTGACACGGCCCTTACCACCTCCCTCTCCCGTTCTTGTTCCCTGTCATGCACTCCAGGTCAGGCAGGACTGGGCAAGCAGCAAGAATAGCAAGTACTGCAGAGTTTGGAAAATGCTGTGTATTGCTAAGTGTTTGCCTTTTCCTGTAATTTAATGCATTGTCTGAAATTTCTCAGACTTAACAGAGAAGAATATTTTTTCAGCAGTATCACCCTTTTTCCCCCATGGGGAGAACTTGGGCATTGCACCAGAAGAAAGGTAAGCAGAAACATAGCTCACCTTGCAGCCCTCACAGGCATGAACACCATAATGAAATCCTGAAGCGACATCTCCACAGACTTTGCAAAGAAGAACCATGCCATTAAACTCTAGAATCAAAACAGAAAAGTCAAGGATATAGAAGACTAATGACAACTGCAGGAGTATGTTTCCAGCTTTTAAAACCTGGACTAAAACCAAAATATGTCAGGTCAGTTCAACATACAACAAAAAAATACAGCAGAGGATCAGACAAGAAGAATGTACAAAACCTCTGAACAGTTCAGAAGGTACCAATATAAGGGAGGGGGGAAAAAAGACAAACATGAAGCACTGAACAGAATAGGGAGAAAGCATGTATTCACTGGACTTTCAGTAACAGTAGCATTGTACTCAACTGTAAAAAGTCTGTTTACATTTACCCACTTCTAAAAGGACCATTTAGTTAACTAGGCCACCAAAGTTCGGGCTCAATCTGTTTTTCCATTGGGACAAATACACCCATATAAAGGCGGCAGTTCCCCCACCAGAGAACAAACATAATTTCTTAAAAATAAAAATATTAAAGGACACTTCATTTTATTATATACTGTAAACAAGCCATACACTCTACCTATTTGATAACAGTTTAGGACTGGCAACTCAGCCACATCTACAAATGTAAAGACTACTCATTAGACTGCATCTCCAGAACGGCATGCTTGCACACCTGAACTTCAAAATACCTTCTCAGCCCTGTAAATATGCTCATGGCTTGCATTTTCTAAGTTTTTTCCCCATCTATTTTATTTCACCTTGTCAATAAAGATTTTTTGGCAAGTCCTAAGTTCTGGTCTAGTATCGGTTTCACTGAAGCCAATAGGAATTTTACCAGCGACTTCAGTAACCATGAAGTTACCTTAACAGTGAGTAACAGCGACAGGTGGAAATACTCCCACAGAACAATATTCTACCAGAAAAGTAACTTATTTGATATTGGGGTTTCATTTGTAAAAAGGAACTTTTTTAAAAGATTTTGAAATAGAACCAAACCACATTTCTTTTAAGCATTGCTAGTACTGAGCTAAAAATGTTATCTATTCATCTATACATCTCAAAAGTTTACAACAGGCTTCATTTTCAGAAACCTCTGCCCTGACACCAAAAACCTAGTTGCTATCTTTAAGAGGAAGTAAAGTTTCTTACTAAGAACTTAGGGGAGGAACACTTAAAAATATACTTTTAAGGTAGAACTGTTAGTTACTTATTTTAGCTGCATAACAATTCAAAATCATAAAGTAATTCTGCCAATAATTCAGGCTTCAAAAGACTAGTCTAAATTCCAGCTGGGCATTTGTTGAAACACTCATTCCAGTACTCAGTTTGATTCCTGCCCTTCCAAAACTGTTCAAATATAATTCTTCATCCTTGATCTTCCCTGATTACCAAAAAAAGTGTGAAGCAAATAGCTGGAGTTAGGTTGTTAAATGCATTTTAAAAGGCTACCCTTTAATTCTGGCTTTGAGCACTTTGTTTTTTTCACATCCACAAATTAAGACTTAGAGTCAAAAAAGATAAATGTCTCAGATGTAGCTATGCAAATACAATATAACGTTTGGTAATCTATTTATTTTGCTCCTCAAAGAAACTTGGGAAGAGGGAAGGTGAAGAGGCAGGGGAGAGAGTACAAAAAAACAGATTAACAAGATTTGCAAAACAGCTCCATAAGTACGCCTGCACCCAATTTCTGATTACTTTCACCTTTTCTCCATTGAATCTTTTTAACCAAGTGTTTGATTTTTAATAAGATCAGTTTTCACTAGAGAAAAATCTGAAGCTGGACTGTACTTATGGACTGTATTTTTGGATTGCATGAAGTCAGAAGCAATGGGACCTCCATCTATTAGCATTTGTATGGTAATACCATACATATTACCATACATATAATGCAAAAAGAAAACTGGAGGCTTTGTTATGTGCCTTCACAGTAAGCCACATGGAGGATCTGGTTGTAATATATCAGGTTGTAATACACAAAGCAAAAAAAGCGGTTTCAGGTCATGGCACCAAACATACTTGTGACTCCATTATGGCCTTTTGTCAAACCAGCAACACTCGACTGGTTTGTTTTAATTGTCTCCTCCAGCCGATCACTCTTCGGTGCCCCATCAGAGCCCTCATTGCTCCGTCCATTGCAGCTGCTTTCCGAGGAGGAGCTGTTCGGTGAAGACGGTACAGGCGAAGAAGACGACTGGAAACCGCTGTCTGAGCTCTCGCTGTGACATGAGGCTGGGCTAGATGCCGAGCTTGAAGAGCTGATGTAAGCTATCACACCCCCTAAGGCAAGAGAAAAAAAAAAAAAGGCAGCATGTAGTGACATAACAAGCAGACATGCACCGCTGCCATGTGAGCCATGCCGTGACCCAGCACCACCAGACCCAGCCATCACGTGTCCCTGGGCGCACTCCTTTCCCTCCCTCCCGCTTGCTTCTCTCCATTCGTTTTCAACAGCTGACCTCCCAATCTGCGCCATCCCCTTCTCCTGTCTCATCAGCCTCCTCCCATCTAAACCAAGATGAAATGTCAGAACCAGAAGATGGAGCAATAAGCCATGGTGCTGCCAGGATGGGGCAGCAGGGAGAGGACACGGGGCAGCCCAGGGAGGGTTTCCCTGGTCGCTCTCTGAGCAAAGCTTGTCTGGAGCCAGAGCTAAGACCGGATCTTACAGCGCTGTGGAGCCAGAATGCAAACAAGTGAGGTTAGGGACCGAAATAGGGCAGAGAGAAAGACTTCATGCAGGCTACGTGCCAGAGACACAGAAAGGAAGGGCTGGGAGGTGCCCACGATGCAGAAGGGAAGGGGGCATGGGAAAGAAATAGCGCTGCAGCCTGGTTATCCTACTGAATGCCATTTGTCCGACTGCAAGCCTTTGTAGCATTTGTAGCAGAAGCTAAACTCTATCCAGCAGGCTGCAATTTGCAAACAGTCTCTGTCCTGCCACGTCTCACAATCTGACACACTTGAGAATCCCTCATATGAAACAGCTTTTTGTCCTTCAGCAGACCTGGGAGCAGTTCTGGCTTTTCACAGGCTGCTTTTTCTTGCTTGTAAGCAAGAGAAATTGTTTTCACTTTGAGTTTGTCTCCAAGACTCAGTACTTCAAAAGTCAATATAAAAACATTTGATATTTCACACAAAAATTTCAATAGCGTAAACCACGCAACTGTTTAAAAGAATTACACTCAACATCTTCTCTGTTTTATGCTGTATTGCTCTGTAGAGTCTCTTCACAGACAACTCAGGACACTGCAGCAAGGAACTCCACACACCAGCAAGAACTAAAAACTTTAAAACAGCCATGCACTGGCTTCCTTTGGAGAAAAAAAAACATTGATGCCTGTAGAGTCCTTGACCAACCGAGTTGGAATGGCAAGTCGGGGCTGCAGCCCCTTACATCAGCCATCACCTCCTCACAGATAAAGGCTGCTACACCTATTGGGCAGCAGTGTTATAAAACTCAGGAAGTATCACTGCTTGCACGCAGAAATTCTTATTTATAAATTTTCATTACATTTATAAGCTGTAACAGTCCTCATGGCACTTCTGCAGCACCTTTACCAGCCTGTTTCCTCTTTAACATTTGATTTTTTCTACCCAGGAAACCACCACCAACACTCTGAAGAGTGTGCAGCCGAGGAGACCCCAGCAGAGCCAAAGCCAGACCAAGCAGTCGCGCAATGCGTGTTGTACACAGACTGCTTCTCAAATTCTGGGGCACTGGTGCCCCTACACCCCCATCAGAGCAGTCATTCCTGCACAGATTATTTTTTTTTCCTAATAAATCCTCTACGCAGCGTAGCACGCATCCAGCATCAGGTTTTTGGAGAAAGGAGGGCTGCAATGGACACACAGTGCCGCAACAGCATGAGAAAAAGATGCTGCCAAACACCCGTGCCAGTGTAGGACACCACCTATTTGACCAAGGTCCCGCTGTTCCCTGGCGCTCCACGTGCCTCTGCCAGGTGCCAGGTCAAAGCTCGCAGTCCACCTGCTCCAAGGGAGGCACCGGGTTTCTCAGCAGGCGCCATCCTTATCTGCAAGGGGCAGGGCAGTGCACACAAACACGGCCCCCGCAGGGAACTCCACGGTCCTCCACGCCACCACCTCGCCCGCTATCTTCGAACCCTGCCTCATAAAAAGAGATGTTCTTTTCTCTCAAGGATAACACAAATGCCATAGGGGAGCACGGAAGGAGTATGGGTTTTTTTTAGCCATACAGGGTTCTTCTACCTCCTGTGTTTGGAAAGCCTGAGGAGCCCCAGGTAGCTGGGCAGCTCCTGTACCCTAGAGAGCTTGGCAGCCTTGTCGGTGTTGCAGTCGACATTCCAAATATTTTTGTTATTTTAGAAATTACGTTTCCCTTATAACCCTGGTTTTCTTTGATCAGCAGTTAAAAGTTGAATCCGACACACAGCATAGGGCAACAACGCGAAACAGAGAGCATGGGCACAGCGCTCCTGCACACGCACTGGTACCCCGCAGACCGGGACCCTGACGGAGAGGGCAGCCCTGCACCTACCAACTAACGGCGCTTTGCTCCGGGAAGCCGGTGTGGGGTGGCAGAATGAGTCCTTCTGGCTACACCGAGCTGCTGCAGAGGCACGTCAGGCAGCCAGAGGAACGAGGTGCCCGAGGTCCTTTCTGGCGGGGATTTACCTAAGTGGGGGCCACCAGGGCTGCCCTGTCACCTGCGGCTGTTTCATTTCCACGGGAACGCGTGAAGTTGTAACGATGCCAAGGCGCGGGGGAGGAGGCGACGTGGGGGAGCCCGTAACCGCTTCGCCCGGTACCGAGGGTGCAGCAGGGGCTTCCCCCCGGCCGGCACCCCCGCCACCACTTATCCTCTTCGTTAACAAAGAAGGCAGGAAAGCCGGGCGCGGGGTCGGGGCCGCTTGGCCTTTCCCCGCCGTCACGCGGCGCGGGGCCGCAGGGGCCCTGCCCGGCCCTGCCCCGCCGCCCCCTCCGTTACACAACGCCGCCCCCGCGCACCGGGCCGGTCCACGTGCGGGGCGNCCGCCCCGAATGTAGGTCACCAAAACAGCGGCCGCCCGCCCGCCTCACGTGTCCGCGCCGCCAGCCGCCCCGCGCCGCCGCCCCGGCACTATTATGCAATCCGCGCGTCACCGCCCCGCGCGGCCAATGAGCGGGCACGCCGCGCGGAACGTAAACACAGGGCGCACATGGCTCGCCCGGCGGGTCCATGTGAGGCAGCGCGCGGCCGTCCCGGCCACCAGCGGGGTCGGGGCCGGGCAGCGCCACCGNGAGCCCCCCCCCGACCCGCAGCTGCCGCCCCTTCGCTTACCCGCGCTGACTTCCATGGCGGCCTCCTCCCGCAGGGGCGGCGGCGCCGCGCTGGGCTCCGCCGGCCCGGCACGGCTGGGCTCGGCTCTGCTCGGCACGGCTCCGCTCGGTCAGTCAGTGTCTCCCCAGCTCCGTCCCCGCCGCAGCCTTACATGCAGCCGGCGGGCGGAAGGCGGCCGCGCTGTCGCCTGCCAGAGGAGCGGCTGCCCGTCCCCGCCGCGGCGCCCTCCCCTTTACAACAAAAGCGATCGGTGAGCCGCGCAGAGTGCGGCACCGCCGGCCGCCCGCCCCGCCCCGCCNCGCGTGCGGGCGGCGGGGGCACTGCGGCGGCGGGGATTGCCGCGGCCCGGGCACTGCGGCGGGGACGGGGCTTGCACCGGGACCTGCGTGCAGCGAGGGGTGTGCGCGGAGACCCCCACCACCCCGCCGCGGCCTCGACCCCGTTGCGGAGCGGGGAGCCCCGCTGAAGTCGTCTGCACCAGCCGGACTGCGCCGCTGCTGCAATCGGCGCGGCCCTCGCCCACCGCCGCTGCAGTGCAAGTACGCGGCCGCGGGGCACGGTGGCGGCCGGCCGTGTCAGCATCCGCCGGCGGGCCGCTCCGCCGCCGAGCACCGGCAGGAAATGCCACTGCTCTGATTGCGGCAGCTAATGAGCTCTCTCCTGTCCCGACCGCAGCGTCTGACAGTTCCCAGCACGAGTGTTGCTTCCCCTGCCAGCCGCCTGTTTTCTCATTGCAAGGGAAAAGGAAAAGCCGGGGGAGAACCCTTCGCTAGCGTGCACACACCGCTGCAGCCTAAATAAACGCAGTTGAAGACTCCGGGCACAGCCTGCACCGCTTCCCCCCGCCTCACTCCCCTCCACCGTGAGTGCGGGATGCGTCCCCAAATGACCTGCTGCACCCGGGTGGTGAAGCAGGGGTGTCCCCACCGCGGGAGGAGGGGGTCGTATCCTCCCCCATCTCCAGCTCCCAGAAGTGAACCCACAAAGAAAACCCACCACAGCAATAAAGAGGGTGGGTAAAGGGTCTCCATGAAGTGAACGCAGAACCCAAAGTCAAGCTCTGTCCTTCCTCGGCCCCCGCGAAGCAGAGGGAGATGCGTCACTTCATGGCGTATTTTGACCTCCAGACTGAGAGGGAGGCAGCGGGGTTAAATGAGGTTAACAAGCGGAGGTTAAACGCAGCTAAATGTAGTTTACCGCCTCCTAATTTGGGTGAGTTTCCTCTCTTCTCGAATGAGGTAAACAGGTCAGTTTGGGCAAGCTTCCTCACTTCTCAAATAAGGTAAATGAGTGAATTTTCCTGTTTTTCTGCCTGTGCCCAAGCAGCCGGGAGGCATCCAGTTTTCCTCTGGGTGCACACACAGCACCCACCACTGTCTCCAGGCCCTCTGCCCCCCAGCCCTGATTTCCTTCAGCAAAAGCTTCTTGTTCTCCTCATATTCAAAGTTCTCCTCCTCATAGTGGCTCCAAACCATGTTTCCGAAGCCCTGCCACGTTGCCCTCTGGCAGCCCCTGCCTGCTCGGCTGGCCCCCGCGCCGTGCTGCCTGCCCTGGGCACGGCCGGGTATGGGCACCACGTCCCAAACGCCCTTCCCATGCTGAGGGTACCTGGCTGGGTCTCTGTCTCACTCCACCGCCTGGCTGCTGGTCTTCGTGGGCCAAGCACAAATTTGATATGTTTGAGATTAGCCCATCCTACCGTGTCAAGCCTCTCAACACCCGAAATTGGCCAACAAACTCGAAGGACAAGATAGTGTATAAACCAAATTGCCTTAGGAAACCAAGTTGAACATCAGAAACAACAGCAGAGCAAGTACTCTCTGCCCATGCATTCTGTGTCTCTGGGATTTTTTTGTCGTTTTTGGATTTTAGCAAAGCAGATGTTTGTTTAATGTTTACTAATCAGTGGGTTACCAACCCTAGTAGATGTTCGCTGAGACTGCAAAATACTTACAGCACTCAAGCTCTTGCTGTTGGATGAAGCAGGAGACTTCAATTTGCAGGTAGTGATGGAAGCACTCGGATGAGTACGCAGGCACTGGCACTCTGACCAAAGGTCCACCTGACCTGCAGGCAGTCTGTGGTGCTCAAGGGAGGCTCCAGGTTTTTCGGGTCCATGGACTCCATTCCTGAGAGCGGCCAACAAAGGGAAGGACTGCTCCCCCACTTCCTTTGTGGGCAAGGACAAATGCTGCTACTCCTGCCTGGCGGGACAAATGGGAAAGGCAATGTACACAGCTTCGTAGGATGCCTTAGGGAGAGGACGTCACACTATTCCCAATCTCGTTCTCTCTTATTTACTGCCAGGACAGGACTTTGTCCCTCCCAGAGGGATTCCAGCCTCTTGTATCTTCTACCATCTGCTTTTGAGACTTTCGGTGATCATTATAGCAGTTTCAGCCTGCTCTTGCCTCTGGTGCTGCCCTTTGCAGCCCTGGAGCCACCCCCCACCCATCTTCAGGAATGCCTTTATTTTATTTCTCATATCTCAGATCAGCTCCTTCCTTAATGACCTTGGGCTGCTCCCTATGCTCCCATACTTCTTCTTCTCTGATTCCTTCCCTGAGCTGGCTCTCCACACACACAAGAGCCAAGCACTTGTCTTAGGGATGGAATATGACAAAAGCAAGTAATGGGCCCACCACCCAGCCTTCCACTCAGGATCCTTGTCCACAACATCAGAGGAAGCCAAGAGGGGTGTTTCCTGAGAAGGTCCAGCAGGTAAAGCCAGCTGTAGGTAGCCATGAGATGATGCAACCAGTGTAACTCCCATCCTGGAGTTCCTAATGGAGTTCTCAGAAAAGGGCCTGTCCACTCTTATGCTATAGGTCTGCTGGTCAGCACAAAGATATGAATGGTGCTGATATGAGGGGTCCTTCTGTGTTAGGAGGAGAAAACTGTCTTAGCATCAAGGTTTTTATTCTGCCCTGTAACCTGGGGGAAGACAACACTCTGCCAAGGGGTTGCAATATGGGAGCAGGATTTTTCTTGGAGCCTCTTTCAGCCTACCTCTTCCAAACCCCAGGCAAAAAGCATCTGGCATGATAACCTGTGGCTCTGGGTGCTAACCAAATCATGGTGCCTGGGCTTCCTGAGAGGCTTCTCTTTGACCCTAGCTTGGCTGCTAAAGCTCTGCTGTTACTTGCTGAGCTGCAAGTAACATTGCCTTCAAGATGTGATGCCCTGTAGGTATTCCCTGATTCCCATGAGGAGATGGCATTCCCTCAGTGTTGTTCACGTCTCCGTGAAGAGCAAAACAAATCCTGGCATTATGGAGAGGCTGGGTACTGCTGGCGTTCACAGTGGCATGGCACTCCTCCAACCTGAAGGCCTGGTGGGCACTAGGGCAACCACCTGAAGAGTAATTTGGAATCCATATATTTGCTCTGTCCCCTGAATCCTTCACCCTCTGTTTGCTGAGGGTGCTGCTCTCTGCAGAAGACTTGCGCTTCTGGGAAGAGACTGAAGTGAGGCATTGACACGTGAAGGGGCAGAAGAGGGGGCAAAAGCACAGAAAGTGAAACAGAAAGCTTCTACAACCCCCCTTCCTGCCCCTGGGAAGGAACACAAACATTCCTCCCGCTTTCCTCCCACCCCACACATGTGGAACAGCTAAAACCGCATATTTAACTGCATTATCCAGAGGTTGCGGGGTGACTCCTACCTGTGCTACAGACTCTCCCACCTCTGGATGAGAGACTGAACAACAGTGTCGCACCAGCTAATGCTGACTTAACTGTCAAGTGCAGTTGATAGCTGGATGGTGGGACAGGATGCACTTTGGCCAGCTCACCAGAGGTATGTGGAGGCTGATGACTCCTTTTCCTCAGGCCTGAAATGCTGGTGGTTGCTCAGGTCAGGAAGGAATGCCCGCACCTTTCTGTCCCTGTGGAGAGGCCCTCCTAATCCTGGTAAACATCCACACACCAGCCAGGAATGTAGGAGTTTCCATCAGCAGGCATTTGTCTTTTTTTGGATTTCTTCAGTGCCTGGCACGTTTTCAATAATATTAATTTGATGCCCAAACATATACTCTGCAAAGAGAAAAAACCTGTTTACATGAAGAGTGCCAAGGAGCAGCATATTTTCATGCCCCAGCACCTCCTGATGTTTTCTGTTTCTTTGTTCCTCAGGAAAAAATTCCTAACCTCTTATTTGTCTTTTTGACTGATGCTCAGAACAGCGCTGACATTTGCACAGATCTACAGTGAGCCCAAGTTCTCTTCCCTGGTCATTTACAGCTTATGATGGTTCACATATAAGGAAAGCTATTTTCCCCTATATGAAATACTTTGCCACTGTTTCTATCTAGTCAGTCTGTTTGGTGTGGTCCTTCTGAAACCCTCCAGTAATCTGTCTGTCCTGAATAATTTGTGCTCCTCAACTGCAGCTGGAACTACAGGTTGTTTCAAAAAGATGGACCCAGTTTGAAATTACTACTGCTTTGAAATTGGGTCCATCTTTTTGAAACAACCTGTAGTTCAGACAAGTACACTTCTCTTAGGTGAGGTAATGTACCAAACCTATCCTTCCATTTCCACCTTCTTTAAAGCAAAGATTTACTAGCTGCCTTCATTTACTAGCTTAAATATTGCCCTCTAAAAGTCGTTATAATGACAGCCAATACTGTGACTTCTTTCCTACATTAAGTGATATAAATAGCAATAACTCATCTAACTAATCTCAGCCTCTGGAGGCCAGTGGAAATTTTTCTATCGATTAGAGTCAGCTTGGGTCAAGCCCTACACAGTGTTTTCTGACCCCTTGCCCTACTTATTCTCTATTTCTATTTTGCGTATGTATCTAACTCTTCAGATTGTTGCACTCTTTTATTTTTTTCTCTGTTGAAGAGAAATCCTGATAAAGAGGTCCCAGAGGTCTTTAGCTTGTCATTGCATCCCTTCATAGCCTGAAATGTGTGCAGAATGCTTTAGGAAGAAGCAAAAGCTAAATATAGAACGATTTAAAGCCTACCCATTAAGGGCATGCCTACATGACACGAATGCAACTAGCTTAGGTACCAGCAGCAGTGTAGTCACAGAGCTAAGTATAACCAAAACAGAGGAACTGGCTCACAAACTGTTCCCCTGCGCTCTCATCGCGTCTCTCAGTGCCAAGTCTCAGAGCCTTGGAGGAAGACATAAAAGCTCATAATAGACAGTTATATACTAACTTGCCCACAGGGTAACTTTCTTCCTGATTCAGCTGTTTAGCAGTCGGTTTATGGCCCGAAGCACGTAACACTTCTGCATTTCTCTTTTACCTAGTGTTATTGCAGGTGTGCTTTTTATTCACATGAGTTGGTAGTACAAGTGGCCTTCTAGGCTGGTCAAAATGATGTGAAATAACCTCATGTGATAGTGACATATTACAACCAGCCTCAGCTGCGCCTACAGATTTTAATGGAAGGTGTGGACTTGGACCTCTAGTCCAGAAAGACAAAGCATTAATTCTGAATTAATTAAGCCTATATTATATGGCAGTAACATCACTTCCCACCTTTTCCTTTTTGTGCTGTAAGTTACTTAATCTGCTGCTACATCATCTATTTATCCAGAAATAAAATAATCAGCTAATGAAACAAAGATGAGAATATTTATTACTTGATTGGGCCAATCATGATTTCTGGGAGAGAAGCAGAATGGATTGTGCAAAAGATGCACAAAAAACTGCCCTTTACTTTCACTGAAACACCGAGACTTGCGTGGCTTAACTACAGGTGATTTCTAAGGACACATTGTACTGTCTCGAAGAATACACCAGCGGTGTCGTGTTGAAGGCACAGTCAGCAGACAACTGCTGCCTTTCACCCTGACAGCTGCCAGTCCCTTCTGCGCCACCACCCAATCCTCTCCAGGGACAACAGCATTTCTCTCTCTGGTGTCTCCTGTAATAAACGTCCTTCTAAGACTGGATTTCCTTCTGCTTTTTTCAGACTCTCTTATATCACAGTGTCCTGCAGAGCATCTTATTTCAAAGCCCCGATGCTCACTAGGAAGTGGCCTGAGCCGCAGGCTGCCAGCCGTGGTGCTGGCGTTGTGTGACACCGGCAGGGTGCTGGCCAGGACATCCGCAGTGTGCAGGCAGCGCTGTCACTGGATCAAAACCATTGCTTCAGAAGCCATGTAGCTCAGCTCCACCATTCTCCTTCTCAACCCTCTGGGCCACCAAACCATAAATCCAGTTCACTTTTTCTCTTTGTAAACTGTATTGGTCCTTGGAGGGATGTAGTGTAACACGAACACTTCTCCTCGTCCTAGGAAAACTTTGCAGGTCCTACAGAGGGGACACAAAGTCAGGAATGCCACCCACAGCTCCTGCAAGCTTTTGCTTACCACCCTTGCTTCTTTCCCCTGGAGCAGCACAAGCTTATTGTGTTTACTGGCATATTTTGCAGGGAAAATCCCAGAGAAAGCTCAGCTCAGTCACAAAGAGAGGCAAATGCCACCCACATCTGAGCCCTAAATAGCTCAAGGTTGAGCAGCCTTTGAGTGCAGGTGCTATTGGTCCCAGTGCACTGGCCCAGGGTAAGAAGACTGCTTTTTTATGGCCAGACAAAATAAGACAGCTATATTCATATCAGTAAAATTTCTCTGGGGAATAAACCAAAACATATTTTGGCCCCAAGAGTTATTACCTGTAACTACCCAAAGGATAGCTGGCAGTTTAAGGGCCAGGACAGCTACAGAGTTTCAGCAGCTGTATACAGCACAGTGGTTTTTCTCCAGTAATTGTCTCGCACTGGCTAATTTGGAGGTCAAACGATGATTTAAGGCCTAATGCTTCAAGGTGCTGAGTTGTATCAGGAGATGACACACGGAACATGGTATCAGAACTTGTGTCCTCCATGATTAGACCCAACTGGTCCAATTCTAGTTCCGAAATGCTAGCTTCTCTGTTCTGCTAGGAGCCTGAAGAGTTAAAGTTATTAACTGGCTTCAGAATAAAATGCATTAGGAATAAATATGCTTTAGGATAAACCTATTAAATGGATAAAAATGCCATTACCAGTGGTGAAATATGATTGTGTGACCTTTTAAATAAATAAGCCCGCTATGCACCAAATTATGTCAGATAATAAGCTTTATACATGATAAAGTCATGCAGTAGGTCTCAATCTTCAGGCATTCGATGAAATATTGCTAGCCATAAAGGGTTTCTGAAATGTTACACTAAAGAAAATTGCTTCCAGCTATAAAAACGTAACTGTTAAAACAAATGTAATTTCTCTCATAAAATCCTATGCAAGGCATTGGTAGCAAGAGGGAAAGTCTACTAGAAACAAAGCTGAGGTATTCAAACTATTTTGCAAATACACAATGCTTCTTAAAATAACTTGGATTCCAGGTAAGTCTGTAATTACTCTATTGAAAGTAAAAGGGTTATAATCCTGTAACATCAGTGTAAGATCCAAATTATGTTCATAGTGTCTTAGAAATATGTTTGTGGGATATCTCTGGATGCAAACATTGCTGTGGATCCAAATTAATTTACGCTTGCAATTTTGACAGTTGTACAAGCAGTAGAAATACTGACCTCTGGCTGTCCTGAATCTTGGGCCTGTCTGTGTTGTACCTCAGCGACTTGCCCAGATTACTCCTGACACAAGGATATTCCTGTTAAGGGACCATTCATATTCGATGTGATGGAAACAGAGCTGGATATTATCAGCATCATGAATAAAGACAGACTTGCATTTCCTCAAATGCAGCTACCAGCTTTGTGAACGGCAAAACTGGGTCTCTGCAGTAAGTCAGAGTAAGAGTTTCCTGCTCCAAACTATTACGAATAAGAGCGAATGAAGCAAATTCTCTCATTGCTTCTAGTGATCATTGGCGAACCAACAAAACCTCCTGGTGAGGCACTTACAGTTTTAATAAAATCATCATGGTCACTTCATCTATTGTTACACGAACATCAGCGAATACACGCGATTCCCAGCTAAGGTCTCAAACACAGCTNGACCAGGAGAATGCAAACACTTTTTTCAAGGATAGAAAGGATCTTATTGACCTCCAGCTACAAACATTGACAATTTTAATCAATGCTCAATCCAGTACAAACTTTTCCAGGACGGGCAGTGAAAGAGATGTAGCAAACTTCAAGCACACAAAAGAAGCCAGCTCTGCTACGGCTCCCAGCAAGCAAAGAGTTCAGCCTCCGAACCTTAGCCATTTTAGCTGCCAAGAAACAGGGACATTCTCCACAAGCAGTTGTAGTGCTTTTACTAAATAGAGCAAGTTACGCCATGCTAAACACACGTTAAATGGGACCACTGTGAAGGAATGGGTGGCATCACGAGACTAGCAGTGAAATTTTATCTTCTCTTTCTGAATAACTGTAGCATGACATCCAGAAACAAATAACAGGTCTGTTCCAGGCAGGAGCTCAGCTGCATCCTGAAAATGCCTCCAGGTACTTGCCGTTTGGTTTTATTGCAGTTCCTCAAAACTGGTCAATTGTAAGCATAAATCTCGCAGAGAAGGCACATTAGCAGTGGTGAAGGACAACTGCTTGTTACATCATCCTGCCAAATCCTTGATACAGCAGTTCTTGGCAAACAACCACCTTGCTCTGAGTCACCTGGAAAGTCTCTGGTTCAGTGAGCTTCCAGGAGCAGACCACCAAAACAGGTTCTGTATCCACTTCCCATTTCAAATTACAGGAGGCACCTATGATTCAAGGCAATTTTCTCCTTATCTGCCTTCAGATGCCATCCAGCACACGGATCCAGCGTGCTCTCCTGCTGAGCCAGAAGCCCTGTGGGAGTTCCCAGCGAGCTCTGGATGTCCCAGCTTGCAGCTGCCCCGGGTGACTGGTGGCCTGCAGGTCCCACTGCAGCCCCTGAGCAGGACAGTCCAAGGACAACCATGGTGCGGGGAAATCATCACCCTGCTCTTCAGAGAACTCAAGATGCTACAGGCGGGGCTGGACTTGCTCCGTGCTCACCAACCTCTCACCAAATACCCATTGCCAGCCTCCATCAAAAGCTGACACTGTGCCCATCAGACCTCTAGGCTGGACCTGCATGGCCATTCAGGTGGCAGGAGGCCAGGCGCTGCCAAACGCCGTATCCCGGCTCCTGTTGACAGAGCCAGGGGTTTGATTAGCTCCCACTTTTATTTTTCTCCTAGGAGGCAATGCCAAGTCTTAATCCAGTCCTGGGTCACGGATCTCAGCAGGACACATTGCACTGGGTCTGTCTTTGAATTAGGAAGTCTCCCACCTCAGAGCTGGCCAGCTTGGGCCTACTGCTCTCCCACCTCTTCTCCCCAACATGCCTGGCAGACAGCTGGAGTCAGTTCTTCTGACAACACTGTTGGCACACACAGCTGAGAAGCTCATTTCTTACAAACCCAAACAGCGAAGGGTCTGGAGCACAAGTCTGATGAGGAGCGGCTGAGGGAACTGGGGCTGTTCAGCCTGGAGAAAAGGAGGCTGAGGGGAGACCTTATCACTGTCTACAACTACCTGAAAGGAGGTTGTAGCACGGAGGATGTTGGTCTCTTCTCCCAAGTAGCAAGTGATAGGAAGAGAAGAGACGGCCCCAAGTTGCACCAGGAGAGGTTTAGATTGCATACAAGGAAAAATTTCTTCACAGAAAGAGTTATCAAGCACTGGAACAGGATGCCAAGGAAGCAGTTTAGTCACCATCCCTGGAGGTGTTCAAAAGTTGCATAGATTAGGTTCTTTAAGGACATAGTTTAGTGCCTGAGTTAGGTTAATGGTTGGACTATGATCTTGAGGGTCTGTTCCAACAAAAAATATTCTATGATTCTATGACTGCAACTTTGGCAATCTCACTGATATTGAACAACAACAACAACAACAACTAGAAGAACCAAGTCAGCACTGCCCTGTTGCACAGGGCTGTAATAAATCCAGAAGAAATGAGATAGGTCAGGTTGGGTTGGCTCACGGGTGCTGAAAGAGCTGGTCCAGGGTTGCCACTTCAAGGGCCAAAGTGAGGAAAGATGGAAGGTAATTGCTCCCTAGTTCTCCATCTCACACATCTGCGTACAATGACATTACTTCAATCTTTACGGCTATTACAGAGTTCCTATGAAAGGACCATACAATTCAATATTTAAACTGTAATGAAGTTAATGTGATTTTAGGACAATTTGCAAAATCTGCAAAAACCATCAGTTTCAGCATTCGTTATGATCTGGACAAAATTCCAGTTCTACAGTTCATTTCCATACCCTCATAATTTGGTTAAAATAATTATTGAGGTTCTTACCTCCTTATTTTAAAATTATTTTTCTTAAAGTAAATTAAAAATTCAGAGTGTTGCCAGAATGGCAAGATCATATATTAGAGTGGTATTTTAAGGTTTGCAGTCCTAAATGGATGAGACTAACGCTGGAGAAAATAGAACTCATATATGCCATGTGTTTTCCATAGTTTTATGACTCTTGTATTTTTATTAAACTAGCCAATGAAAATAATAATTATAGCAGAGTTTTTCATTTAGCCCCAGGAGTCAGAACAGTGATTCAATTGTTCTCAGTGGGTTGTTTTCTTTTATCTTCTTTTTCTTCTCAGCAACATAAATCATAGATCTAAGAATTAGGTTTCCAGTGTAACCCATCATATTTTAGTAATTAATTTATTTTGTGTTTCCCATGAATATGCTATAACCGTTGCTTTAAAATTGCTGTTTGGGTAAAACAGGGTCCAAAACCCAACCAGCAAGTATAATCTAAAATGTGTATCACATATAAAGGGCAGATATTTTCTTCCCAGTACAAATCACTGGCCCTAACATGAAAAACTTAGTGTCTCACTATCAGTTCATCTGGGTTTTTAACCTCTGCCTATTAAGACTGGGCAACCAGGTATCCATCAGAAATAAAAGTACTTACATTAAGATTGGGAACTAGATTCTCCAGATTCAATAAAAGCAATTGAATAATGTATTTCGTATAAATAATATATACATACATTTATTAAAAACAATGACTAGAAAGTTCCTTTTATTTCCACCTGTTTTCCTAGATTTATAAATATTAACTGGTTTATATCTGTCCATGATTTTTATTATCTAGCTGAATCTTACTTTGTGTCTTTTTCTGTAAAACAGATTGTAACCGGATGTTCTCCATCAACACCTGTAGCAATAACTCATAAACAAAGTGACAATACAAAATTTTCTATTTTACTTAAAAGCTTTACTATAACTTAACTGTGCATTGACGAAACTGCTATCTAAATAGTTGCAAATAACATACCAACTTATAAGACATCATTTTTATATATAGCTCTGAACGAACTGAAAACGCAAACCTCAAAACACATTATTTATAAAGGTTGCATAACTCGCTATCTGAACTCATCTGACTAATCACAAAACCCGTGAGAGAGGCAGGTGCATCATGACAGCAGAGGAGTTGAAGGGCCGTGATTCTCAAATAGTTCAGTTCGAATAATTGCTTGTTAGTCACAGAAAAACAACGCTGGAAGAAAAACGTATGAATAAATGAATGAGGGAGCACTGGACTAATGAGCTACTTCCTCCGCTTGGCGTATGATCTCTCTGGGGATGTCGACTCATTTTTGTTACATGTGTGAACACAACGCAGAGTGTCACAGGGTCTCGGTTTCTGTCTGCTCTTCTGGCTATTGGCACACAGCCTGGCGATGGATGTCATGCCTTTCACAGCCTACGGTTCTCATCACCAGACGAGGACCATCCTTCTGTGCTGGGTTCCGTGAAGTGCAGCCGCTGGCTGGTCTGCCAGGGTTGCAAATTAACACCAGAGACATAGGGACCCTGAGCTATTTCTGTGCTGAGACTCGGGTCCAGCCAGGTTTATACCCCAGGGACGGCACCACGCAAATGCGGCCGACGAGCCTTGCTGGATCCTGGCTCCTCTGCAATGCGTTCCTCTCACTGGGCAGCACACAGGCACCGAGGAGCCCAGCTGGAAGCCAGCTGACTTAAGGGCCTATAGTGACAGGACAAGGGGTAATGGCTTTAAATTGAAAGAGGGCAGATTTAGATTAGATGTAAGGAAGAAATTCTTCACCACGAGGGTGGTGAAGCACTGGAACAGGCTGCCCAGGGAAGCTGTGGATGCCACATCCCTGGAAGTGTTCAAGGCCAGGTTGGATGGGGCTTGGAGCAACCTGGTCCGGTGGAAGGTGTCCCTGCCCATGGCAGGGGGTTTGGACTAGATGATCTTCAAGGCCCCTTCCAATCTGAACCATTCTATGATTCTTTTTCCTTCTACTTTTTTTCCTCCAATGTACCTTTTGATTCTCGTGTTTCCAAGGGAACTTATCAGCTTGCATGTGGACAGTCAGCTTGGGTCCAGAGGCCTCTACCACCATTTTGCAACAAGATCCAGGCTGCATAACCCCAAAGAGCCACCTCCGGTCCAGCGTATGAACTACCAAGGGCTTTTCTAAAGCCTGGTGTCAGGAAGGCAATGCAGGGAGAGCCCAGCAGGCTCGTGACGGGGGTACATTGCATCTGACAGTGTTCTCAGCCAGCACTGATCTTAACAGAGACAGGCTTAATTTAATCACTCATCTGCTCCCACTGAGCTCCCTGATCTCCAGGACACCCCAGCTCTCCATTTCCCTGAATGATGGAGAGCTGACAGTAGTTAATGAGCTTAAATGTCATCTCCATTACATAAGAGCCTTTAATTATAGGTTATCATCGAACATCATTTGATACCGAAGAAAAGCATGCTCTCTTAAATTTCAGGTAGTGACAAGGTGCCCAGAAGAACTGGGTTCCAGTCTTGGTTTTGCCAGAAGCCTCTTCTGGCACATTAGGTAAGAGCAGGATAGCCACCGAATTAAAGGTTGAGTAAGCAGTGTATGTAGCTCAGGCACTTCCTAACTTCA
Source organism: Pampusana beccarii (assembly GCA_013399365.1). NCBI lineage: Eukaryota > Metazoa > Chordata > Aves > Columbiformes > Columbidae > Pampusana > Pampusana beccarii. The sequence continues at coordinate 1,053,678 of VWYH01006495.1, forward strand.
GGGAGTTAGACTTTGCAACCTAAACACTCTGTATATAATTATTAAATTGACACTGATTCAGAACCTTGACACATTAAGAGAACAACCCACAGGCTCTCCATCCTTTCGTAGTTTTACATTTCAAGCAATTCCTTCAAAAGGATTGGATCAAAAAGTTGGTGCTTGCGCAAAGTCCCAGAAAGGTGTCCAAATTCAAATTCAAATTGCATTTTTGTGGCTGAAGCAGTGTTTCCATCACTTTGGGTATTTTGGCTTGATGCTCTCAGAACTAGACCTGTGTCTGCTGCAAAAGAAACAGAAGGACAAAAAAGATGTTTTTTTCAATCTTGCAGAGTGAACAGATAAAAGAGTAGCAATCAGGCTATTCTATTTTTAGAGTCTAGCTTTTTAATTCATTAGCTGGATGGGACTGTGCACAGGCAGTCACTTTTCTCACTGGGTCAAGGCTGGTGAACAACTGCTGCATTACAAGGACAGAGATCAGTGAGCAAGAGCAGCTACTGCTTTCCTCCATTGCTAATTACTTCATTCTAAGACCCCCACAAAATCACCCAGTGACATTCAATGACCTTCTACTGCAAGGAAGGAGCCAACTGTCCCTTCCAGCAGCATCTGTGCCCTCTGCACATCCCTCACTTGGCAGAAAGCAGCTGCCTTGCAGAGACTCCCAGTGCTTTGGAAACAATGTAAGGAAGCAATTAACACTCGCTGTTGATTAGCAAGTCTGGACTTTTCAACTTAGCTAGTGCTGCCAAGTAACAAGGGCTTCTATTAGCTACGTGGAAGGGAGTTTACTACTTGCTTATTTAAAGAACATGCTACATCACACAATCTGTTTTTACACGTTCCACCCTTCAAGAGGACAGAATTAGTTTCTAACAGGGCCTGATTTATTTGCCAGGCCCTCACCTTCTACCAAGGGCTACACAAAAGTGAAATCCAACCTCGTACAAGCTTACAGCCAACTATTTTCAACTGCACCTGATATCAAGCTGAAATAGGCTGGTACTGTACAGCTGCATTTCTCTGCAGTTTAATTATGGTGCTCATTTTGTCTTGCCTACAAACCAGACAGCTCTTTTAATTACACCTATTCAGACTGAGAAATAAGCAGTCCCGCAAGCAGAGCCGTGTAGATGGCTTAGAAACCGATTACTGGATTCCTCCATGTCTTAATAAATCTCACCACTGAAACTCCTGATGCTTCCTCTTCCCTCCCCGACCCCTTCAGCTACAGCTCAGTATCTGTGTTTTTTAGGCAGACTCTGGGTGCATAAGGAGGGTTGAACTCAAGTAACAGCCTCTTACTAGGACTACCATCTAAGATGACTGATTTTCACCAACTCGTCAGGAACACAGACTTGCAATCTCCGTTGAACTTGCACAACAGGTTAAAAAAATCATCAAGTAGGAAACGCGGAGATCACATAACTTCTCTCTGAGCCTGGTGTCACCCTTTGATTGCAGGGTGACAATAAACCGTGGCAGATGCTTTGTTAACCCTCTCTCTTTTCTCCCCTCCCCACTAAGGAAAGGCAAAGAGAGAGAGAGGACTTGCCAGTTGGAAAAAGTTAAAAATGTTTTACTAATGCTACTAATAAAATAGAGAAAATAATACAAAATACACAAAACCAATCTTGAAATTCCCAGCACAGCTCAGCACTGCTCCAGCAACTGCAGGGCAGGCACCCAGAAGTCCTGGGTCAGACTCCCAGCAGACCGGAACTGGATTCAAGGATGCAAGGCCTGTCACTAGGCCTCAGGTCGCAGGGACAGCAGACAGGGTCCTCCCCAGATGCCAGCCATAGTTGAAGAAAACGAGACCCTCGTGATCAACCACCTTTATATGATGTATGACGCGGACGGGATGGAATACTTAGTTGGTCAGTTTCAGTCACCTGTTCAGTTCGCTCCTCCTTGCAAATACGCGACGTGCATCCTTATCAGCGACCCTGCATTCCATTGCTATGTCTACCAAAACATGTATCCAAACTTCAGAAAAGCGCAGTTACTAAAAAGAACTTAGCTGAAAGAAAAGTTCACTAAGAGAAACTGGTCTTGTTTTTAACAAAACCAGGACAGCTGGTTTCCCAAGATAACAACCCCAACCAAAAAGTTTTTTTCTCAGTGTTTTGCCTTTTTAAAATACAGATTTCAATAAGGAAAATGAGAACTTATCTTTCCTCTTCACACAAATACTGCACTACAATTTCTCCTCCTTCCAACCCAAACCACTGTTTAAGAGAGCACCAGACACTTCCAGTGCTGAAGAGACACTAAGGTGATCTGATTTCCTGAAGACTTGGAATGAGCCACACAAACCCAGAGCTCCCGCTGAAGACAGTACCATCTCTTTCGAATTTCTTAGCTCTTCTGATGAATACCACACTTTCATCAATAGCTTTCGATAAACTTTGGAGAGGTTAGTATTCCACCTCCTCCCTAACATCAAAAAGCTACAAGGCCACGAGAGGAAACCTCAGGCCAGTCACTTGCTGTCACCTTCCCCCATCCCTGAGAAGGGTTCTTAACAGCTTATCAAGCCCTACTGCAGTATCATCAGATTCAAAAGTTGTTACCATAAAAAAATCCCCAAAAAACAAAACAGACACATTGGGTATACAGGCACTACCTTAAGCCCTTAAATCTCCAAAAAGGAAGATCAGCCACATCTTCCTCTATGACTGGTAACCGGTAACAAACAATCCTGGAGAAGGCTGAGGTACTCAGTGCTTTTTCCCTTGGTCTTCAGTCTCTCGTCCCACACTTCCCAGAGGGTAGTGGTCAGAGGCTCTCCATCTGGATGATGGAGATCGGTCACAAGTGGTGTCCCTCAGGGGTCCGTATCAGGACCAGTACTGTTTAGCATCTCCACCAGTGACAGACAGTGGGATCAAGGGCACCCTCAGCAGCTTTGCGGGTGACACTGAGCTGAGTGGTGCAGTTGACACAGCTGAGGGATGGGATGCCATCCAGCGGCTAATTTACCAGAAATTGCAGTTATTCTCCTCTCAGTGTTCATGTGCAAGTTGATTTCACGCTGAAAGGTCACACCGTAATTTCATAAAATGTAGCCCAAAATACATCCATCTATGATTATAACTGTCATCCCAATGTAATTATTCCTACCACCTAACCATGCAGAGTTAATCAGATGCAGCTCTAACACCAGAGAATTGTTCTGTTCTGGTATCAAAAGACAGATCTAAGAAACACTATCTCCCCTGTAAAATGAACTGCCCAGAATCTTACACAAATGAAGTAATTCCTGCTCTAGTTAGCATTGTATTAGTCAACCTAAACCATTATATAGTTCTTTGTGAAGTGTCCATATTTAAAACACTGTGCACTTTAGTGACCACAGCAAACCTTATCTTTTTATTCTGCACTTAGTTGATTTAGCCAGTTTGCAGATGACACAGGCTGAAGAGCTGGTTTCTACTGAAGACATACAAAAAAACAGAACTTGAAAAATAAAATTGCCATTAGCATTTAATCACCTATAAAAAATAAACTAGCACTTTCAGTTTACATGTCATTGCACAAGATCAAAGCTGGCCTTCAGTCTGAACACAGGACACAGAGACACCGACCTCCAGATAGTGAAGACGTCTACTCAGACCAACAGAAAAAAGAACATGGACTGACTGTTAGGCTTTCAATTCACGCTGCATGTGTCTTTTCAGTATTATCAAAAGCGAAACCCACCACAGAACTGTATGCTCGGGGCCTACAATCTTCAAAAATATCAAATTACATTTTCAAAAACCTTTCAAAATACGGAAACAACTGAACTGACGGAGAATTCTATACTTCTCCACATATACCAAGAAGCAGCAGAAGCACTTGATAAATTCAACAACCCACATCAGCTTTATTATATCATTACGTTTACAAAAATTAGCGGTAACGGTGCAGCTGCAGGGTATTGCGCCTTCTCCAGGCAGCACGACGTGAGCCACCAATGGTGTGGTGGAATTTGTGGCCCTTGCCAAGACCACGACTCTTCCGCCCGGCCGATGTCAGCCCACGCATCTCCCTGTGCTTGTGGACAGGCTTGGTGATCCATTGGGTGTCAGGGTTGCGCCTGATGGTCTTATGGAAGGGATCGATCAGGATCACTTCGAAAAACTTGTAAGTGGAATCTTCACCCACCCAATACGAGTTCAAGACTCTCAGAGCCCCACAGTGACGGCCAGCACGTTCCTACAGGAAAAAATGAAGGCAAAAGGCTGTAAAATCAAGGATGCAGGGCACGCCTCATGCAGAATGATAAAAATAACGCAAACCTAAAATTTTCTAGGTGCTAGAAGTTTCAGTTTCCTCTGAAATACCTTCTCTTCCTAAAAGAACTGTTCCCCTTCCAGTTGCTAAGATGCAAGAAAAAGTAATAGCTGAAAGGAATACTGTATTAAAAAAAAATTAAAAGTTGCTTGAATTCCTACAGGAAACAGGTTTTAAAGAATGTAAGGAGGAAGGTGCTTGGTTAATGAAAGAAAGAACTACTTTGTACACAGAAGCAGCCAATAAGTAAATACACAGTTAAAAACAACTTTTAATGTGTAGATGAAGAACACAAACTGCACTTGCGGCCACGGAACAATCTTTTGTGGGAAGTTATGAAATACTGATCAGTTTGCACATCCAAAGCTACAGGGGAGAAAGACATTTCTGCAGAGAATAAGCCCATACTGATAGGAGAAAAGGAAGAGCTGATGTAACAAGTCTTTGTTCCACTGCTGGTATATTAGTGCTTGCTATTCCTATCCTCACTTGTAGTTGGAAAAAAGCAGTCTTAGTTTAGAAAACAAAACAAAGCAGAAAATATCAATTATGCAACTCCATCTGCCTCTTCTGCCAAGAACGCTCCTTATTTAAAACATTAAAAGTGTGTTTAATCCTAGGACTTCATCATCACTGTGGGCAAGTATGCACCAATGGAGCCCACCCATCTTCTATGCCAATCTATTACTACAATCTTCCACTACACAGCACTTGACTGTTTTCTGCATAGGCAAGAAAATTCTTTCAAGTCCATGTTTTATTCTAGCATGTGAGAACAACACATATATTAAACATTAAAACACCAACTGCCCTCAACCAGCTTCTACGTGGCTGTGGTAGCTACAATGGAGGCTTTATATTTCTGTAATATCTATATCTGAAAAACGTTAAGCCTTCCAGGAAGGAGCATGCCAGAAAATTCTGAACTAAAACTGAGGGCAAATAACCTCTTCCATGAGCTGTCACCACGACTGAGCATCTGATTCGCCATCAGTTACCTGGTAAGAGCATATATGAAGAGTATGCCATGAGCACCGAAAACACAAAACTCCATTTTAATTTAAAGTCATCATCTGTGTTTGCCTTAAATTAGCATGCCCCAGTTAGGAGTGGTGTGGGGTGGTTTTTTTGTTGGTTTGGTTTTTTGTTTGTTTTTCCCCTTTTACAAAAACCCACCATATTCAACTTGCTTAAGTCACTGACAAACATTTTTAAAGTCCTGGGAACAGAACAGTCTTGTGCTTCAAGATGGGAAGGCAAGGAGCAGTCTATGCTCTTTCACAATGTCTCTTTTTTGAGAGTGTAGACTAGTACTAATTCTAACCCACTGAAAAGAGTTTTTTTCTAAAGGTGAGAACTGCATCTCTTCAACACTGCTACTGTGACATTACGAAACCTGAAGATGTCATCAAACGAAAATTTTCAAGTATTTCAGCAGGTAACATCATCTTACTTAAAAACAAGTTAACCACCAATCTTGTGCTGCTGAGGTACCAAGGCTTTTTATAAAGAACCACAAGGTCTCTGGCATGCTGCCTTCAGACCGTATGATACAGCTAAGCACACTGTGCGGCACTTCTGCTACAAAAACAGGTGCAACAGACTTTAAGACGGGAACTCATCTGTACTTTGTGAAAGGACCATTACCTAAAGCTGGTTACAAATACAACATGGCAGGGACCACAGAGGTGAGATTTAGTGATGAGTGAAGTCAGACACCTTAGTATATCTGAATTTTTATTTCTCATGCCTAACCCTTTATTTCACTGGGATTTATACTAGCTGTAGGTCTATTTTTTGTTACAAACATCGTGGCGTACTTTACAAGTATATGCTATGAACTTCAATAAACAACCTAAGTAGTACTTCCCCCAGACCACATTTGTAAAGCCTGAATAGTTTTTTCGTTTGTCTCAATGCAGCTTTTCAAGACACTCTAGTGCTTTCCTACCATCTGTGTCCACGGACTTTTACCCAACACATTAGCAAAACAGTCATTTAGGGTTTTATTTGTCTCTGAGTATTTTCAGCTTTTACAAAGACCCTCCCACCACCCAGTTTCTGAGCAATAACCAAAATAGTCACCTCTGCAACAGACTGAAGGCTCCGGGCAAACTTCAGCTGGTTAACACCATGATGCACAGGTTTACCATAGGTTGCACCTTTCGGGACTGGGCGTTTACGACCACCACGGCGAACACGGACTCGGTAGATAACGTAACCTAAAAGAAACAATGACTTAGGAACTAGAATTCTGTAGTGTAGCAAATGCAGATCACAGCAAGACAGTTCTGATGCCCATTCAGCATTTCCAATCCCAAAAACTTCACATGAAATGCTGCAAAATTAGGTCACTACATCAGTCTTCGCCAAAACCTAAAACTGCAGGTGGCTAGCACAAGATGGTTCTGTTATTTACATTACAACTGAGTAAGGGAAATGATGGCCTGTTGTGATTATTTTTCAGTTCCAAAACAGACCTTATGTCACATTTCCACTATGTGGTTCCAAATACACTAAGAAAAGCTGCAGCTACACTGTAACACAAAAAAACCCCCTGAACACAAACCTAAAATCTCACATTCTGATAGTAGCTTTCACAAAGCAATGAAGCACAAGCCATCCACAAATCCTGCTGAAATCTGATCACTGAAAAATGAGGCAACTAGACAAACTTCACAAACAGCAACAGAAGCGTAGGCTCTTAAGCTTTACATTTTCATAGTGAACAAACACAGTTTCGGTGATTTGCTCAAGTTACAGATGGATGGCCACTTTTGCCAAGTTTCTTTCACTGACCAGTAACTGTTTTCTAATGACAGTACAAACTACGTTATCTTGCTTATTCAAGCATGTGCAGCTGTGGTACAGTCAAAGTAACGCAGGACAAAACCTGGGCAGAGCAAGGACGCCTCCCAATCCTAGGATACTAAAAGCACTGGTCAACTTTGCAGCAGTAACGCAGCAAAAGAATTAAAGCCAAAGTGCACTTCATCTCCATCTGCCAAAATGGCCACAAAAGGCATAAACTCAAAGTTACAGGAGATAAGGTTTTGGGCTATGGGCGCCACTACCAATTTAACACATTCATAATATTAAGTTCATTTCACGCAGGACACTTCAGGTTCTTGAGGAATATTTAAATCTCAGATTTTGTTATTCTACTATCAAAGGAAAGAAGCTGATGTAAAACTTGGTTGCTCCATCACAAAATGCGTGGACTTCACCTCTATGCCTCGTTACCTTGCTTGGCCTTGTATCCCAGCCTGCGAGCTTTGTCCGGTCGGGTTGGCCGGGGAGCCCGGTGCAAGGCGGAAAGCTGGCGATACTGCCAACAGCGAACACGGAGGAGGAATCGCATCACATCCGACTGCTTTTTCCGCCATAGCTCCTGGATGTACTTGTAGGCACCCATGTCTGTCTACCTGCTGAATCGAGAGGTCAATGAAAAAACAGTGCACCCAGTTGGATTCCAGATTTGAACAGCTTCCAACAGAAACACTGCATAAAACCACACATGCACCACCACTGACACAGGGGATGCTCTCAAGCTTCTTTACACCACTGACACATCTGGTAACGTGGCTCACGCATGGTGGCCTCCAACAAGACACATGGCAGTTACCCATTCTCAGCAATTTTCTTCCTTTTTATATGTTCCTAAGTGTTGAACTCCTCAGCTGTGAATTTTTCAGATGTGTACACCAGATACTACCAAAATTGACAGTTACCATCTGAATCAAGTTGCAAATATTAATCTATAAAACAAGTACGTGAATGTGAGTCGTGTTGTCTTTAGTTTTCATGTGGTTTAACTATCTCTGAGCAGATATAGGTGAATTCCATCAAGCCATGACCCAAATCACCATCAGAAAAACACAGCATTTTATTTGCATGGAAGAAAACCTATTGGTGTGCGATTTCCCACACCCTCCTCTGCCCAGCCACGGCACAGCTCTTGCCACCCCAAGCTCCCCCTTCTCTACGATTGCGTTATGGCATTAAACACCACAAACGAACTACAAACCGCGTCAAAACAAAACGCGTGGCCTGCAACCAACCTGCACCCGCAACGCTGCAGTGTGCGGCCTGCTGCTCACAGCAGGCAACCCGGGGTCCGGCTGAGTGTCCCCATCCCCTCCCTGCCGCACACCCCAGGCAGCCGGGCTGCCCTGACTAGCCGCAGCCCTCCAATGGCCTCCCGCAGGGCCCGCCCGGCCCCCGCTCCCCGCAGATCCCCCGCGCCGCAGGAGCAGCCTCATCCCACCCCGCCAGGGTGACGGCGGGCGGCAACGGCAGCGGGGCGGGCAGATGGCCGCCCCGGGCCCGGGATGGCACCGGATTTCGGGAAAGGCCAAACGCTGACAGGCCCTCACCTGATGACGCCCAGCACCGGAAAGGAAGAGGCCTGCCTCCCACAACCCCTTGCGGCAGCACCGCGCTTCCGGCGGCGGCAGCAGCGCCTCATGGGTAATGCAGTCCTTAGGGGGAACGGAGCCGCTCTCCTCGCCCCGCCCCTCCCCGACCCGGCCCCCGCGCTGGCCAATGGGCGGCAGGGGGCGGGGCTGGGCGGCCGGCGCGGCTCCATGGGGCGCAGCGCGAAGCTCGGGCNGCCAGCTGGGGCATCCTTTGAAGCACCCCCCCCGGCCCATGAGAGCCCTAAACTAGCTAGGGGTTGGGGCGAGGCTTAAAAAAAGTTCTTTAAAAGAACCCTTTAAAAAAATCCTAGAAGAAAAATCATTAAAAACGTCATGAAATGAAATAATAAATTCTAAGGGTGAAAAAAAGCCCTAAGAACAGCCCTAAGGGCAGTTCGGTACCGGGGTGGGGGGACCAGTGCTGTGCCCGTGCCTGATGCCGGTGCCCCCCGGTGCTGCGGGCCTGGGGGGGCTCCCCAGAGGGGGCTCCCTGCCGAGGTGCTGGGGCCGAGGCCCGCGCTTTGCCCCTTGCTGTTGTGGGTGCCGGCGGGTCCCCCAGTGTGATGTGCTCACGTTCCTCCTTGTGTAAGCACTGCAGGGGTGCAGAGTGTTCCTGTGCCCCCCCCGCACGCCTCCTCCCTGCCCTGCGCCCAAAGAGGGGAGCTGGCAGGAGCGAGCTCACCCCCTGGTGCTGAGGGGGGTTTGTCCCCCCACTCTGGCCCCAGCAGCATCCCCAGTGTGCTGCGGTCAGGTGTCGGGCCCTGCTGGGGAACCAAAATGGGAATTAGGCTTTCCCTGCCTGAAAGTCCCCCCTCCTGCTCTGGGGTGACCTTTTCTTTTTTTTCAGCGTATGCTTTGCAGAGCACCCTGGCTTGTGAAGCGTTACCCGGTTAAACTGCAAAGCAGGACAAGGCCAGCCCCCTCCTGGTGCGAAAAAGGTACATTTCTGCTTTCTCTGCGGCGAACTGCTCCAAACAGTGACCTGAGGGTGAGGGCCTGCAGCCCTGCCACGGCTTCTGGAAGCCTCCTGCTAAAACCAACCCCTGCCCCATCCCAAGCGATTTAAAACAGACTGAAAAACCTGCTTTTGCAGTCGCTTTCCTGTGCTTCCTGCCTTTAACGCTCCTATTTTCTAGCTCCTAATGTGTAAAAGCTAGAAACTTTCTGTGCGTGAAGTAGAAGGGAAGGAACCCTTGGTCCCGTTTCCAGAAGCCACCCTGATACCAGCAGACACCGTCAGTCCCGCAGCAAAAACATGAAGCCCGATAACCCAAATCTTGCAGCGTTGCCCACACACCAACCAACAAGCACGCTCAGCCCCTGCCCCAGAGAGCTGGCACAATTCAGCAAACAGCCTCCCCAGCCAGACGGCACAAGCGCCAGGCCTGCGAGCAAGCACCAGCACCCACGGCAGCTGCCGAAAACCTTAAAAAATGGTGTGGGAGGAAACTTTAGTCCTAAAAATATCAGGTGCTGGTGAGCGCCTGGGAGGGAGCTGCGCCTCCCAGTCACCGCTGCTTTGCGTTTTGGCTCTCGCCTCTCGGGGGACTTTGCTTGGGTCTGGGGGCACCACGCCGGGCTAAAGACTCCTGTGTCTGCACAGGGCTCACCTGCTGACCCTGCCCTCGGGAGGAACATGGGGAAGGGCTACAAGGTGGTGGTTTGTGGAATGGCCTCGGTGGGAAAGACTGCGATTTTGGAACAGCTTCTCTATGGAAAGCATACTGTTGGTGAGATATTTTTGCTTTTTTTTTTGGGTGGGGGGTTAATTTGCTTTTCCAGAACCTTGTCTGTGTGGGCCCCCAAAAAGCAGTAGCTGAAGACTGCGAACTGCTCTGAGGTGAGGGAGGAAATCAATGTGGTTTTGTTGCATCTCTGGGCAGTTCTTGAAATTCATAGTCCTTTGCCTNACCCGGCCCCCGCGCTGGCCAATGGGCGGCAGGGGGCGGGGCTGGGCGGCCGGCGCGGCTCCATGGGGCGCAGCGCGAAGCTCGGGCCAGGTGGGGGTAGCTTGGGCGGGGGGCGCGGAGGGGNGGGCAGTTCGGTACCGGGGTGGGGGGACCAGTGCTGTGCCCGTGCCTGATGCCGGTGCCCCCCGGTGCTGCGGGCCTGGGGGGGCTCCCCAGAGGGGGCTCCCTGCCGAGGTGCTGGGGCCGAGGCCCGCGCTTTGCCCCTTGCTGTTGTGGGTGCCGGCGGGTCCCCCAGTGTGATGTGCTCACGTTCCTCCTTGTGTAAGCACTGCAGGGGTGCAGAGTGTTCCTGTGCCCCCCCCGCACGCCTCCTCCCTGCCCTGCGCCCAAAGAGGGGAGCTGGCAGGAGCGAGCTCACCCCCTGGTGCTGAGGGGGGTTTGTCCCCCCACTCTGGCCCCAGCAGCATCCCCAGTGTGCTGCGGTCAGGTGTCGGGCCCTGCTGGGGAACCAAAATGGGAATTAGGCTTTCCCTGCCTGAAAGTCCCCCCTCCTGCTCTGGGGTGACCTTTTCTTTTTTTTCAGCGTATGCTTTGCAGAGCACCCTGGCTTGTGAAGCGTTACCCGGTTAAACTGCAAAGCAGGACAAGGCCAGCCCCCTCCTGGTGCGAAAAAGGTACATTTCTGCTTTCTCTGCGGCGAACTGCTCCAAACAGTGACCTGAGGGTGAGGGCCTGCAGCCCTGCCACGGCTTCTGGAAGCCTCCTGCTAAAACCAACCCCTGCCCCATCCCAAGCGATTTAAAACAGACTGAAAAACCTGCTTTTGCAGTCGCTTTCCTGTGCTTCCTGCCTTTAACGCTCCTATTTTCTAGCTCCTAATGTGTAAAAGCTAGAAACTTTCTGTGCGTGAAGTAGAAGGGAAGGAACCCTTGGTCCCGTTTCCAGAAGCCACCCTGATACCAGCAGACACCGTCAGTCCCGCAGCAAAAACATGAAGCCCGATAACCCAAATCTTGCAGCGTTGCCCACACACCAACCAACAAGCACGCTCAGCCCCTGCCCCAGAGAGCTGGCACAATTCAGCAAACAGCCTCCCCAGCCAGACGGCACAAGCGCCAGGCCTGCGAGCAAGCACCAGCACCCACGGCAGCTGCCGAAAACCTTAAAAAATGGTGTGGGAGGAAACTTTAGTCCTAAAAATATCAGGTGCTGGTGAGCGCCTGGGAGGGAGCTGCGCCTCCCAGTCACCGCTGCTTTGCGTTTTGGCTCTCGCCTCTCGGGGGACTTTGCTTGGGTCTGGGGGCACCACGCCGGGCTAAAGACTCCTGTGTCTGCACAGGGCTCACCTGCTGACCCTGCCCTCGGGAGGAACATGGGGAAGGGCTACAAGGTGGTGGTTTGTGGAATGGCCTCGGTGGGAAAGACTGCGATTTTGGAACAGCTTCTCTATGGAAAGCATACTGTTGGTGAGATATTTTTGCTTTTTTTTTTGGGTGGGGGGTTAATTTGCTTTTCCAGAACCTTGTCTGTGTGGGCCCCCAAAAAGCAGTAGCTGAAGACTGCGAACTGCTCTGAGGTGAGGGAGGAAATCAATGTGGTTTTGTTGCATCTCTGGGCAGTTCTTGAAATTCATAGTCCTTTGCCTACCAGTTATTAAAATAGGCTTGGAGAAGAACCATTTCCTTGATGTTCCCAGTTATAAAATACATGAATGTTTAAAAAGAAACAAACACAGAAAGTAGGCCATGTGCTTGCTGCCTATTTATATAAGAAATATCTTGTTCTCTGAAAGATGCTGTAGATACTTTAAAAAGGAAATACATGTCGTGTGATGATTGGAGAGAATGTTTAGGCTTTCATTACGTCTTCTTAACGCTTTATTTTGCTTGGTTTTGGCTAGTATTTAATTAAAGAGCTGGAAAGTAAAATGGCTCTGCTTTAGGTCCCACGTTCTGTGCTGAACTTCAAGGGCCGAGCTTCTTGGCTCTCAGATAAACCCTCCTGTGGAAAATGGACTGGAGGCAGGAGCGTGGGATGTTGGACACTTGCTGTCCACGAAAGAAAGGGAACGAAGGCAAAGCCGGCTTGTTTCCCTCTGTTTCCATATGACTTTGGCTTTGAGAGGAAGGGCAAGTGATGAGGCTGATGAATTATACCTGCCACACCCAGAAATAAGAGGTGGCACCAGGGGTGAGTCTCAGGGCTTGGACAGTGGGTATCTAGTCCATTTGTATCTTTTCCTCCAGCAGGTAAATTAAATGTTGGGGTAAGTTATTGGATAAACACCAGGATTTCTAGCACGGTGCTTTGCAGGCACTGTGACTTTAAAATGTGTGGATGGGAGGAATTTGCTGGCAAAGCGTGATGCAGAACTGCCTGCTAATACCCTTATTTAAAAGGAGGATTTCCTTCAATGTTGCAGCAACATCTGTTTCCAGCATCCTACTGAGACCCGTGCACGTAGCCTCATGTAGCTTTCAGCGTCAAGGCTGCAAAACCTGCAGGCTGAAGGTTTCTGCCTTTGCAACAGACCTTCCTCTCCTTGAGAAGATCTCTGGGCGATCGTCAGGGACACCCGAGCAGCATGAGCAAGGCTGCCTTGCTTAAATCGTATTGCCTTACACTGCTTCCTGCCCCCAGCTCCTATTAGCAACCCAGGCAGGAAGGATATTCGGGTGTTGCTGATCGGAGGAGCTATTTATGGAGCCAGCCATATACACGATTATACAATGTCATGGATACTGGCTGACATAATCGGAGTGAGGCCTCGTGCCCAGGGTTTAGCTGCTGGTGTCCCTCTGTCCCTCCCGAATGCTCCACTCCAGCTCAGCCATTGAGCAATGCAGACTTTCCCCCTGCTCCTTAGAAAGATCTGTTTTCCTTTCCCACAGCTCTGCTCTTATTTTTCAGAGCTAACAGTAAGGGAAGGAGCAGCTGACAGTGGAGGGGAGAAGGAAGAAAGTAGCCTCATTTTTTTATTATTTTGGTCAAATCTTATATCCAAGACATTGGGAGGAAGAGGCTAAATTGCAGAATCAAGGTCAGAGTACGGAGAGGGCTTATACGGAGCCACTGCAGCCCCAGGAGACGAGTGGCCATGGCCCAGCACTATCGATATCACCTGCGAGTGCCATCAGGCACATTTTGGGGGATGGGCTGATATGTTGGTGTTCCTGGCAGTCCCACCAAGTGGTCACCATCCTCCCTGTGTCCCCCACAGGCGGTTCTGGCAGAGGGTGCCTGAAGTATGGGCTGGTAAAAACAATTCCCAGAAGATCTTTAGCTGCTGCTCAAATCTGCATTGATTTAACTGTGGAGGCAGGACACCACCGTGAGGGTCTCACAGGGCAAGGACAGAGTTTGAGGACTGGCCAGTGTTTGCTTGCTTGTCACCTGAGCAGCTTTAAACTGCACAAACCTGCTGGTGGTGCCACCATTGCAGGGGTGGCCCCTCCACACTCAAAACAGGATTACTAAAGCTCAGCTCTTGTTTCCTAAAGCTTGTGAGCTCCAGAAAGCTGACACGTACATTTTGGCTGCTGGCCTTTTTGGCAGGAGGCGAAAAGGACTAGTGTATTTGATGAAAGCCTGTCTGTTCAGAGCCAATGAGTGAGGCAGCTCTCTGTGTACGGCAACATGGACACAAGCTGTTTGGAAACCTGTGCTTCCTGAGTGATGGCAGGAGCAGCTCTACGTCTGGTCCCAGGGCCAGGGATCCGTGGGGAGGACCACCCAGCCCATGCATGGGGTCTTTCTCTTTCCGACAGCATCCACACCCTCCTCCTGGTAACAAGGCTTGTGCCTGAACTTGGTTTTAGGCTCAGAGCACAAGGTTCAGTGCCATCCTCTGAGGCGTCCCAGCCACTGACATGGGGGTCTCCTCCTGGCTGTAGATCAGCCGAGAGTCCATGCCAGTGCTCACGTGCCTCCTGTTGACTTTCCTGTAAGAAGGAGTAGTGGCACAGCTGCTATCAGGGAAGTGATTAGTGTCCTTGGAGGTTTCGTGCTTCTATATAGAGGCCTTGGCTTTAAGCCCGTGCTCCTGGCTGTGTGCTTGGTGATAGTGCTGTGAACCCAGTTGCACTGTGTTTCTTTTCTCAGAAAAAAATGTGCATCTTCAGCTCTTCTGGGCTCGTCATGGATGAAGTCCCTAAGTGCTGCCATTGCTTACGTGGTCAGCAGCAAAGGCACCTAGGTTGCTTGAGGTCAAAGAGAAAAAAGTAGTCAAGAGAGAGGAATACTCCCCAGATAGGAATATCTGTGTCCCTGGAGCCTGTGAGCAATGATGTGTGGCACTGGGCTTTGTGCTGGGCTTTAAAACTTGCCTGAGGCCCTAGGATGAGAAAGGAGAGGGCAAAAGGATGAGAGGTGCTGTCAGAGCCACGTAAAGTAATGTACGTACATGTTGCGTGGCAGCCTCTCTGGCTAAACTGATTCAAGGAATCAGACAAAACCTGAAAGATGTTTGAAATGGGGACAGATTTAGCTTTGAGTCTTGTCGGCAATATATTGCCATAGGTCAGGCCAAACAGTTGTTAAGGCTTGAACATATGTATGTGGTTGCCTGGTACCTGGGATCATCTCCCTTTTTGTGGCTTCAGTGTTGTGTTTGTCCCAATCCTCCACCTTCTCTTGCACTCCTGAAGACAGAGGGGCCAGTCTTTTCTTCTTGGTCATGGCCTGGGTCCTGGACTCACTGTGGAAGATTGTCCCACTAAATACTTGTGGTACCTGACACTGCTTGGCCTGAGCCCTCTTGAGAGGGCTAACAGGAGAGTTGCTGGCTTAACTTTGGCACGAGACATGTCTGTAAAGAGGGTAGGGTTTTTTCCTTAAACAGTGTCCCTGTTCAGTGATGGTGCAGAATGGAGCCTTCGTTCTGCCTTTAAAATATCTCTGGTCCGTCAACCTACAGTCAAGCTTATCAGATCAACAGGAGAAGATGAGAACTCTTCCTGTAAAACTCACGGTTTTCCCTGTCTCTGCCTCCTGGCTGTGTAAATAGCTGGTATGGTCAGGTTATTCATAAGCAGCTACTTTAAATCGTCTTACTGGGTGGGAATAAAAACACCATCTATTACTGTGGTAGAACCCGTAACAAGAGGATTTGCCTCACTTGGTCTCAGCTGGAGGGATTTGAGGTTTTGGCTTTCACAGCTCCAAAGATGTGGAGGCTAATTAACCAAATTATGCATTCTCACATCTTTGTTTCTTAAATCAAAACTACCTTCTGGTAGTGCTGCAGTCAGCTTTGCATTTTAGAAATAGATGAAAGTGGAGCTGCATGTATGCCACTGAGGGTCACAATCCTGGTTACTGGTTGGTGGGGCCAGTACTTAACTAGCAGCTGAATCTCAAGAGACCAGCTCCTGTTGAGGCCTGTCCAGCTCTTCTGCACGTCAGGGATCCTCTGCTATGCTGTCATTTGAGATCCAAGCAAGCAAAACCTGTTCGTTATCCAGCAGTTTACAAACATGAGGCTTTAGGAGCTCTTTGTTAAATTCTTGCTGGACAGAGGGAGGGGAGATTACATAGGCGATCTTCAAAAGCACTCAAGAAGATGTAAAATTTGCACTGCATTTATGTTTGAGAGTCATTTGGGAACTTCTGCAATTCCACCCATCTTGGAATTTTACTTCATTTTGGTATTCGCAGTATCTCTGCCTTGTCTAGCCTGAGTGTGCAGTATTCGTCAGTATATTGAGCCTTTTCTTTTCCTCAGTGGGAAACCACCAGGGGTTGAAACACCACCCAATTTATGACTGAGGCTTCCCTTTGCAGTTCCTCTGTGGCAGCAGTCGGTGACACAGACTAAGACCTTTCTGCCTCTCCCAAGACTTAGAGCAGCTGAGTAGGGGCTTGAGCACTGCAGCAATCATAGAATCATAGAATCATTCTGGTTGGAAGAGACCCTCAAGATCATCGAATCCAACCATTAACCTAACTCTAGCACTAACCCATGTCCCTAAGAACCTCATCTAAATGCCTTTTAGACACCTCCAGGGATGATGACTCCACCACTTCCCTGGGCAGCCTGTTCCAATGCCTGACAACCCTTTCTGTGAAGAATTTTTTCCTAGTATCCAATCTAAACCTCCCCTGGTGCAACTTGAGGCCATTTCCTCTTGTCCTATCACTTGCTACTTGGCAGAAGAGACCAACCCCCTCCATGCTACAACCTCCTTTCAGGTAGTTGTAGACAGCGATCAGGTCTCCCCTCAGCCTCCTTTTCTCCAGGCTGAACAGCCCCAGTTCCCTCAACCATTCCTCATCAGACTTGTGCTCCAGGCCCCTCACCAGCTTCATTGCCTTTCTCTGCACTCTCTCCAGCACCTCAATGACTTTCCTATAGTGAGGGCCCCAAAACTGAACACAGCATTCAAGGTGGAGTCTCACCAGCACTGAGTGCAGTGGGAATCTCCTGGTTATTCCTCCTTTCCCTCCCTAATTTTTTTTTTTGATCTTTTGTTTCCAAAGAAACCACGAGATAGTTCACTGTCTTGTTAGTTCCTCTTTCCCCCCGTAGCTTCTGAACCTGAGAGCTGATTCCATCTGCCTGTTCATCTGTGTCGCAGCAGTAGATATCTCAAAATACGTTTCTGTGAGTTTAGAAAAAGGAGAGAAAAGGCCCGTGGTAGTGTTCTCCTCTGAGAAAAGCCGACTCAAGCTGGCAGTGGTCTGCAGGGCCATAACTCCGCAGTACAAGCTGCCCTTGCCCACCGAGTAGTGAGGGTGGGAGGGCACGTGGGGATGCCAGGGAAAGAAAGGAGAATTAGGTCCTTGTGATGGGGAGGTACCAGACACCTTCCAAAAACACTGGGCTTTCCTGACTAGTTCTGCTGCTCAAACAGCAACTTACATGGCCCATGTTTGAACGGAGACTGGGAAAAGTGCGTGGATGGGATGGTACTAACAAAAAAGTACAAACATCGTTGCCAGCAAGATGTGGCTGGCACACGGCCTGGGCTTTGGAAGCAGCGCCTAGAATAAGGTGACACAGGTATTTCTAAATGTTATCTGTGTTTGCTTAGGAATCTACTTTCCTATGCTCCCTCCCCTGGTGCATGTAGGTGAAATTTCACCTCTGGAACCTGATACTGATGCATAAATTCCAGTTCCCTCTGAAGTGCCCCCTCCATTTCACGTCAAAATTTGTGGCTCTATTCTGCTGACTTAACTCCCAGATCTTAATTTTTCTTCCTCATTTCAAGTTAAAGGACATAATTTTCTCTGCTCCTTTTAATGCCATTAGGAAGAAACTGTCATAGGAGAATGTAGATATATTAATGACTGTTGAATTACAGTGAAGCATTTAGATGATAAAACCCTGCACAACATTATTCATTGCTTCCTAAAAAGAAAACTAGAGGTACTTATGGTTCATTCCTTCTTGCCAAAGTAGTATTTATTGATGCTAGATATTTCCTTGACCTGTCTGTACAATGCAATGAGGCAGAGCAAGAAAAAATACGGTGCTATATCCAGAAAGGGCTGTTACCTACTTCGCTCTTTAAAAATACCCTTGTAACACATTCCCCAACCACACGGAATGTGTTTGTGTTTCCTCTTTTTATCAACCTTTGTTTTGTCCTTCTGCTCTTAGTTTTGCTCCTGCACCTTGGCATGGGTATATTTGGAAGCAAGATAAATTAATTTGTTGCAAACCTGGTAAGAGTTTGGTCTATGAAGACTGCAGGGAAAGGGGTGAAAAGAACAGCTTGTGCCACTTTCCTGCACAGGAATGCTGCATACATCATGGGAAGCCATTGGCGTGGGTGGAAAGCTTTAGCTTGTTTGTCAAAGTGAAGTATTTTGAATAGTGTCGTTCAAAGCACCGAGCAAAATCCTTATTTTCACAGGCCAGATAATCCCTCGTGTTTTCTTAAACAATGCACTAATATGGTCCCTTTTTGGCAGACAAAGAGAATAACGCAGGACTCATTATTCTATGCCTGCAACAGCAAACAATTCATGTATATAGGAATGCAGTGGAGGCAAAAACGTGGGTTGCAGAGGGTTTATATGAATACTTAAACTGACTCTGAAAGTGGCCCAGCTACGCTATACATAGTTTGTTGGGACCTGTAGCCTTATGCACCTGCATCCAGGGGGAATGCAAAGCTAATGTGATCTATGTGTTTTCAAGTTTGGCTTGGAAAAAAGTAATTTTAATTGTTTCGAAGTAAAGCTGCCTTGAATTGCCTCACATTTACCATGGGGAGAGGAAGGAAGGAGGGCCAGAATGCAGATAGTTACCATGGAGCAGGTGATAGATACACATATGAAAGCTTGTTACCTTGTGCATGCTATTACCTTGCAGTAAATGAGCTTGCTCCTATTAGCAAATCTGAGTCATTTTACATCCCTAAGGGGTGGAAAAAGCTCACAGTGTATTTGAGTAAATATAGCATTCAACTTTGCTCGCATGCAAACATCCCTTTCCCTTTCTGGCTTGATTTCACTTGTTGGTTAACTGTACCACCAATACACGTTCGTTTTCATAATTATAGAATCATAGAATCATTTTGTTTGGAAGAGACCCTCAGGGTCATCGAGTCCAACCATAACCTAACTCTAGCACTAAACCATGTCCCTAAGAACCTCATCTAAACGCCTTTTAAACACCTCCAGGGATGGTGACTCCACCACTTCCCTGGGCAGCCTGTTCCAATGCCTGACAACCCTTTCCATGAAGAATTTTTTCCTAATATCCAATATAAACCTCTCCTGGCGCAACTTGAGGCCATTTCCTCTTGTCCTGTCACTTGCTACTGGGGAGAAGAGACCAACACGCTCCATTCTACAACCTCCTCTCGGGTAGTTGTAGACGGCAGCTTTGGCTTCTGCTACAGCCGTATGATCCAGCTCAGTGTGAAGCAAAGAAGTGGGCTTAAGATGCTAGTACTTGACTATTTGGTGTTCTTGGCTGTTCTTCCAAAAAGGTATGTTTGGGCAGGCCCATCTGCAGCATTGTTTGGCACTGGTGCACTGCATGGTTGGAGTTTTGGAAACCTGAGGGAAGAGCCATACACCCTATCCTATCCTGAACATGCATGCTGTATAGATTAATTTTACAGGCATGATCATGTGCTCATGTATTGGATGGTTGTATTTACACAGTATAGCTATTGTAAATAGCTGGTGCGGTGGTCTATGAATACAGCTCTTCATGGGGATGTCAGGCAAGGTCGAGTCCAGGACAAGTCACCCTGGAAAACATGCACTGAAAGCTACTGTGGAGTAAAATTGTATTGCAAATAATTCTGATGTATTGCAAATAATTCTTACAGCGGTGCCATACTTAACACCAGTTGAACTTTCCTGCTTGTTTTGAAACAGGCTTAGAAGAGGGTGCCACGATGGAAGATGTGTATTTGGCGTCGGTGGAGACAGACCGAGGTGTGAAGGAACAGTTACGGCTTTATGACACCAGGGGTCTGCAGGAGGGCGTGGAATTGCCAAAGCACTATTTCTCTGTCGCTGACGGCTTTGTCCTGGTGTACGCCGTGACCAGCCTCGAAGCTTTCCAAAGAGTCGAACTGCTCAAAAAGGAGATCGACGTCTTTAGAGACAAAAAGGAGGTAAATGCATTAACTGCTCAGCTTATCGCCACATCAGTGATAGGAAGTTAAGGTTGCAGAGCACACATTGTGTTTCTGTAAAACTCGCACAGAAAGGAAAACGTGTGTACCCACAGCCTTGGGCAATCCAGCAAAAGGAAGATTTCTCATGCTGGGGAAGCCTAATTCACATGCCATGCGGGTCAGGCAAAAGAATGTGTTGGTTTTTTTGCCTCACTTCCTCTACTACAGCTAAAATTCAGTTAGCTGAATGCACCAGCCAGGACACTTATGACTAATAAAACATATGGTCTACAGCAGTGCAGTTCATGTGTGTTTTCTGATATTGTACACAGGAACTGAAGTGCGTAGAATAATGTAACGAAGGGCATTATCTTTGTTTGTTTTGTATTCATGTACTTGATGGCTTACAAACTAGTGCCATTGACAATGGGTCTCCCAGACATTAGTCAATTGGCAAAGCAGCTTTAATGTATTTTAACAACCATATTGAATCAATTCAATTGTGTGAAATGACTGCTCTATTTTCCCTTAGAAAGCAGCTAGTGTTTTCAGCTGACAGTGTTCCAGCTTAGCTAAACAAATATAACTTGCATGTAGCATTAGCATTATGGCTTTTCCTACAGTATCTTTATATTCTCGAGTAGTTTTCCTTGTTAAATGTCTTTAGCCTACAGCTTTCCAAATGTCTGCTTTGTGCTGTTAAAAAAAAAAAAAAAAAGTGCATGAAGAATTAATTGGATAATGGTAGGGAGAGACTTTCGAAAAATGTGACTTGTTCGGTGCTGACAGCGCACAGGGTGGGGGAAGGCAGGCTCCAAGTTTGACAGCAGCCGAAGGTGCCCTACAGGAGAGGTATGTTGGCTGGTAGGGCTGGTGTGAGCTGCAGACTGTCACGTAGATCAGGGATGCGGGAGTCAATCATCACTCTCCTGCAGGGCAAAGAAAGGCGGATGAACAGGAAGTTTTTCCCAGGCGCTGTGTTTTGTGAGGGCCCCGGTTTGTTACTTTACAGCGTGTTGTAATGCGGCCCCAACAGGATCTGCGTCCCGCTCCTCTGTGTGACTTCTCAGAGCTCTTCTCTCTCGTTGCGTGCAGGTATTTTAGAAAACAGCCAGTTTGCTTATCTCCTCTGGGAGAGCTTGAAGTTATGGTCTTGACTGAGGATAACACAGTTGAAAGAGTGGTGCCCACAACAAGCTGGATAAATTGGTTTTATTCCTGTGGTTTCCATATAAAACAGGCTTTGAAGCGTACGTGAGATCGGGAGTCCTGCCTTAAGATATCACCAGCGGACTTAAAGTTTGGGCTCTGCTAGAGTGCATCCTTAACAGAATTAGGGTATATCCACACGTGATGCTTCTGAGCGAGAAGAACTTCACCTTGTTGAGTGGCACAGTCCGCTATTGTGTGGCAGATGGCAGAAAACACTGGTGGCTCATTCCTTGCCTCTGCTGGCAGTGGGGGCTCTCCAGCACGCACCCTAAAGCCTGGCCAAATTTTATACTAAATAGAGGTTGTGTTCTTTCATACTGACAGAGCTTAACCATAGGGAAAATTCAGTTGGAGCATGTGGTAAATGCGTATGAAGATTATATCTTCTTTCAAAACCTTCACAGAGGGGAAAATATATTTTTCTAAACACTCTGGGCTGCTATAGGAAAGAAAGGAATCCTCAGACCTCACGGGAACAGGACAAACATCTCTAGCTGTAAAAAAACAGAAGACATCCTGGAGTTAGCCTGATGAACAGGAAAGAGTGTGCAGGTGTGGCCACAGCAAAAACCGCAAATCACCAGCAAGGGGGGGACTTTATCACTTGATCTTTGTCAAACCACTAGTGTAGAGATGAGACCAGAGTTTACTGTGACTATAGGCATGTTTTCCCCTAGTTGCTGATGCTGGTAAAATAGTTTTAGAAAACGGTTAACTCAAAATAAGCAGGAGCGGTACCTTTAGGTGGCCAGCACTATTTTCAGCACATCCTAGAACTGAAGTACCGGGCAGGCCACCGAGCTCAGCCACGCTGTTGTGTCTCAGTGATATAGGAGTCACTTGATGGATCCTTGCAACTGGGGTTCTGACTTGATACAGCTGTGCTGCTCCAGCTCACTAACCGGCTGCTCTTGAAACTGCTTCTGAGAGGATGGTACTGGTGCTGATCTGGCCCTTCCAGCAACAGAAGACAGGCTTGCCCTGGCTTACCGTGCCTGCGGGAGCGGGCAGCCGGCTGGGCTGGGAGAGCGGCTTAACAGCTCAGCCTGCCCCGCAGCCACCCCTGGGGCAGGGTTGGCTTTATTTATATTGCAGACTGGGGCTTGGGGAAAAGCAAGCTGGGCAAAATCCACAGCTGCGGGGTCCAGACTTTCTCTGCTGCCGTGTGTGTTTTTTCCTTTCTCAAGCATCCGCTGCTCTGACTCAGATGTGATGCTCTTATCATTTGTCTAGGGCAGCTCAATTGCAGAATAAGTGGAGAACAGGGATGTTTAACTTTGGCCCTCTTGGGTATTGTTTCCCTTTAAGCAACTGGGGGGAGAAGGGGAAGTCCTGCGTATCCCATGATTAAAACCAGCTCCCTGTCCACGAGCAGATAAGGCTGATTCAAATCCCAGACCCTGCTCTTCCAATCTACACGCAGCTTACCTTGTGCCAGCGCTAATTTAAAGAACAGGTCTGAACTGCGTTGCCACGTGCCAGCTGTTTAAAAGCACTGGGAGTGGTGGAGGCTTTTTGTGTAAAGCTCATCCTTTTGTTTTGTTTGTAGGTAACAGTTATTGTCTTGGGAAACAAAACCGACCTCCTGGAGCAGAGACAAGTGGAAACAGAAGCAGCACAGCAATGGGCAAGGGCTGAGAAAGTGAGACTGTGGGAAGTGACCGTGACAGATCGCAAAACGCTGCTTGAGCCCTTCACTTTCGTAGCTAGCAAACTCTCCCAGTCGCAGAACAAATCAACGTTTCCCTTGCCTGGAAGGAAGAGCAAAGGGAATAACTCTGATAATTAAGCTACCTTAGCATTGTCTGCTGCTGCCAGGTCACAGCCCAAGTCCTTTCTCTGCCATTTGCTTCTCGTGATTTCACCTAAAGCAATAATCTCATTCAGCAATAAAATCAGCAAGCTTATGGCTGAGAGCTATCCTTCCTTGGCTTGAAAATGTCACTGGTGGCAAAAGCCTTAAAAAGCGCTTCATGAGAGGAGTTGCCTTGCAACAAGGGTTATGGAGGAGGAAGGGAGGCAGAGACAGGTGGAGGCCTCCCTAGCAGGGGCTGTGGCTATGCCTGGACACAGCCGTGTTAAGGAACAAATCAACAAGGTTGTCATTAAGCAGTCCCCCTGCAGATCTATAGCCTCTAGTTACAAATAGTACTAGCTGCAATAAAGCATTTAATTGGGAGAGAATGTTTGAAATGGCAACAGTCCTTTTGCCTTGACCTTAAACGGGGCCACAGGGATCTTTTGGTGCTGTAGGAGGCTGGGGTCAATGTGTTGTTGCAGAAGGGGTTGGGGCAAGAGAACCAGCTACCAGCAGATTTAGCCACTGAATTTCTGCTAGTGTAGGAGATACTAGAACAGATCTACCCTGACATGGAGTTTGTCAGCAAAGTCTGGCAAGTAGTGCTTTCAGCTCAGAAATTTATTTGCACAAACCAGAAAAGCTCTCAGAGCACTCATTAATTTCACCGTGACCTGAAGGACAACATAGCTGTACGTGGTTCTGTTCCAGCACATCCAGCGCAAATCAACCACATTCACACAGGTGATAATTTTAACTGAGAAATTATATGGAATGATTTTGTACGCAGGAGGGAATGCCCGGGCTCTGCTTAGTGCATTGTGTAATTCTCCTGCGTGCTGTACAGCCAAGCTGTGGTGATTCGCCCTCGGTATGGAGCTACAGCCCAGATAGCAACTGGTACAAAGTGCTGTTCGATATCAGAGGGGGCCAGCGAGCTCAGGAGGATGCTTTTTGGGAACATCCCCATGGCAAATGCCCAGAAATACCCGTACAAAGGCCTTGGTCTCTGTACGCCATGCATCATCCAGCTTCAGGAACACAACTCTATGTGCCACATTTGACCCTCCACGCTGGTAAACCTGTGCTGCGGAAATCTGCTGCCCTAGGTCAGCCTGTCAGTAAACTAAACAAAATTGGATATGGAGGGAAAGAATGAGCAACCGTTCCCAGAGAGAGTGGCCAGCTTTTGGCTTCCAACAACCTCTTGTTGTAATTGAGATGAGCTTTTCTTTGTATTTGAAGAGTGGGGAGAGGGAGTGAAGTACCCAGTTCCCACATTTTCTGCTAAATTAATGTTGTTTTGAACAAATATTGAGAATTTCACTGTGAGTCAGCAAAACCACGAGCAATACTTGCACTGTCATATCATAACTGCTAAATAGTCGGTGTGCTTAATGACCACAATTAAGCTGTGTGCTTACAGCATTGCTCTTCCTGAATACTGACAATGTCCGTCAGCATTACTGATGTCAGAGCAGCCGTACAAATCACTAAAAATTAAGCAGGTATTCCTACCTTTGTAATGAGGGTAGACGAAACTGTTTATGTGCTTTGCTCAATATAGTTTGGATTGCTGTGGCCAAGGAGTAAGTTAAGAGAGCAATTATGAATGAGCAAGCTCTTGTAATGCCCTGCTAGGAACATACAATTGTTTTCCGTTGCAACACCGCAGCTGAGTAAGCATTGGAGCGTGGCCTCCCCCAGCCTGGTAGTAACAGTCATTGTCCCCAACGATGCTGCGGAACAACACTCCCTCCCCACTCATTTCCGACCAAACACACGTGTAACTCAGGGCTTCTCCCTGCCCAGAAGACTCCGCACCTGCCTGCGCGCTTGGGACGCGGGGGTGACTTCGGAGCAGCCACGGTTCGCCTCCTTGCTGCAACCTCTCGCCAAGGAATTGGTCGCGTTCCTCCTCTTCAGTTCTGCAGAACCCTTCTTGATTCAGCTTTGGATCGATGGAAATAAGCAAAGACCTCTGCTAAGCACACCAGCATCACTGAAGCTGACCCACGAGCCAAGGGAGTGCAGGTTGACAAGTCAGAACTAGCTTAGAATCTGTGGAGATGGAAGGAATGGAGATGATGGGTTCCTGCCTGGTTCTGCACCCTGCAAACTCAATGCCAATTGCACCGCCAAGGCTGATGTCACCCATACGCTGCCAGAGCTGTGTCGTGTGAGATCAGCTCGCTCACTCGCTCCCCCGGACACTCGGGACGTGACAATGTTTTAAGAAAGGCAAGAGGAAAGGGATTTTCTGAATGACTAAGTCCATTTTTCCAAACAGGTTACGTAAAGGCAAACATGTTATCTTTGATTTGGTTAAACTCGTTTCTAGAATCACTTTGGGCATCCACATAAACAACCACCACCCACCGATTTCTTTCATAAGCTTTTTCTGATGCTTTTTAAGCACACAGATTAATTGCTCTTCCTGAATACTTTAGTATTTTATTGACAAGTGATGGAAAATGTAGTGTCTCCTCTGCAGACAATCCACACACAGTGGCTGGTACCCAGTCAAAATGAAACTCGCTGTAGTACAGTTCTACACAGGGTTAATAAGTAAAGTACGGAGTAGAATGTAGTAGCTAAAGGGCAGAATGCATATTTTGTTCTTACTATTCTGCTGACTCAAAAACCTGTCCTAGGTCACTGGGATCACTTACCTACTACAAAAACTAGACAGTCCCTTCACAAGATGATGGAAAAATTATATTAAAAAAAAAATTAGTAAATTGCACCATTTTTGTTCCTCTTAAAATTCTGTCTTGCTGAATAAACACTGTGCAGATCAGCCCTCCCAGACCAGCTCACTCCCCCCAAAACCAGCTTCAACAGTTAATTTTGCACATGCTGGTGGCATGAAACCAAGGAGCCGACACAAACCGACTGAGATGAAGCCATTTACCTCCTCACTCACTAGAGACAAGGAGGAAACAATGACCAGAGATGCTCCTGGTGTGATGTAGCTACACACCAATAATTTTCCTCAGCTGAGCCAAACAGCTGAGGGAGCTCATGCACCAAAGCACGTATTGTGTTAAAAGAAGGCAGTTCAGCAGGTGAAGATAACGTACTACTGCCCACAGCCACCCAGCAAAGCAAGGGTACCTCTAGTTAAAAGATTATTTTGCACCAAGCTAGATTTGACCTACGTGCAGGTAGGAAGAGAAGTATATAAATAAAATACACAGAGAATTCATTTTGAAGTACCAAAGCACATCCAAGAGCGCAGATGACCACGTATCACTCAAAAGAATGTCGCAAGGTGAAGTACTTGCTGTGTGAAAATGAATCTGTGCTTCCGGCCTTTATCTTAAGGGAGTGGCCAAAAATGCCATATCCACAACTAACTGCTCTCTTGCTACATGCCTCAACGTAAACGCCATGTCTCTAGGAGATAATCTTTGTGGGCAGTTAAAGGATCCACAAATTAAGACTCCTTTACTCTCCTTTAAGGTGTCTTCTGCTAGCTTAGCAGGACACAATTCCTCCTCCTCTTCCAAGTGGGAATGGACCGCTCCCATCAGAAAACCATGAAGATAACCTCTTCTTCCTTTTGCCTCCTGCCTGTTTCCCCTTCCAGATCTCTTACACTTCTCCAGTTGTACTGCCAAGTAACGTGCCAGTCCTGAAAAGCCAACGCTGTGAGAAGTTAAGCAGCGGCTAGCGTGGACTCGGCGCAGGTTGCCTCCTCAGGGGCTCTGCCAGCCCGCCTGACACACACTGAACAGCTCAAAAAGTCTTTGCTGCCAATCAACCATTGCAGCTTGTCTGTAAATGTGTCCCCAACACAGAAGCAGCCAGTGCACTCACCTGCAGAACTCCCTGTCCGTATCCAGACTGTGATCCTCAAGGCGTGCTGAGAGACGCTGTTCTGGCAAAATGATAAAGCAAAGCACTATGCAGAAATCTTTCCTCCTCCTCTTTTTTTTTTTTTTTTTAAACATCTTTTTATTAGCACAGTAACAAATGCAGACTTAAGTAGCCCACAACATACAACCAATCCACTGAGTGACTCCTATTCCACGCCTTACAGTTAAACAGCTTAAGGTATTTCACTACAGGTTGCCGTAAGTCCTGATTAAACCCTTTATTCTTTTCACAAAGATAGATTGGCTTATAAAATAATACATTAACTACTTCTCATTTCATATGTGAGGTCATATATCCACCTCTCCATATCACAGATCACGAGATGACAGTCTTTAAAAAGGATTTGTTAAATACCAATGTGCCCTTCGCAGGGGAAAACAATCCCAACAGCTTTTTCTTTAAAAAAAAAACCAAACAAACCCAACCCAGAACACAAAATAAACTCCCCAAACCCAAAACAAAAAGCAAAAACAGTGTGTAGAGTCTTGAAAAGACTTTTACATAAATGTCAACATATGTACCTGTACAAAATTAAGCTGTTTTAATCTTTTACATATTGCAAGCAAACTGAAAACCAAAGAAGTCTAAGTAGTTTACATTCTTCTCGGTACTATATGTGAGCTAATATTGCTGAACTAATTACAGTTTTAAAATATGCTATTCCCAATCCTAGCTGTCTACTGTAGCAAGATACCTTAAGTTACAACAACAAAATCTTAGGAAATAAAAGACTGAATAAAATCTGTTATAGAAATACCCTACTCTTTACCAGCACCCTCCCTCCCCCCCACCCCTTCAAAATCATAAGCAGCTCTTTCCATCACAGACAAATAATGTAAGAGTTTGATGAAAATCCAATTTATGTAGCGTATCTTTTGGTCCATTGTCTGGCCATTCTGTCGTGCTCTGCTCTGTTAGTCATGTACTGAGTGGCAATACTTCCAACCAGGGGGTCAGCTGAAAAGAAAAGAAAGCAAACTGCTTATTTCAGACAAGCTACTGCATAAAAAAATAAAGTGGAAGTGTGAATTTAATACAAGGGAATCACACAGGCAAGGTACACTGCAACAACCTAAATATACTGAATTGATGGTCTGTATCTTCACTGATTTGTATTTATGGCAACATACTAATGTATTATCTAATAAAGAGTGAAATGCCAATTAAAGTTTTAAGGAGTTTAAATGACAATCCAATATTGTCATATTTTGCATTACTGAGAATTTCCACCGATTCACGTATTTCAGGTTTATTTTACCCCTTCTGAAAGTGCCTGGGACATACTCATTGCTAAGCGTACTGGTACCAATATAAATCTGCCTTCTAGGAAAGATCAGATCACAAGGAAAAGTTTCATTTTTCCAGCAAGTTTATTTTTATTATACGTAATATAGCATGAACTCTGGCATTTCTCTCATCTTTTATGGACACATATAGAAACACAACCTGTAAAATTGACTTTGCAAACCAAGGCGTATTCCTCTTAACTGGTGTGGATAATGGGTGGGTTAGAGAAGCACCGAGGACTGTTTGTGGCATAGTTGGTCACTGGCTTTAAATAGACGGTGGGGCGTAAAAGGCAAGTCCCCTCATTTTCGGAACTGCGTTTGTGGCTCTTTTAGCTCCATTACTGAGTCACTACAGTCCTACAGAGCAGAGAAGAGTGTTTAACCTTTACCCCAAACCCGAGCTGGTTTGGAAGGGGAAGGCGACTCCACGTGCCAGGAGGAGGACCGCCGTGTTCCGTGGGTCAGCCCGCGGAGCGGTGCGCAGCGGGCAGTGCGGTGCATCACCTCCACCACCCTCAGCCCCGCTCCGGAGAGGGAAACCTGCCGTGCTGGAGGCCAGAGCCACCCCAGCCGAAGCCAAGGGGATGAGACGGGGGCCAAGTGATTCGGCAGGGTGTGCAGCCATGCAGGGGACTTCACAGAATCACAGGATGTTAGGGATTGGAAGGGACCTCGAAAGATCATCCAGCCCAATCCCCCTGCTGGAGCAGGAACACCTAGATGAGGTTACACAGGGAGGTGTCCAGGTGGGTTTTGAATGTCTCCAGAGAAGGAGACTCCACAACCTCCCTGGGCAGCCTGTTCCAGTGNCACCCCTCAGTCTCCTCTTCTCCAAACTGAAAAGACCCAGCTCCCTCAACCTTTCCTCATAAGGGAGATGCTCCACTCCCTTAATCATCTTTGTTGCCCTGCACTGGACTCTCTCCAGCAGTTCCCTGTCCTTCTTGAACTGAGGGGCCCAGAACTGGGCACAATATTCCAGATGTGGTCTCACCAGGGCAGAGTAGAGGGGAAGGAGAACCTCTCTGACCTACTGACCACTCCCCTGACTTACCTGGGTTGCAGTCTGTGAGGAGGGAGCAGATGGAGAGGAGAACTTTAGAAATGGTTAATGCTGGGCTCCAGTTGTCTTTTAAAATGTCCAGGCAGATGACGCCTTGGCTGTTAATATTACAGTGGTAGATTCTCGTCCGGAACGTTACCTGCAAGAAACAGCTAATTAATGTTAGCCGGTGTGCCCGGGTACCACACGCCGGTAGGCACCACACCGACCTGGCAGGCGGTGCGAACTGATGGGAGGGGAGAGGGGCCCGCAGGCCGCCCTTTGGGCCCGGGGTGCCCGGCCGAGCCGGGGCCGGCGGGCTCTCCCCGGGCCGGGCGGGCTCTNTGTTGTCTTTTTGCTCACAGCAGCAAAGGGGCCCGCGGCTTTAACGCCAGCATTTTGCTCCTGCTGGGCTGCGGAGGACGTGGAAAATCCGTCAGACACACCGGGGCACTGGGAGCCACGGATCCCGTCACCTCTAAGAGCTCAGACATCGGGGGAGTCAGTTGGATTTTATTATTTTCAGATTTGGGAGATGTGAACGAGCAGGGCAGCTCGCCACAGAAGTTACCCAAAAGGGAAACAAAAGCACCACGAGCCGTTTTGAGGATAACACAATGCAACCTGCAGAAAGGCCTTACCCTGACCCACTGCATGAACAGCAGCAACAAATCTGGCGGAAGTTGCATGAATTAGGACTAACCGCATGAATAAAGGTCGGTGGGTTCATGCCCTAAATCCTCAGAATTTGTCAGCTATCCACACCCACAAATTTTATTGTCTGTTTATAGGTCACGGGGGTATTTAGAAAACACACTTGGTAAGCATGTGGTTCAAAGAACACACCAGTGCTTTCTCTCGAGATTAGACCAGCCCACATGTAAAACTTGCCGGCCAACCCTCATTTTTCCTACCATCTTTCTGATGCAAAACTTTTGTCCGTGACCCTCCCTCTCGTAGGCTCGGGGGGCAGGCATGAGGTGGGGTGACACAGCTACAAAGCCCTGGTGCCTGGTGTGTCCCCTTGCACCGCATCCCTGCAGCGTTCCCAGTGATGCTCCTGATGTACAGAGCGCACCGGCCATTTTCGGACTCGCTTTAAAAGCAGTTACTTGTTACACAGGAGACACCCACACTGCATGCCTGGGGAGACTTTTCTACTTCATTCCTTGTAAACTGCTCGGATTTTAGATTAAAATAGGAAGCAAACAAACAAAAAACCCCAAACCCTACACTTTCACGCACTATGGGTGGGAATAGCAAAATGCCTGCAAGAAAGCAGAGATGCGCATCCCCCTCCCACACCTTCTGCAACAAGCTGCACGTCCGAAACCAAGACCCCTGCTGCTGTCTACCTGGGAGGCACGAGCAGGTAAGAAACCAAAACGATGTTTGTTTCCTGGATCATCTAACCCTCAGAAGAAGCGCGGCAATGACTCCCTGCATTCCACGCACATCAGCCTGAGCAGAGGGCAGACCTGACTGCGGTACCTGCCCCAGCCCACGCTGCTAAAGGCAAAACAGAGAAGTTTGTGGCATTTGCAGCTGCTGGCAGCAGCTCTGCTTTGGGTTCCGAAGCAGCCCTCAGCCCAGCCCCACTGCTCGCTCAGTGTTTCTCTATTTGACCTGCAGCTTTGGTCTCCTGCCAATGCTTCTTAAGGGTAGGCGAGGTAATAATTTTAAGAGATTAAACACTTCCAGAAGGGGAAGTGTGGAGTACTTCCAAGTTGATACAATAAGGACCAAATTAACAGAGAGGTCAAGAGTTCTAATTTGTAAAGACAGAAAGTTGTTAATCCTGATGCTGAGCACAAAATCTAACTACTCAATACTGCAGAAATCAACCTCTGTAGGCAGTTTCTCAGTCTAGTCGACTAATAACTGATAACAAAGCACAAATCGTGTTTGCCCCTAAGAATTAGACTCACTTTTTAATTATTACTTGGGAAGGAAGTGAAGGAGAGAAAGAAGACTCCCATGTATTTGCAGAACAGCCTGTTTCTTTAACGAGCCTTAAGATACAATCCTAGAGGGTTATCCCCATGGCACCAAAAGTAGTTTTCTCCAATTAGAGGAGCTCTGTCTAACCAAAGCACTGTGAGAAAAATCTAAATTTGTTTTCACTTAAGCAGCAAGTCAGAACTGGGATGGTGTTAGACACATGTAGTCCAGCTGTTTGCCATTTACAGTTCTTGCTGATGGTACAAAAGCATGCAGGGAACCAAAATGAAGCTGAGAGAGGGGAAGAAGGGATTGCAGGCCCACTTGGAAACAAAAATATTTAAAGTAAATGTTCATTACACCTTAAAGAGAATAAATAAATAAATCAATCACATAAAGCTAGCAGATTCAGACCAAAACCAAGAGAAACTTAGTTACTTAGAAGGTAGAATAATGTATTCAGGGTCAAGAGAACAGCATGAGGAATAGCAGAAAAATATACTGTAACTGAACAATCCTTTGGAAATGTACCACCTGAGATTACATTAATGCAGTAACTACACAGAGTTAAGCACGGCTTTTGAAAAGACATAAAAGAAGCTAATCTCAACCTTACCCTGAAGTGATAGCAGAGGTTAATTTACACAAGCAGCAAAATGGGAGTGGGGGGAAGTGGTTAGAGGTTATTAATACAAATGATCAAAGTACACACCAGGTCAACACAAGCTACTGTTTTCACCTCAATAAATGAAATCTAACCCAACTATAACACAACTCTTGGGAAAACGTCCATTGTAATACTACAAAAGAATAGCAATCATCTGGAGGAGTAAGTACTGAACTCTTACATCGTAATTATATTCGTTTATTGGATTCTCCTGAATTCAGGCCCACCCAGCATGTGCCTGACTCAGTTGCTATCTGAAACAAAGGCAAAACCAGAATACCACACAAAATGAGAAAACATAAAAGCAGAGAACAGATGAGCACTACTATCTTCAAAGTGTTGTACAGAATGCTCAATAAATGCAAAAGAACTCCATTACACATATTGAGGACAGGAGAGAGTATCTGTCCCTGTGTCAGATTTCTCCCACTATAGTTCCTCGTTCCGTGCAATGCATTTCCAAGCGAAATTTTAAGACCTTTAATTTCTCCAGCCTCAAGCACTGTAGTGCAGTCCCTCTTTATACCCTCCCAGAAATGCATTAATGCAACTTCCAGCACAGCCCTCTGGCTCTCCTATAGCAACATCCTCCCCCAAAAAGTCTGCTCCAACATACTGAATCAAACCCTCATCTGGAGCCAGACCCAGTCCTCAAAGGCTGCACCTCTATGTCCTCCATCACCCATCTCTAGGATGCTCGTCAACCACGTGGCATCTGTCAAATAGTGACTATGCGTCAACGCTTCTCTCACAAGTATTCCTAAGGGCTTGGAAACCAGCCAGGATGACCAGTTTCACCCCACTGTATTTAAGAAGGTAAATCCTTTAATGACATTTCATTTTCAAGTTACGAAATGTGTACTGCGATAGGCACCTCACCATGGGAGAGCCCACAGCAGGGACTGTCCTTGTGAGAATTACAGAGGACTGAAAGAGGCAGTCGAGGATTTCTTCCACTACTCTCGCAAGGCTTACCAAGGAAGGTTCAAGGGAAACTAGTCCTTTCACTCTAGGCAGTTTAATCTTTTCAGAGGTCAAGGCTTTTGAAACAGCCTTCAACCATTCTACTGTTCTACTAGTGCTTATCATCAAAATGACACATCAGGTTTTGTTTCAACTAGCTGTTTCTTTATTTTTTGCCCTAAAAGACAAATACAGGAAGGCTATGATAATTACATTAGCCCTACCACTTCTAGATGACCCACAAACAATATTTATCAGTCACTGCAAGCAGTTGGGTAATCCAAAATCAACAAATTAGCAGGAATAAAGCAGGAGCAATATAATTATATTTCCCACACTACCACAGATTAACACTAGCATAACACAGGAGATGCTATAAGAGTCTTTGGTTCTCAGCAAAAAAAAGTTTATTAATTTCAACCTGAAGTACCCAGGTAGCACAAGTTCTAACAGAGCACTGCTGTGCTTTCTCCTATTTCCCATCTTAATGTGATTGAAGCTACATGTGTTTTGTTTCCATACATAGATGTGGTTTGTAAACCAACTTGGACTCTGTTAGATGAAAGACTCCATTTAAATGTAACTCTGCTACAATACATGGAACACAAAGGTGCAGCAAAGCACACACCAGAAGGTGAAAGCTCCCTCTTCAAATGCTTATTTGGCTTATTACATAAGATACTGCATATAGTCAGTAGGACAATGAATTGTTCAATGCAAACTAATTAAACCAAAATAATGAAAAACTATTCTGAAATGAATGAAATTTTAACACAAGACACATGAGAAGCATCTATGCTGCCAAAGAGGGATGGACAGCTGTCAGCAGGATATCACTAAAGATGTCCCAAGATAGACCATGGTGCCTGTGAATTGGAGCCCTAGTTTAGGGGTAGTATTTAAGGTCCTGTTGATACTACCAGAAACCCTGCAGCTACGCTAGCAAGAAAAGTCAAACAGTTTCCTTAATTCGGTAAGCTTCTATTAATTTGTCTGGTGTGACCAGTTCGCACTGTCTCCGCTGAGATGGACTGATGGCCTGAACTATGGCAGCAAGTCCTTTCTCCTGTCGACTAGCCCAAAGTCTGAAGATGGGTCAGTCATGGGCATTTATTTCATCAACGCAATGACTTCCAAGTAGAAAGTTAAACATGCACATCAGTGCTTTCAGCTACAAGGCAAACATGAAATGTATATGCAACCACCTCTTCTTGTAAGCCAACACTCTTCCTCTGGCCAAGTATGTAAACCACAAGATAACATTCACTTGCGCTAATATTTGCCTTGTAGCATTGGAACACAACAACAAGGGAATACAAGAGCTTCACAAATAAAACACACCTACAAAAACTGTTTGTTAGTGTACAAGTAGGTGAACAACACAAGTACCCAACAAAATGGAAAAATTAAATACTAGTTTAGTGGCCAAAACACACAGAACTGTTCTGCTTATGGTAACTGAGTGGTTCGAGAAACAAGTATTCGTATCCTTTTCCCTCTCCTCAAGTTTATTTACTTTTCAATTTCCCAGCCCTGTCTGGATGCTGGCACTAATTGCTTAGGACCTCTTATAAATAGAAGCAGGGTAAAAGAAAACAAGCTGTAAAATAGCAAGCAAGAGGACTGGAAAAGCTGTAAACATTAGCTAATAGAAACTAATGTTATGTCTGAAAGGAGCCCAAGCTTGTTCTTAAAGAGAGCAGCTTTCAAATGGGCTGCGTTCCATGATTTAAGACATCAGCTACAGGTCTCTTACCTTTGGAGGCTTGAAAGGATATTCTGGTGTAAATGTGATGTCAAGGAAGAAAACTCCTCCCTCATAGACTGAACCTGGAGGTCCTAGAATGGTTGATCTCCATTCATAGATGTTATCACCTTTGGGGCCAGCGCTAAGAGAGAAAAAAAATAGTTTAGGAATATTACCACAGTTGAAATAAATATGACTTCTTAGATTCTTCAAGTATGACAAGGAAGAAAGTTTTCAGTGTTACACTTCATACACCACCTGAAGACAGGGATTAAAAATAGACTGAATGCTTCCAAAATCTCAGAGATCTTACCCAGCTTTACCAGTGTTACAGACTGCTTAGCAAAGCAGGGGGGTATGGTTTTCAGCTTTTCTCTGCTGACATTTGTAAGAGCAGCATTGCCCAGAACTGCTCCTGAGCATGTTACACAATCTCAACACAACAGAAAATGTAAGTTTCAAAGAACAAATTCCTACTGTATTTCAGAAATGGCTCTTCTAGCTCAGCCTTAATAACACTGTACCATGCCAAAGACCATACTAAATAAATTAAGGACTTATGTTGATTTTATTAACGTTATGTGTTCCTTAAATATAAAATATATTCCTCTATTATTGCTAAATCAAGGCTTATGGTATAATCAAAGGAAGCCAAATACATGACAACACTCTTAAATATCAAAACTTCCTACACTTTTATCATTTTTCTAAAACGAATCCACATGAACTAAACCCATTGATATTATTTGCATTGTGGAACTGCCTTTTTTAAGCGGAATTAAAATCACTGTGTCAAATTAAAGCAATGCTTTCTCAAACCAGCTTCGTCTAATTCCAGATTCTCCCTAACCTACCAGCAGCTCACCAAGAGCAGTACAAACTAGAGGTGCTACAGAACACAAATGTCTGCTTGTGGAAAATCAGTTTTGCCGAGCTCCTCAGACACTTGTATTCTGCAGCGTGCCATATGTCACTGAGTATTTCTAAGTGCAGCTCAACCTAATAAAGCCATTAAGGGTTTAGGACTCCATTGCTACCTCTTTCTGTGATGCTATGGTACTATTTTATCTGTACGATGCCAGAGCTGAAAACTCCTTTTGCATAAAGGGATGTGCTGACACAGCTTTTTCCATCATGCATGTGCTATGACTTTGGAAATCTCTTCTCCCCTTGTTCTGAAAGGGGCTGGGTTTTAACATCCCTAATATAATGAAAACCAGCCTTGCTCTTTTTTTCCCCTTCTCTTAACAAGGCTAATACAAGGCAGAAGGATAAAAAAACTGCTCTTTTCATATTATAACAATCATGGAGCAGTATTACTTGAGAGAGAAGGCAACCCAATGAATTCAATATATCCATGACAATATGAATTTGATTAATGTGAAGGGAACCAGGGTAATTGCTAGGTGTTAGTAACAGTGTTACAAATAGAAACACAGTTACAAATATATAAATTCTTGGTGTAACAAGAGTGTTCAGAGACACTTTTTTTTTTTTTTTCCGGTGTTCTTTGTAGTAGTGGTGAATGTATTCTTGACAGCAGGGGAATCAGAGGAGAGAAAGGGAGTTAGTTTTGTTATTAAATGTAAAATCTTATTTTCAGATTAAACTAAAAATAAAAATTCACAGCATGTTGGCGCTAAATAGTTCCACAATAGCAAAGCTATGGCTAAAAGCACGCTCCCGGGGAAGCAAAGCATGTAAGAAGGTAGTAAAGGGAGACGGGTTCTCTGCAAAGCGAGGAACCAGCCACCAGGGAAAGATTTCTCTCCTCAGAACCCAAAACCCCACGCAGCTCAGAATCGGTACTAAATTAAAGTAAAAGCCATTCCATCCTGAGCACTCCTGGCATCCCGCTCCAACTTAACAACTTGTCCCTGTCCTATGCAGGTCTATATATTTGGGCACTCAGTGCTCTCCAGCTACCACTTGTGCACTAAACTGGAAGAGAACTATATTTCAACTGGAAGCTCTACCTCTTGAAAGACATCAGCTTAACTGCGAAAACTTTCTGCAAAGGACTCTCTGGGGCACCCTTAGTCACCACTCCAAGGAATCGCCTCTTTATGTAGGTATTAGCAACCTACTGACACACTGTCATTGCTGCAAGTTGCGCTGTCATCATCCTCCCCTCCCTCCCCTAAAGATGGAGCTACCGAATGGAACAGGTACTGGAGCTTTGTTAGCACCGATTTACTGTTGGAATTTATATCACAAGAACTGCCAACTGGGAGCACTTCAGCACTCAAGAAATGTGATGTGCAATTAGCACTGAATACAGCCCTCCGAACCAACGAGAAATATTTCAACATTTTGCATTTTATTTCCAGCTTCAACCCAAAGGACTATCAATAAAAAAAATCCCAGAGACTTAAAAAATAATATATTATTATTTGTAATAGTCTTAGAAATCTCCTGTATCCTATTAGGTTTCCAATTAGAGCTGTTATTGCATGCAAGTAATAAACTGCTAGACCTCTGTATTAAAAAAGTGCAACATCTTTGTAAGACATCAGTAGGCTTTAACAGTGATGTACTAAGCTTACCTTCTAAGCTTTTCATAATTCAATTAACAGAGTGATATAGCTGTGGACGACCAATTTTTACATATTAACATTGATTTCTTATAAAGGAAAGACTGAAAGAGGAAGACGGCAAGTCAGCTTCTGAGTGCAATATTGCTTGGATTTAAATTAGGATTAGGTAATATCAAGCAGCTCAAGAAATTCTAGTGCTTAACAGAAAAGTGCTGATACTGGACCACAGCATCAGTGCAGCAGCATTAACTTTTGGTGGAGATATGAAAACTGTCAGAGGTTAAAGATTACATTCTTTGTTTAAAAATCCTTGCAATTATCTGCTTTGAAAAGAAATTCACTGATGCGTAGATACCGGGCTCACAGGCACAGCTGCCACCTTGCCTGATGTGTGCCACCACTGTTCAAATGAAGTGTCTAGATCTGCTAATGCAACATTTTGAAGCTGTCCAACATGACCACTGGGAAGAAAATTTTAACCAATTACCTGGAAATTGTTTCCACCGCAAGACAAGAATATGAGAGCAACAGCTTTCTGTATTGAAGTCAATAGCCCACAACCTCTTCACTTCCAAAGAAAGAAACGAAAGACTGGTAATGCAGACTAAAAAATGACATCCAAAAGAAAAATGAAAACATCCAAACCCATCATTATCAGATTGGTTAGCATGTCTCTTGCAAAAGTGCAACTGAGATCTCTCTTCCCTGGAAAAACAGTGAAATACTCAGTGAAGATATGCTGCACCCACTGTAGCAACTGTTTCTGATCATTCCCAAGTTGCTGCTGGCTTATCCTTGGGAGTGAAAATGTTGTGAAAATAATGCCCAGTGCCAGGGTAATTTTTGTTCGAGAACTATCTACCTTTCCAAGTCTAGAAGCAGCAGCCTGAATCCTGCTGGTACAGGCAAGGCAGAGAGAAAGTCTTGGCACGGATGAGACCAAGCTCAAAGTTCTGCCTGGGCCAAGTCCCATCCAGCCTTGTGTTGCTTTGGAAGAACCTCATCTTGCTCTGGCTCCCTTTGCTGGCAGGTGCTGTGCTCTTTCTCAATTTAAAACAAATTAGAAATGCCCGCAGAATAGGCTGGGGAGCGGAATGATGCCTAAGTAAATTGGCTGCGCACTCAGATGCCCTGCAATACCGAGCAATTGTAAACACAGGACTCTGTCCCAGAGATAAAGTGTTCATGGAGAAGAGACAAAAACACACACTTTTTCATGTCTTGAAAAAAGTTGAAATGACAGATATTCTGCAAGAACAGCCAGCCTGTGGCTTTTTCATATTAAGCCAGCCAGATACAACCTCCACCACAGCCCTGCATAACGTGATACCACCCTGATATTTTGCAGATGCAAACTCACCTCCCTTCTCCGCTCGGGCACCCCCGGGGCAAATCACTCAAAGGATGTCTATGCTATCGAGGGAAGGAAGGATTTTTTTGGTGTTCATCAAATATGAAAATCTCTGGGATTTCCAGGAGAATGACTCAGAAAAAGCTCAGTTTATGTCAACTTGCTAGTACATTTGGAAACTACCTGGTCGTTCCTAGGAGTTGACCAAATGATAACGTAAGCTAGTGACAGTACAGCCCGGTGGATACTTCAGTTCCTCTTCTTCAAAATATAGAAAACATGCAACAGCAGATCGCTGTAGTGATAAATGTATCAAAAATTAGTCGATGCTACAGACATTAGGTTAATACCCCGATATACCAAAGAAGTGCATCTTCCTTTTAAAAGCTAACTAATTCAGCAGAGTGGTTTAAAAATACCAGAGACAGCTATCTGTCAAGGTGGTGAGAAGAAGGGCAATTTCATGGTAAGCTGAAATAAATAATACCTCGTGAAAAACTACAACATGTTTCAGTTAAAACCGCAAGTAACAAAACCACAAACTCATACTCCGGCTGCTCCATATCCCTAGATACTATTTTTGAGGCTATTTTGCCTTGAACAGGAAGAGTCTGATGCAAGTAGCTAAGCTGTTTTGAAGTTGCACACTTGTGGAAAATAAATATAATTTCCAAAAACACCGCAGACACGACCTTTGCCAAGGGACATAACTCAAATGAGAAAGCAAACAACATACTAATGGCACCTGGGAATTCCAAGGTGGGGGAGAATCTAATCATCTCCAACAAAAAGCTCTGCCATTACAAACTCACAGCAACATCCCATTTTTTGTTGTTTTGTTTTGTACTACAAAGCAGTGAATGACTGAACATGGAATTGCATCTTGGTCACATACACATCACCTTACTATACAGCTTTAAGAACTATTGAATTGACTGTTAAAAGATCTCCTTTTTTTTTTAACCCTTTCTTTACTCCTCACCCCCTGTCCCCGTCCCCCTTTTTTTTGATTGCACGCACAAAATGCATTAGAAATTTTGACTGGGTAGCTGACAGGGAGGCAGTATGTCCTTCTTCCGTGGAGTTCTGGTGCTCCTCGATTTTCCCTCCTAATCCTCTCCGTTCCTGACCTCACGTTAAAAATGCTGCTTTTGCTGGTTGTCCACCAAGAGCGTCCATGCTGAGCTTGCTCACCTACGTTGTTGCTCTGAATCTGGTGCAGAAATTGCAAAAGTACCCCAGAAGTCCTAGATCACTGGGGGAGACAGGTACCAGGTCTACAAGGAAGCAGGACAGCTAGTCCAGAGTCGCCATTGATAAACACACACCTCAAAAAGGCCTCATTCAAAGAAATTTTACCCTGCAGATCTTTGAACAAGCTGTGTTAAAAATGGGAGTGTCAAAGAACAGAGTTTAAACCAACCAAACAGAAAAGCAGCTAATCCTTTGGCCACAGTATCACTTAAAAAACTTCATATCAACGCATAGCTCTAATTTTAGAAATAAATTGTCACTTTTTACGCATTCTTTAGCTACTAAAATATATTATTTTTATTACTATAGCACTGAGACACTCCGTTCACAGGCAGGATCCCACCATGTTAAGCACGCTACAATGCAATACAAAGACTCATGTACAAGACTTACACAGGTTTTTCAATTATAAAATAAGTGTTAAATCATTACAGA
Source organism: Pampusana beccarii (assembly GCA_013399365.1). NCBI lineage: Eukaryota > Metazoa > Chordata > Aves > Columbiformes > Columbidae > Pampusana > Pampusana beccarii. The sequence continues at coordinate 1,093,992 of VWYH01006495.1, forward strand.
GTTATTAGGAAGAAATTTGACCAGACAAAACAGAGGTAGTTAAAAGGATACCCTGGGCTATCCATATAGTTGCCACTTTATCCTCATTTGGAGATGTAATGTTTTTGCCTCCAATTCTTAGTCAAAGCATAGAAACAAAAGGAAAAGAAAGAAAAACAACCAAAAAAATCACAACACAACACAAGCCCTCCTGGGCAACTGTGGAGAGTTAAAGGTAACATACTGAATTATCACATAACTACGTGAATCAGAGTCATATTTTTGCCCACTGTCCTTATACACAGTCAAGGTGCTCCTCTATGTTAACATTAGCTAAAAATGATGGATCGGGCATAGGTGAAATGCCTGCGAGCTCAACCAGGGACAGAGGGAAAAGACAGCAAGGGAAGGAATTGCAGCTGGTTTTAATTAAAACATAAGAAAGAAGCAAAGGAAGGAAAGGAGAGGTGAGCAAAGATTCAACATTATATATTGCTACAGCAATCCGAACTATAAAATTGTGAAAACAAAACTTAATTCTCCATCTAATGCATGTTCAGCGACACGGTTTTCAAGAACAAAGTGGTAAATACTATTATTTTTCTTGTAACTCATGGGAGGTACTGTATTTTCTGTCTTAAATTTAAAATGGCAGTCACAATATTATTGCATGTTGGTAAGTACCTTACAAATCCCACCACATTTCTAACAGAGAAGAGCACGCACAACATTTCTGGTTTAGCATCTACCAAAGCTTTTCCCTTAAGTGTCAGACTAATATAAAATTGGGGAGGGAAGGTTTGAAAATTGCACATAAATTGCACAAAGCTTAAACTGGAGGATAAACAGTGCAGCGAATTATATTCTTATGAGGTTAAAAAAAGGAACTAAATAACTAAACAGCTCTGATAATGAAGCTGATAAGGTGTTAGGCAGCGATTTATGAGACTTCAGGGGGATTTCTTTGTGGGAGGAAAAAAAAAAAAAAGACTAGGCTTTCCAGTTTATATGAAAAATACTTGGCAACAAGATCACACAACAACCAAAAAAGCCTGATCCTTGCCAAGATCTCACTCTTTTCAATTACAACAGGAAGAGAAATGCCCAGGATTACTTGCAAATTTAGGATCTTCACCTGAAATATGTCGGTCTCTGCAAAATATTACTGTGAAGTTACTACTAAACTACTTGGTGAAAAGGCCAACAGTCCTGAATAGTTTCACTGCAAGGTCTGATTTTCAAACCAGGCTTCAAAGATTTGAAATAAAATGTCAGTTAATGGAGAGGTCAGAAGGAGACTTACGGTATTCTCAGGAGTGTGCTGCAGCTCTATTTAGTTTAGCAATAATCACTTCCATTTAGGAGAGAGTCCTCATAAAAAGGTTCAAGAGAAATTAATCAATTTAGCAGTGGTTCCAAAACTGAAAACAAACCCAGCCTGCTCAGCTCTCAAGGGCTTCCATTTTCCTTTGCAGTGGCTTCTTCCCAGTCTCTTCCACCTCAAAGCACTGCACATTTGTCCTACTACATGTAGGAACATTTTCAGTGTCCAACACGACAGCAGAGGGGCTGTTTCTGCAAGTCTACGCAAATACAGAAAATGCCAAACTAAGCAGTCAATGACATTATTTTCACTGTATGCAAATCTGCTTTCCTTTTCTCCTCATAGTTATAGCTTGACACTGTACACAAAAATTAAATAAATTAAAATGTACCAGCTTATATTTGACCTTGCATCTCCCATTAAATACCACTCTGCACAGGAAAAATAAAACAAACTGGGAAAGAGTAGAAGAGAATCTGACTTGCCTAACAATTAGCAGCAGCTTATTTAAAATGACAAGAAGATGTGATGGTAGAAACTGTGTTCTGCCAACTTAACCTCGTGTTATTTTTACATCAGCTTCCTTCCTGCCATGTGTCAACTGGACTATTAGCTGCCAACATGGGGACAGAAATTCCTTCACATCATCAGGCCTCATTTCCAAATTTAGTATTTATGGCATAGATGTGCAATTTACAATCGGTAAGCTAAACTAGGTAGTTTAACAAATGCAGCAGTTTTTGCAACTACACCATTTGCTTGGGGCCTCCTTACATTCCAACAGGTTTTTGGAAGTCGTTATAGAAATATAACTGGTAAATCTACTTGTTACTGTAATTTCAATGCTTTTATATAGCAAACATACTCTTAAAGTGGTTGCCCAGCATCAAATCGCCAGTCTTGTATTTAAAGACAATAAAAGAGAATCAATACTATTAATAAATACCAAAATTCTTGTGTTACTAATCTCAAATGTGGTGTAGCCCTCAAGACATAAAACAAAAGCTTTACTTCCCTTTGATTTGTACATATTGGAACAACGTAGTTTCTTAGATATGTAGAAAAGAAACCACCCCCTCTGACAACAAAATGGTTCAATAATGGCCCCTAAGCATCCTGAACTGTGCTATATTAAAATTATCAAAGTGCTCTCCCCTAAATAACATGCTTTATTCACTCAAGAAAATGGAAATCCACCACAATTAACTTGCCATTCCAGAATCAAGCTGGGACCAACAGTTGTTTTTCAGTCCTCCACACCCATCTGCTCTCCTATCCGTATCAGTGTGGGAATACGAAAGGTGGTCTTGATAAATGGATAAAAAAAGCCCTGCACATCATAAATATTTAGGTGCCCTGTAGAACATCAATTGTAAAGCTGCTAAGTTTGGGCTGATGTATTCTGGAGGCTTCTGTCTCTTCAAAAGTTGCTTTCCCCATTTAGGAAAAAAAAAAAGAAAGAAAAAAAAAGGATCCCACCTATGTCGTAAGCCTATCTGTCTGAGATAACATACTGGACTGGTTATCTTGCACTTGATTATCATCAGTTTGCCCTATTGATTTCATCATAACTGGTAATTCTGTAGATCATAAAATGCATATGCTAAATAACTTAGATCAAAAGGGCAACAGCAGCTACAAACCAGCTTGGAAAAACTGGCCCCAGAAAGTGAAAGATGATGTGTAACACTTGGCAAGAAGCCCCTGCTATGCTGAAAATTGAAAGCAGACAAGACTCTCCAACTTCCTCAGACTCATAAGGACACAGTTCTTGTGGCTTCACCCAACTGTCTCCTTGATATAGTTTTCTTCCACGGGGAGGAAAAGGGCTATTTTAAAGAGGGCAGACAACGCATTGCCAGGCTAGAGATTCACTGCCATCTCTCTTGCACTGAACTACAAGAATTCTGTTTAAAGTCTGTACTCAGAACAGATGATCCCGTATTTTGAGATTGCTGGTTTATAGGCAACTAAGTTTTCGAGAGAACATGACCTAAAGAAAAAAATCTGCTGATGTACCTCATGCTCCGAAACTGATCCATCCACCTGTCCCACCACCTACCAGCCAACTCACCCTACAAACATGCTACAAATTAAAACAAATCCATCAGGCAATCAACACCAACAGACTCCCTTTCCCCATTAGATCAAGGATAGGTAGAGTCAACATTACTTGAGAAGCAGGTCATCCCATTATCTTGGCTTCACATCATTCTATTGCTTCTCATCAGCATACCAATGCTGATACTGATTAAATTATGTTGCTAATCTAAATATATTATGTTTTGAAGGATGTATCTTAATGACACACGAAACCTTAAAAAAAACAAACAAACAAAAAAACCCAAAACAAACCTGGGTATCTTCCTTCCCCTTGTCCTTTATCTATGTTAAACTCTTTACATTAAATTCCTTCCCTTGCCATTCACTGAACAAATCAAAATCACTGCATTTGGATTAACCCATTTCACTGCAGAAGATAACAGCAAAGTTGAACAAACCATCAAATACCAAAACAAAATCTGGTTACTCAAAACAACAAAATATTATAAGTTATGCTGTACTACCCAAAGCATCTCTTTACTAGTTTTCACAACTCTAAACTATCAAAGTTGCCTAGCAGAAAAGTTATTTGAAAACACTACCTTTGAGTTTTGAAACTTTAACATGTACAGACTAGAAATTCTACCTGAGATGCGAGTTCAGTATTTTTCAAGTAAAACAAGATTACCTACACTTTAATACAGCACAGCTGCCAGCCAACTACGTAGCAGTCACTAAAAATTGTTTACATACTACTGCAAGTTGTTCTCCTTAATAACAGTTGCAAACATGAGCCAGTCACAATAGCTAATCAGCATTTATTGTAGCATTTTCTTACCTAAATATTATTCTGAAGCTGACATGAAGACAAAAGCTCAGGGGAAACAAAACCAAAAAACAAACTTGCAAGGGATTTAAAAGCAAAAATAGGCTTTTGATTTCTTGATAGCATTTTCACATGCATATGGATAGCCTGAACAGGAATTTGTGGTGGCCTTCTAAAGCTGTGTTAGGTGTTGTTTATTTTCATAGCATTAGAAACATTAAATTTAATTCCCATTAGGAACCACAAAAGACTAAGCAGTGCTCTTAAATAATGTATACAGTTTTGAGGCCAACTTGCATGCCCTAACTTCAAGGGGCAGATACAGTCCTCCACAAATTATCCTTTTTCTCTAGAATGCTATTTGGCAATTGACATTAACTAACTTCCCCCTGAAACAAAAAAAAAAAATCACATCATTGACTTTCAAACTTCCCAATACCTTCACTTCACAACATTTTTGTCTGGAAGTATCTCCTGAATGTAAGGAAACATTAAAGACAACGAAGTGCCAAGCAATAAGTTTCAGCTTTGGCCATTACATCACTTACACCTTTTATAAAAAGCACTCCACCTTTCCACACATAAAAGCCAGCACTGATGTCTGCTCCTCCCCGTTTTCCACCAAAAAGAAAAGACTTTGCAACAACTTAATCAGCTGGAAAGATGACACCCATGGGTGGCTGTTCCGTTCTGTGGACAGAGGCCCATGGCAGGGAGGTAGGAGGGAACAGCCACGGAGCACAAAGTGCTCCTGGGCCCACACAGCTTGGAAACCTGGCTCCTTCAGCTGACCACTGACATTCTCAGGTTAAAGCAGGTTTAAAACTTCCACTTTCATGGAAAAAAAGGAAAACAAAAAAAAGAAAAAAAAGATAAAAAAAAGAGAAAGGAAAGGGAGGAAAGGAAAGGGAGGAAAGGAAAGGGAGGAAAGGAAAGAGAAAGGAAAGAAAGAAAAATCATGCCAGGTTAGGTTTACACTGTAATTAGTTGACAAGGTGCGTTCCCATGTTCCCTAGGATTTTCTAGTTGCAACAAAAAAGACATATTTCTCCTCATAAACTCCTCACGCAACCCATGACATTCATGGAGAAAGACCTTTAGTGGCATTTAGTAAAAGTTTGCACTGCTTTATTGTATCATGTTAATAATTTAACTGGTCGTAATGCTAGCACGAGATTTTCTGTTATATTTCACTGAGACGGAAAGAGGGAAGCAAACCTCACAGACACACGCCAGCCTTTTAGGGACAGCACTTGACATTTTCTAACATTTTAACCCGAGCATTGCTACAAGTAACACCTTAAAGCAAGAGTGACAAAATTAAAAGAGAGTCCCTGGGTATGTTTTGAGAGTTTTGCACCAGCACAACTGTAACAGCAACAGAAACTAACAGACATGCCTACAAAACTTTAAAACTGACAAAAAGACAGATGTACAGGTTTCACCTAATTTTACACTACTCATTTTTTGAAGAAAAACTGAACATGTTACTTACAACTAGGCACAAATATGAAACTGGCATAACAGTATACAGTAGTATAGCAAAACACCTGGAAGAACTGACAGTCCTGATGTAATTTTACATACACATCAACATAAGAAGAGAAATAAATCTATCATTAGCAATCTATCACAGGGATTTTGGGTATGAAGGTAGGGAAAAGTACAGGAAGAACAAAGAAAAAGTATTTGTTTCCAGTCAGTACAGCTTCAGTCTCTTTGATTTTCTCATTAAAAGGCATTTCAAATATTCCCTTTAGCGAAATAAAGATGGTCAAACAGCAATACGTTTACAATGTAAATACATTTAGACTATGTTAGAAAATTCCTCAGCCAGTCTAGGCAATCCCACTTGAACTTTTGAGACAAGATAATTAAGGGATTTTCTTCATTTGAGTTTCTATGTCAAGATGATCTCAGTTCAGAAAGGCCAGTAAATAAAACCTCTAGCATACACACAAATAGTCTTCCTAATAAATCAATAAGAAGAGACAAATTCCAAGGGCAGATGACACATCGTTACACCAGACTTCTAATACCTTTTTGTTTTATATTTGATTCGTAATCAAGTGTAATTAAAAGTTATTATAAGACAACTCTCTTCTTTCAACTAAGGCAAACTAACTGAAAATAGTTCTTTTCTGCTGAGCTTGTCTTGTCACAGAAGAGTAAAACAGATCACACCAAAAAATCAGCCCAGTGGTAGTATCATTAACAGAGTTGCAAACTAACAAATACTACAACTATTTTTTAAATTCCCTTGGTATAAACGTATGTAAAACTACAAGTCAAGCCACACTTGAAATTCAATCAGGCGAAGTCAACTTTAAATACTCGAGTAAGAATATGTATGCACTCAGTTTCAGCTTCAAATCTCAATTATCTGAGACAGATATTAACAAAAATACTTTGGGAAATTACTCTTAAAGATGCTTTTATCATATCTATATGTAAGTATATTTGTTTTTCATAATGTACAAAGCCTTTTACAACATGACCTACAAAGATTTTTTCTTTTGAAACATAGTTTCCTTCTGTAAAACAATGCTAAAATAAAGTTCTGTCCACCCATCAGTATAACAGAAGTATTAACAGGAAGACTTTGATCACAGGTCAAACGCAAATTTTGTCACAGAACTTTGTTCCTCTACTAAAGGATGTGGATGTGATCTGAAGTCCATTTATTCCAATGCCCTGTCTCTGGCTGGTTTCCAGCGTCAAATGGGGTACAGATGAGCACTGGAAGGCTCCTGCCAGGTCTTCTGCTTTCCCCTACTGTAACATCATCCCCAGCAGTCACTGATTGAGCCTCAAAAACAGGCATCCCTGTTTCCCTTCTGAAATTGGTATTACCAATAAGCTGCAGTAATTCTGTCTGTGTTTGCCCTCCATAGAAGTCTGAGCCTTTTTGAAGCTTGCTAAATTCCTGGCTTCAGCAATGTAATACAGCATGGAATCCCTGTGTCTAATTTCATTCTTTGAAATACACTAGATTTCTCTATCTTTTAATCTCAATTCCATAAGCCTTTGTTCTTGTATTAAAATACAGAGGAAAATAAACTTCTCATTTGTTGTCTCTAGAGAATAAAAATAAGGAAAATAAATATTCAGCCTGTTTTCTGAAGGAAACAATCCCTGTATCTTCACATAAGAACTCCTCCAGTTTTTGGTGTTTTGTTTTTGTTTTGTTTTGTTTTTTAAATAATTTCCATCTCTCTTTGCCAAAAATCCACCTACTTCTCCAATATTATTTTTGAGAGTGTCCTGGTTTATTGTTGCCCTGCAATAAATGGTGACAGAGAGAAAGTGGACATCATTACACAAAAGCTGATGGACAAGACATTACTTTGTACGTATCTGTTAAGTTGCCTTCTCTTTCATGTGCCAGAAAAACCTACTGCCCTTCCTTTTTCAAGATAGGAAGACTCATCGCCATAGGTATGCCCTGAATGAGCACTAAGCCAGTAAAGAATAAGTTTCTTCCCTACTCGCTAAGTAAGATATTTGCATCAGACCATGTGTTGTTAAAGATCTGCCCTGTTAGCAAATACATTTGCCAAGTGTCTTTCTAGAAGCCAGTACTTCTGTATCAGTCTGGGATAGTTGAAGTCAATAATAAAACTCCCATCAAATTCAGCAGAACAAATTCATATGCACAGCAGGACAGAGAAATATGCTTAGCCCAATCAGTAATTAAGGCATTCCTCAGTCTCACAGTTGCTGTCAGCAAGGAACGCTTTTGAAAGCACTCTTGTTGCTCCAGCATCCTTGTTGCTTATGCATCCTTGTAAAAAGACAAAATATAGTATTCTTTATAGAAGAATAAACTCTAAGCATTTGTTATCAATCAGTACTACTCCTGAGCATCTTAGAAACAAGCAACAAGCTTTGCTTCTGCTGTTAATCCGACTGTAGTTTTCAGATAATTACAGAAGAACAGAACCTTACAAAGGAACTCGCACAGCTCTGCAGAGAGCTGAACTCCTCTACAGGACACATTTTAAGGTTCTTTCCTTCAAAGCCACATGATTTATGCAAGTTGCCTTTCCTATACTCCCAATAAGAGAACCTGAAGACCTCAAATATTTTGGCTAATACCCAGGGATTTCTAGTTGGTGTTTCTATTATGCTTTTGCTCAGCTACTTTTTTTTTTTTTTTTCCCTTTCTGATACTACAGATGTGGGTTTTTGTTCTTTGGTTGTGTGGTTTTTGTTTAAAAAAACCCCAACTCTAGCATATCAAGAAGATATTTCTACTCTCCAGCCCCAGTGTGTAAGAGCTGTGTGGTTTAAAGCCCTGCCAAGATTTGCAGGCATAAATGTCAAATACAATAGTCAAACCTTTTAACATACTTATTACTTCACTCCTGATATTTTTCCACTCAGTGGAATTAATTCCATAGCTTGAAGTGCCACTTATTAAAAAGCCAAGACATGGTGAAGAGCCTGCTACCATCATCACTTCCTTTACAGAAATATAGTGATTTTGCTCATCACAGCATACTCAAGTTTAATCAACGTTGTGGCTCTTGCTCTGTGTAGGTATTAATCATTCATAAGTCCTTGGATTCTATTGCTCACTTTGTAGGTCATTTCTGTAGGCATTCCCGTGCAACCTGATCAGATGCGATGCGTAACGGTCATTCCTGGGGTGAGCTGATAGGGAAAGGGACGCAAAAAAGGGATACAGAGAGGGACAAAGAAAGTATGTAAGGAGGATATCCAGTCCCAAAGAGATATGAGATAGGGGTGTGTGTGTGTGTATGTGGAAGAAGGGAGGGAGAAAAATGCTTACACGTGTGCAAGCTGGGACTGGACAAAATGATTTCCACGCAACACTCAGAATTTAAGTACATTTTAGTCGATAGGCAAGTTTAATTTGAAAGAATTCAAAAAGCATGCTCCTCACATAATCACAGAATGGTTGGGGTTGGAAGGGACCTCTGGAGATCATCTCGTCCAACCCAACTGATAAAGCACGTTCTTCTAGAACAGATTGCACACGAATGTGTCCAGGTGGGTTTTGAATGTCTGCAGAGAAGGAGACTCCACAGCCTCTCTGGGCAGCCTGTTCCAGTGTTCTGGCACCCTCAAAGTAAAGAAGTTTCTCCTGATATTCAGATTGAACCTCCTTTGCTTCAGTCTGTGCCCATTGCCCCTCATCCTATCATTGGGCACCACTGAAAGGAGTCTGGTACCATCTTCTTGACACCCACCCTTGAGGTATTTATAAATGTTGATAGATCCCCTCTCAGCCTTCTCTTCTGCAGGCTAAACAGACTCAGCTCTCTGAGTCTCTCCTCATAAGAAAGGTGCTCTAGGTCTCTAATCATCTTCGTAGTCCGCCACTGGTTCCCTCCAGTAGCTCCTTGTCCTTCTTAAGCTGGGGAGCCCAGAACTGGACACAGTACTCCAGATGCGGCCTCACCAGGGCAGAGTAGAGGGGGAGGATAACCTCCCTTGACCTGCTGGTCACAATCTGCTTAATGCATCACAGGATACCATTGGCCTTCTTGGCCACAGGGGCACATCGTTGACTCAGGGTCAACCTGTTGTCGACCAGAACTAACAAGTCCTTCCCTGCAGTGCTGCTTTCCAGCAGCTCCACCCCTAACCTGTACTGGTGCTGGGGTTATTCCTCCCCAGGTGCAGCACCCTACACTTGCCCTTGTTAAACTTCATAAGGTTCTTCTCTGCCCAGTCCTCCATCAGTCCTCTTCTGATACATCTCAAGATAAATTTGCTTAAGCCTAGGAGCACGGGTTTAATACTGCTCCAAAATCACCACAATTAATAAGACTAACTTGGAACATTCATGATAGCCACATGCCTGCCCAACTCTATTTCTTGGGCTCCATAATTTCCTGTGATAGTAAGTTCCATAGCTTAATTATATGTATGAAAGACACATCCAATACCTTCCTTTTATTACTCTTACATTTGTCACCTTTAATTTCAATATAACATATCTCTTTGTTCTTCTGTTATGAGAAAAAGAAAGCAGATGTTTCCAATTTATTTTGTTCTTTCTGCACTAGTGTTCAGTGCAGCATGAAGCTAACAGTTAAATAAATGACTGAAGTATTTCATCCTGGCTATTTTCTTCCAGACAGAGTAAACTTGCCTGTCTACTAGGAGAAACAGAGTAAGATGAACAGGTAAAGAAAGTAAAGAAACTCAGACTTTATGAACTCTGAGCAAGAAGCTTGTGAGAGAACACGAGAAAACAAATACAACAACTGTTAAAAAATGGTCCCCTATACAACACATACACACATATATTTGAAGAAAAAAACCCCTAACAAACAAACAAACCCTAACCAAATCAAATATAGCATATGTGGCTGAAGATGCTAGTGAGACAATAGAAAAGCAAAAGAAGAAAACCTACCAGGTAACGTCACCCAAACCTCTGATATCACACATATTGCGCATGCTATTTTAAACCTCCCTGTAGAAGCAGTTACAGTCAACAGCTTCAACTTACTTTGTGAACATAAGCAAGTTCTCAGGTGCCGCCACCAGGGTCACGGATAAATGGCTTAACAGGGATCGATGCAATGACATTTCTGGGGACTTGCAGGAAGGGTGTACCCCTGTATTTGTATTTAACTACCATTGTCTTGGTGAAAGCTACGCTGAACACAAGCATGACTTCAACCAAAACATTTCATAAAATAGGGGTCTCTTTGTAGAGGCATTCAATTTATAAAAGCAGTGGAAGTAGATTCCAGAGGGACTTCACTGGATTACAGACTGGTGACATTGGTGTTACAATTTCAGTGGAAACCTTGCTTGATTTAGTTATCACAGGACAGAAAAGGACAATTCAGAGAAACTACAGAGCTTTTCCATTACCTCTGCTGTAGGACTGATCCCTAAACACAAAGGGTACCTGTGCTCAGATCCTGTACCAGTGTGTGGCGTGGCTTACTGAACACAATTCCAACTTCCCTCACATTCCAATGCCTGAGCCTCTGCTGCAGTTTGCTGCATGCAAACTAGCATCAAATAATCCAAATAAAACCACAGAACACAGGAAAATATTTACTTCCAAAGTCTGGCAGTTTCTTTATGAAATCTTAGCCACCTGTCTAGTATGTATAGAGCAGGCTTGAAAGGTATTTCCATGACTCTGGCTGAACCCCTCTCCCAGGCTAGGACACTGAACATCAGGACAAGACAGTAATTCAGAACAACAAATACAAAACTAACAATCTGAGGAGTCCAAGATCATAGTCCTTTTATGTTATGCTCCTTAAGTGAGGACTACAGTCTCTTCATTTTGAATAATCCGGTTGTTCTTATGTTTAAGGGAAACAACACTGTACTGGAGGAAAAAATATGCTTACATTGCAATGCTTCATTCTGCAGTATCATGAGATCCTTGATCTTTACACCAGCACCATTAATACACATTATTTACACATGAAAGGCATCAGCTATACGTGACTAGCTTTCAGGACCTGAACACAAATTTCTGGAGCGTAGAAAATCTTTTGGATCCAAACATAATTCGGATTAATTTTTTTTTAAAGATATATTTTCAACAACAAAACCGTTTATGAAACAAATAAAGCGTTGTTACATGGTTAAATTGTTCATTTTTCCAAGTCAAAGCCCTGCAAAGACCAAGGGAAACCCACCTGCCTGCCATGATTAGCCAAGGGCACAAGAGCACAATTAGTTCTTACTTGCTGACACAGAAGGATTGGGTGGAAAAAGGAAACCCAGGTGGTGAAATACAAAATGAGGTGTCCTAATTGAGATGACATTCAGATTGAGTTTTCTAAAAATGTCGTACATCTTTTAACAAACTTGGGTGATAAAGGTACAGTTATGTCTAGTTCTGATCATACCCATGCTATTTCATACGTAAAATCTAAGTATATAAGCACGTGCATACAGACATACAAACGTGTATCCACATACACAATATCTGTACGCCTCCACAGGTGTGCTACCTTAGTTCAGTGGCAGTTGAAATGAACAGCTACTGCTACCATAATAACACTGTAGAAGTGCAGAAAAACCACCTAGGATGGATAAAAGAGAATTAACCCACTTCAACCCCTTTGCTTAGATCCTTGTTCAGATCACACACACTCATACAGGCTTCCAGAAGAACAGATCTAGAGTTATACTACCACTTCGTAGCAAATTATTTTTGCTACAAAACGATGACAAGAATATACAATACTGCAGCACTGATCCCAGCTAACACTGTTTGCTCCCAGTCATGACAAGAAGTTTGGCCTTACCCTTTAACACCACTGGGATTAACTGTGGCAAGTCAGCGTTATCCTTGGAGTCTGTTTTGACTTTCCCATGTGTGCTTCTCCTGGGTGATGCAATGTTCAGAGTTTAGGAAAAATATGTATTCTGTCAACTTCTGCAAGTCAAGTTAAACGCTGAAGAAAGGGAAAGTTGATCACACAATAATTCTTTTCCGTTAAGCTATTTCTACAGATTTGGGGGAACGGAATGATGGGGAAAGTAAACAGAAAATAACCGTCTACTTTCTCTGACATACAACTGCACTCCGGTAAGTGAATGCAAAAGGGGTGTTTGCACACACATGTGTGCTCTAAACACCACTGACAAAAAGCAGATCTGATACAACACTGTTTCCTTAGAGCTGTTCTACAGAGTATATATAGCATTTTTAAAATTTGTCAATGATTATTAACTACCTTATAATTTGCAAAATGAAACAGTGGGCAAAATAAATAAAAAAACCCCCTAAAATCTACTTCATTTATTTCGAACTTGAAGTCTGGCAGCCGTATTATATTCTAATTCTTCTTGAACAACTCACCTACTGCAAAACACATATTGAGAAGTGGTATTTAGAGCCTGCCTTACTGTACAGGATTTACCTTTAACTGCTGGCAAAATCCCTCCTGAGCATCTTTATAGTTAGTTTCTGTTCCTTTATCCAAGCCAAGCAGACCCCCAACAAATACGTGTGCCTCCCCAGCATAGGCTACAGAAGGATGGCAGCTCTGGCTCAATGGTGACTGACTTCAGGGATCTTTCTGAATGGAGCACAAAAGCGGGATCTAAGTCATGCAAGCCCAAATTAAAGCAGGAAAAATAGCTTAAACTAAGAAAAATCTATCTACCTATTAAAAACATCTTAGCAGCTGTGACCAGCGTGGATGAAAAGTTGCGAGAGAGGCTGCCCAGTGGCTGTTGTGCTGTTTTTACACACTTTTCCCACTAGGGCCAAGAATGATCAAGAGACTCATCATCTCAACAAGTACTCTTACTGTAAACAGCTAGTGCTGAAAGTCAGACCCTTAATAAATAGACGGATTTAATAATTTTACTCCTGAGACATGCAGTTCTGCTACATACCAGAAAAGGTACAGAAAGAATCAAAAATATAGGCCAATTTAAGCCCTTGTTTTCTTCAGTAAAGAGAAACTTGATAACACAAAATAAATCACCTTTCATAATCCTGTGAGGGTCCTAAGGATGCACACAGAATTGATTCCCTATAGGCATGCAAGTATTTAAAAAAAAAAAAAAAAAGAAAAACCAAAAAAACCCAACATACCACTATAACAAAAAACAAGCCCCAACTCAATAGACCTCCCTTTATCTAGATCAATGTCTTACTGCATATGCATTTATCTTTTTCCTTTGTTTGCTATATGTTCACTTGCTCTAAAATTGTTGAAGTTTCTTAATACCACAGGACTGTTAACAGTCAAATCAATGCACAGAGAAGAAAAAAAAGCCCAATCCTCCACTAAAAAAAACCCCAACCCAGCACAGCATGCCCTAGCCTCTCTTATACTGTGGAACAGGATAATAAATATGAATAAGGAAGCAATATGAATCTGTGCATAGCATTATTATTATTATTTTTAAACAAACAGTCTATATGTTTGCTTTTCATTAGCTCCCTGTGGTGGCAAAACTATAAACGTAAAAGTTAGAGACATAAAGGGAAGAAATGAAGTAGCCAATAGCAAAGATTTCAAATACGCTTACACAACCACACTGTTTGTTTTACAGCTTCTTTACATAACAATAAAAATGTAATATACTGTGGGGTTTTGGCAGTGTGCAGAGAGACAACATCAAATGGCAATAACAGAGTAAGCACAAATGATCTCTTTGGAACAATTAAGCAATTTTAGAAGCACCACTATGTCCAAGAGCTAATGGGTCCAACGAGACAGAAAGGTCAAAAGTGTGAGTTTCTCCCTACTAACCAGAGATCACATAAATGACCCTTGTGAAGAGAGAATAACTTCGCGATCATATTATATAATCCCTACTAGAGAATAATCCTATATAAACCCCAGCACACTAAATGAAAAAATAAACAAACAAAGAAAAAAAGGAGATCCTTCCTTCAGAAACCAAAAGTAAGATGCTCTTTTCCATCCAGCTGCCTCGGCAGACTTAATAAATAAAAAAATGGAAGAAAATAAAAAAATGCTTACCCTGTTCTTGTATAACGAGCTGAGAAAAAGAAAATCACTGGCTATACATGAACCAGTGTGGTGCTCACTTAGTTCAGTAAAGAGCTTGGCACTTTTTAAGAAAGAATAGGTAAGCAATACATACTGTACATTAAAATCCACAACTCTTTTAGTGACCTTAAACTCTAGGAATATGAACAGGGACATACAAACCCACTTATTTCTGGATACAGTTCATCCACTGTCTTCAGCAAGGACTGAAATTTAGCACTTGACCTAGTGTATCATTAAGGAAATGACACATTATGTTCCAGGAAAGCCAATCTAAGCAAACATCACAGTTCCATTACTATTTTGATATCCAGAAAACAAGATCCTCCCTCTGAAAAGAAACCATTTGCTAAAAGAGCAAATAGATGACTTTCCAGATTTGTCATTTTATGTGTACATGACAGAAAGATTAGCAAAAATACTGATGAAAGAAGCTTGTGTTTGCCTAGCGTACAGCTGTCTGCTGTGTAAACGCTCACACAGGCTCACCTACTGCACATGTCAAATGTCCTCATAACCCCAAGTGAAGTTTAGATGCATCCTCTTGACTAGAAACCTTTCAAGATAATAAAATACACTTTTCCAATGACCAAAGAGTACAACATAAAGAAAGATGACCAATGTCAACTCTTATGTTGCCTTGCACTCAGGATTATCGCAACTGACCATTGAAGTACTTTAAAAACACTTTCCTGTTTCCCTTTCGGCAAGCTCCTCTGATTCGTGATCCAAATACTCAAGCAATTTAAAAAAAATTAAAAAGTCTATATACACATTCAGTGGTTTAGCTGATCATTGGTACTTCATTTGCAAGTAAATTAATGTGACAATAAATGCCTGGGTTTTTTTTTTTAATTCCTTATAAGCATTTTCTTCCTGCCAACAGGAGAGCCTTGCCTCTCCAGGTCCCTGCAGGCATGGGCCGCAGACACTGCCAGCTGCCATGGCTCACTGCTGAAGGGTGGGTGCAGCTATTGGGAAAGAGAAGGGGCCAGAACGTGCTCAGCTTAGCAGGATAAGGAGGCAGAAGACATCAGCACCACTCCTTACAAGCCTGGGATGGTTTGCTGAAAGAGGCTCAGCTCCAAGGCCAGAACAGGCATATTAGCTCTCTTTCGCAGAACTTAACACAATACTGGTGACTCGGGACACATCGGACTGTAATGCAGAGCCGAGGAAAGAAGCAGAGTGAGCTGAGAATCTGTGCAAGAGACCGGTCGGTTTACTAACTGAAAGAGATCTGGCAAACTGCTTTTTTTTTTCTCCCTGTTGTTCGCTGCTTTTAAGGGTCACACCTAATCTCACTCCTTTTTCCACTCTTTCCTACTGCCATAGTTCAGCCACCCATTCTAGCTCCGTCCTATTTTCCCCCATTCATTCTGAACTGATGAAGACCGCTGCAAACAGAACAGACATCACCAGGTAACAGGCAAGCCTCCTTCCCAGACCCCAATCCGCACTCCTTCCTTCTCTCTCTTTAAGCCCAGCTGTGAATCGCTAACAGCTCCCATCCAGCTGTTCAGCCAGCCCTGAGAGAGGTCACAGCGCATCCCCACGTACCCTCAGCCCTTTACTCTGCTGCTACCGCTTACAGCTGGACCCTGCCAGCTCATCGCATCCCTGCTGCAAAGTGTTACTGTACAAAGGATCCGCTGCCCAGTCCCTGTTCTTCCTGACAAAATCCAGTGCTAGTGATTAAAAATGCCCTAAATAGCTAGTTCTATGCTACTTAGCGCTGCAGTGAAACATGTACTCGAGCAAAGTCAACGCTAAATTATTTGTCTGAACTTTACATCTCCTCATAAATAAGACTCTATTAGAAAGAGCAAAGCAAAAATCCCTGTAAAGCAATGTAGCAAGTACAGCACGTACTGTCTATGGGTTAGAAAAATTTGCATTTTCTGTATAAAAAACAATGTATAAGACATACCTGATACATTACAAAACCTCAAATGTAGCATAATATTTATAGTCATTATTAGTTAAGTGCGCACACTGAATACTAAGTACTTTAAATTGGAATGTCTCGGCACATGTAATAGCTCTGCAATTTAACTAATATTTCCCTAACAAATACTTACAGTCCTCCTAGTTATTGAGGTGGAAGGTGAAGTAGGAGCACAAAGACAGCAAAGAGATTAGCTGTTGGACACCTTTATTATTTCTCTGCCACTATCCAGAGAAATACAAAACAAACAAAAAAAAAACACCCCACCAAAAAAAAAAAACAACCAAACCAACAACCCAACACTAATATATCTCAAAGCACATTATCCTATAACATCACAGTAGTATCACAGAGTAACAGCTGTGATAACCTTGATGCGCATAAAACTGGAAAATAACCAAGTCACATATTCGAGATAATACAATAGGTGCTGAATAAAACAACTCACTTATTTACCACAATCAGATAAGGAAAAAAAAGTGCAATGTCACAACATACTCAGAACTTAATTTTTTGGGGAAAGAGGAATAGGGAGACATCTACAAGCCCAAGGACTAAACCTACTTTATTATTAAAAAACATTTAAACGTAGCTGGAAATTTACATACCACTTTGCAAACACAGACACAAATGAAAGAAGCCCTTTGCACTCAAAATCTTCAGCAAGACAAACACATGAAGGTTAACCCTTCACAAAAGCCAGGAGAAGTGGCTGAGTGACAGGAAACAAGGGCTTGCTCTATATGGCAAAGCATAAAAACAAGAGAGGCAGGAACTGTTCCATAAAGGGCAGAAGTTGAACACTTTACGTGGCTAAAAGCAACATCAAGTGGAACAAGGAAACAGAAAAAGAGACTGAAGTTAGTGGACTAGAATGAGGGACAACAGGGCAGGGGAAGGACTCATTTTGTGGGTACTCGATGTAGAATGTAAGAAGATCATTTGGGGTCACCTAATTCAGTACCCTACTCCTGAGAGCAGCAAGAGCAGATGCTCCTCTGAACAGGTGACTGTGGTCATTTCTGCAGTCCATCCCCCTTGTACTCCCACCACAGCCACAGCTGCTGGATTAGGGATGCTCAGGTGCCTGACTTTCCCCTTTGTGTCTGTTTATGGACCTGCTGCCCATGAACCTGTTCAGCCCATTTTTGGGTGTCCTGATTCTATCCACCTCCATGACCTCCTGCAGGAACAGCTTCCAGAACTCCACTGCCTACTGGGTACAACGACTCCACCTGTTCTAAAATGACCTCCTAACAAGTGCCAGTGAATTGTCTGTTTCTAGTACTAGAGAATTTACTGAGTAACAGTTCTTGTCATGTTTCTCTTCCAGTTGCTACAAAGGAAAGGTGTGCTCCTTTAGGAGATGCAGGTTCGCAGGGCCTTCAACAAATGAAATTTGCAACTTTTTATCTTTAGTACTAGTCTAATTGATTTGGATTGACTGAGTATCAAGGCATTTTTGAACTCTCCTACCCTTTTCTGCTTGCTTACTTGTTTCTCTCTCCCCTTCCGCCCCCTTTCCCCCCTTTCTATCACTGCCTTTCTCTCCCTCTGATCCTTTCTTGCTATTGCTCCCCCAATTTCCTTCTCCTGTTCCTCACGTCTTGCTCATGCACTTCTAAAGACACAGGTGGACAACCCATGGGTCAAGAGCCACATGCAGCTCATGCAGCAGTTCAAGGAGGTCTACAAAAATACAGCGGGCACCTGTAATGTGTATTCTTCAAGGTATAGTAGGTTGTGCCTTCTTGATTTACGGAGCATTGTAAATAGTGTAAGACTGTGTAAACATGTTGACTTCATTGCTGTGTCAATGTTTCACCTCCCAGGTGGGGTTATACCACAAGCAGCACAGCAAAAACTACTGTTGCAGCTCGCATGCTTTCCTATTTTAAAAAGTCACTCGTGCCCAAGACGCTGGCCCATGGACGGCCCTCCCCATTCCTTCAAGAGGAGGATGCCCCATCTCTTCTGCTCCTTAGAGTACACAATAAGAAAGTGGAGCTAAACTGATGGAGCAGACAACAAACCAGTCTGTCTCTGCTTCCACCTTTGCCACAACTATTTCAGCAACCAGCGCGAAATTGCCCCAGCCACCCTGATGGGACATCTCCCTCTGCTGCCCCCGACATTCATCGTTAATGCCTTGTACAGTCTTGCTGTCCATAGGAACGTAACACTCTTCTGCCTCAAGGGGTTTTATGTCCTTTTCCATTCCTCACCTGCAACTCATTCCTTCTTGTAGTCTTACCAACGCCTGCAATCTGATTAACCTCATAAGGAGAGCCAGGGGATGGAAAAAATTTTAAAAATTCTATTCTAAATAAAGTATTAAAATCTTACTAGAGACTTCAGTTCTGGGATGCAACTAGAAAACAAGCAGCAGGGCAGCTGAAGGCCTGACATCAGTTACATCCAAAACCTAGATCTCCTAGGTAACTATTGTCACTACTATATATCTTCTTGCCCAGTTTCCTAGATCACAAGCGTGCTCTTGAAGTTCAGTTTGAAGTAGGAAGGAAATATATCCACAGGTAACGCAATGGAGAACTCCAGTCAGATTCATGATATTTTGAGATTTTATCTGGCACAGCTCTTTAAAGTTTTCAGCCTTTTCCCCCTACCCCACAAAACCTCAAATGAGTATGAGCCAGCAGTGTGTCCAGGTGGCCAAGAAGGCCGACAGCATCCTGGCTTGTATCAGCAATAGTGTGGCCAGCAGGACCAGGGAACTGATTGTCACCCTGCAATCAGCGCTGGTGAGGCCCCACCTCAAACCCTGTGCTCAGTTTTGGGCCCCTGACAACAAAAAAGACATGGAGGTGCTGAAGCGAGTGCAGAGAAGGGCAATGATGTTGGTGAGGGGCCTGAAGCACAAGCCTGATGAGGAGCAGCTGAGGGAACTGGGGCTGTTCAGCCTGGAGAAAAGGAGGCTGAGGGGAGACCTGATCGCTGTCTACAACTGCCTGAAAGGAGGTTGTAGCATGGAGGTGTTGGTCTCTTCTCCCTAGTAACAAGTGATAGGACAAGGGGAAATGGCCTCAAGTTGTGCTGGGAAGGTTTGGATTGTATATTAGGAAAAGTTCTTCACCGAAAGAGTTGCCAGGCATTGGAACAGGCTGCCCAGGGAAATAGTTGAGTCACCATCCCTGGGGGTATTTAAAAGACGTGTAGATGTGGTGCTTAGGGACACGGTTTAGTGGTGGACTTGGCAGTGCTGGGCTAATGGGTGGACTCTATGATCTTAAAGGTCTTTTCCAACCTAAACGATTCTATGATTCTATGATAACTGTAAGTTGGCGTAAGTCCTTTCATCAGAAGCCAACGAACTACAAAATACAAAAATTCCCAAATTGAGAATTACCTCATCGAAAACAAAACTAGACAATTCTGATTAACTACTTACAAGGAAATCAAGGAGGACACCAACTATAAATGCATGTATGCATCACCTAATTTATCTCCTTTAAAAAGGTTACCAAGACATACAGGAAATAACATGCAAATATAGTATTACAACAATTGATTGATCAGCGACTTCTGATGAAATGACCTTTTGTGGTATACTACAGTACTGATATAATTGCTTTAAGACTATGTTACTACAACTGTGTGCATTTTAGCAATCTCTCAAAACCATCTGCAACAGTTAAACACTGCTTTAATTAAATATATTGCACTTTCTCCACCATTTATAGGCCACTTCTCAGGCAGTCTACACTTGAATAATACATTGAAATTTTCTAGAAGTTGTCCACTTGAAAATTTCAAACATGACAGATACATAACAGTCATCACCTAAATTAGCACCTTAAAATTTCAGTGAAGATATTAAAGCTGCATGTAAAAACCTTTGAGACAGTTATGCTGGCAGACTTCCTTGTATAACAATAGCTACTGTCCTGAAGCTTTGCTGTTGTCTCCAAAAACTCTGACAAAGCTCTGTGTCCACACTAGAAGTATTTTTCTTCTTTTCATCAATTCATCTATAGTGAAAAGACACCATTGACTACAGAATTTTTAGTGTTTGTGGGCTTCTTCACTCCTGTGTGCAACTCTCTGCGGGATCTTAGGCATCAAAAGAAAGAAAGAAAAAAAACACCCCTGGTTTCTCCTTAACAGGCACTGGAATTAGCTTCAATTGCAAAAATCTATTGCCCAGACGACCACAGCAGAAATAGCATTAAATATTAGCAGTCCACCTGTTCCGGGAAGCACCTCCCCTCTAGCCCACAGCGTTACTACTGCCTTTACAATTCTTAGTACCAGTTCAAGATTCTCTGTGTTTCCAGTGATTCCAGCAGCTCCAGAGGGAAAGATGAGAAATGAGATTCTCTGATCTCTTAAATAATCATTTACAAGAAGAAAGAAAGTGCAAAATCTATCTAACTAACATGCTGATTCGGTTTACACTCACTCTTGACTCTAAAAGTCGAAGCCTCTGGAGGAATCAAGCCTTGAATTCTGCACCGATTCACAGAAATACAGAAGCAAAGAAATTTAACAGGACTCCACATCATTACACATACAGCTTCTTTAATCCAATTACTTTGTATTTCCTCTTAAACAAATGAACTGCCAAAACTTGGCCTGGACCCAGCTCTCAAAACAGCTCAACTTCATCTCACCTGATCTGTATTTTCAGTTGTGAATCACAGAAGAGATCGGAGGGAGTGTAAGGAATCAAACACCCCATCTGCCCTGAGCTGCAATCTGCATGCCCCACTCTTCTTTTCTCCCCCCTGCTTCCCTCCCACGGAGTCCAGCTTAATAAAGAAAAGAACACTGCATTTTAGAAGTTGCAGTTAAGCCTATAGATGGGTGATATATTCCCCTGGTAATGTCAATTAGCCCCTCATACATGGAAAATTTGTATTAAACGCACCGTAGTAACCATTATACTTCCCACAAATGCCTTGGAAGACCAATTGCATATTGCTGAAATCTGCAAATTGGCAAGAGAAACAAGAAAACCCCTCTGAATTCCAGAGTGTACAGTGTTTATTTTGACAGTTGTAGTTTATTTATAGTACTTGACAATACATGTTCTCTAGTTCATCTTGTAAAATAACGAAGTCAGTACTTAGACCTCCACTGTTAAGCCTCAGAGGGAAAAATAAGCATAAACTTATTTCATTCAAATACATGTACAGATTGGCAAGATTCTACTATAATGACTAAATTACATCATTAATTTAACTTAGTTTAAAGCACTGTTGTTTGGTGGAGAAAGCACAGCCCTTAATTTTGTATGTGGCATGCAAGTCTGCACAAATATGCAATAAACTCTTAACCCACTCACACAAAATGATATCTTATTTTTGTTTTGTATGTTAAATACTTTCAGAGAGGCGCTGTACTGAAGGCTGCTCTTTCACGTGTGATTACGGAAGAGCGCAGGAAGAGGCTGCAGAAGTTTTGCTACACGCTAAAAATCATCAATAACCTTAATCCACCGAGATAAGCCGTACCATCGCAGGGGAGCTCTGTCTCCGTTCCCAGCACAACCAGCCCCCTTTGACAGTGGGGACAAAATTAACGCCATGTCAGATGACATCTTATCGGCTCTCCGGACCAACCCATTCTTCAGAAACCAGAAAGCTCTCGGTCACCAGCAACCTGCCCTTGTCAAAACCCTCAAACAGAAAACTGTCTCCTATCACTTTCTCAGTTCCCTAGACTTGCCAGTTCTCTCTGTGGATCGTTTTGTCTTAACGTAAAAAGACAAGAGAGACTCAAACCTTTAAAGTATAAATGCTCCAAACGCCGTGCTTCCCATTTAAGTCCATAAAGTATCATATACATATCATGAATATTTCTTAAAACAAAACCAGACACGTAACTGGCTGCTATACACATATCCAATATAAAAATCTAGACAGAGCTGGAATACACGCTAAATTAAAGACTGCATAACCAAGAGGAAATATTAGAATTTGTCACATAAAACGTATACGCAGCATCATAAACACAGTTGCACAGTGCCCTCCAAGGGCAGCAAAGCTGAAAGTCAAATAATAAAATTAAGTGGTATACAAAAGTCTGCACAGAAGGGATTCCAATCCTCTTTGTTCTTAGCCATGATACGATTTCACAGCCGCTCTCAAGATCCATCGTTCTGATGTTTGGCATGCAAGAGCACAGAATGCCGTTCATCTGGGAATTACTGAGCCGGGATGCACCAAACAAAATCTACCACAGCATCAGCCAGCTCCTGCCACAGTGTCTGAGCAGCCTGGCCATCAAAACGTTTCTGATTTTTAAAGGGAAAGAAGAAATAAAAACAGGAATATCTTCCGCAAGGTGAATTCCTGTAATATTAACTAATCAATCCACAGTAAAGAAGCAGCTCCTGGGCAGCTATTGTCTGAGTACATCAGGCAGAGGACTTGGCCTGCAGGAGCTGCTACCTACACGTACTTCAAATTCACAGAGTGTAAAAATGGTATTATTTTTATGGTTTGCAAGCTTGACCACACACAGCTGCAGAGGATCTCTAAATTAGTTAATATACCATTTCAAAAGGAAGAGTTATTTCTCCAGGGATTATGTACCAAACAAAGGGGGAAGGGAATGCTGAACCACTGGTAGCTTATATGACAAAACATATTTTTCGGCTACGCACAGCACTAATTACGAAGGTCCTTCCTATCCTACAGCTGGAAACTTCTCACAGAAAACACACTCATTTCAGAGAAACAACACAAGGGGGGAAAAAAACCAAACCAAACCAAAAAAACAAAGTGATAAAACCACTTCTGCAAGCTGATAATCTTCATTAAATATTATCTGCATTTTTTATTCTACAAGGAAGTAAAAATACAGCATTTGTATCATCCTTGCTCTAATAATTTAATTGTTCATATTTTTAACAAAAGTCTTACTGAAATTAAGATTTTTAGTTACAAAATGTAAGACCAGTAAGTTTATGCTAGAAGATGGCTATGTTCAGCAAGGACTATTCCAAGCATGAAAATAATAAAACTAACACTGATATTATAGTTTAACAGTGACAGTCCATCCTTAGATAATGCACTAGATTTAAAAGCAAAAGCACTTAAAGCATCACTGGAGTTGGAGGTATTGAGAAAATTAAGTTGCAAAAAATTACAAGCACCATAAAAACAAATGTAATCAAAATAAATGCCAGACTTTCATGGTATGTAGATTAAATACATTAATTATGAAACTATTGAGTTCAAAACAGCCTTTGAGCCATACATTTTCTGCAGACTTCTCTCTAGCCAAGAAATCTTAATTCCATATTGCAAAGTTTTGAAAACTACGAATATTCCACACAGTATAGCAGAGAGCACATCTCCTCACCATCTCTACTGAGATATATATTTATTAAGTGCTGACAGTTAACTTTCACAAGACTCTTAGAGAGATCTGGTCCTTATTCTGTGAATTTACGAAAGCTGAACCGAAGGAGCCAGGAAACACAACTGTATTTTATTATTATTTAAATAATGAATTTCTGATAGCATTTCGCTCTGAAGGCATTGTAAGCCTTACAGGCAAACGCCCTCTTCAGTAAAGATTTGTAAAGTATCTTTGTTTAAATAACAGCTGGTCTTGTCTTAAATGAGCCATGTGGAAACAAACTTGTTTCAGTTTGGGCAAGAAAGATTAAAAAACATTAATTCTAGTTAACATCCATTTTGGTCCCTCTACACAGATGGGAAAAATAACATTAAACTACCATGCTTACATACAGTCAATACCAGACACGCCATAATGCCCGAATTCAAAGCCCTGCTCGTAATGCAACCAATGCAGACAGTTCCAGGAGAAAAGCTCAGCTGCAAGTTAGCCTGAAACGGAGGAGATTTGCACTCATTCATTGCTCTACTTTGCCACAGACTTCCTGCATGACCTTGGACGAGTCACTTGGTTTCTGTGTGCTGCAACTCCCCATCCCTAAAATGGGGAAAAACATTTCTTTCATAACCTCACGGCAATTAGCAGATTTACTATCAGGAGATGCGTAGATATGGAGGTCAAATAAATGACATAAAGAGAATAAACAGTACTTAAAGCTTTAATTAACTTCCGTGAAATCTTTGGAAACCTCATCACAATGACAGAAGCAAAGCTTTGGCACAGAACTCACAAGCGTTATCTACAAAGAAAGATCACGTCTGCCTACGTAGCAAGATGGAACCGTATTTTAACATCTGCAGACAATCACAGATGCAGACTTCCATGACCCAACGCAAAGACACAACCTACTCCTCTATCACCAACATATATAGAAGACCAAAAGTCCTAAGTCTCTAGGTACCTTCTTTGAGTCATAAAAGGAGTTAAAACTTTCTAATATAATGCAAAGTCTGAGGGGAAAAAAAAAATCATCAGCTGCCCTCTTAAAAGACTGAAAATACTTTAGGTCCAAACAATTATTCTTCAATTCATATTAACCACTAACCACTAACTTTTGAACTTGAAAGCCACATTTAACTTTCATAACTCAGTATTAATATCAGAAGTCAAACGATCTTGAGGACAACAGAACGTTAAAGGCTTCTAGAGCAGCAGCCTACTGAAACCAATGAAGAGGGTAAGAACCCTTCAGAAGCAGCCAAACACTACACATATACCACAGTAGGACTCTTTTGAGGACAGCATTGCCTCCATCAGGAATCCACAAATCTGCAAAATGTATTAAATACATCTTTTTAAAAATTGTCTTCAAATCCAAAAATCTATTTTGTAAACGCAAGCCAAACCTATACTGTGTTTCCATGTACGTATCCTGCACCTCTGTAGAAGGAAAGTACTAACCTGTGTAAAATCAAATTCACAGCCTAGGGAAGGAGACATGAGGGGCAAAGGAGTTACAGGGGATGATGAAGCAGTCGGTGAGATGAGCGCAGGTAAGCATTCGGGGGACACAGGCAAGCTGTGGAAAACCAGAAGCAAGGAAACTACTGAGGGGAGAGGAAGTTCTGGGATAAACTTCCCTTCATATTACCTACATATGTATAAAACCCACACAGCTGCTCAATCACAGGGTGTTGAATGTGTTTGGGGCTTAACGAACAAAAACAACAACAACAACAAACCCAAAAGAAACAAAAACCAAAACCCAACAAAACAGATGATCTGTGGGTTACACACATGAAAATACGGTCACTGCAAGCTGCAAAAATAAAAATGAAACTCATTTGTTTTTAAGCTATTTTGTTTGAAATATCAAATGGCTTTCATTATTTGTAATTGCATCTTATACGTGGTGTTTTATAAGAAGAAAAATAAAACAGTTCTTACTAAAAATCATTTACAACCTAAAGCTTTTTCTTTCAATATGCAGAGCTGCTCTGGGATGTGTTAAATACCTTGAACTCCCATTACTGCAATAAGACTGGAAGAAGAACAGCACTTTGCAATGAGGCCAAAAATTAAAGCACAGCCAACAATTAACTGCTATCAAACAGCAGGCACAGCACAGAACAGGGGAAAATACAAAGATGGTGGTGAAGCCTATAAGAGCATCCAGTAGAAAAAAAGGAATATGACATTTTCAACATAACACAGGATACAGTTTCAGACGCACACTTTCAAATGTGACTTCCGAAGCTGACAGCAGAATAGGTAGTGCCTGGTATCACACACAGCTCCCCAAATATTTAAGTTTTGAGATTAGTCTTGCAGGAGAGAGTGAGATGCCTAAAAGGAAAGGACTGCCTCCCACCCCCCTCACCCCCCCAGTGACGCCCGAAAAAAGTCTGCAGAGGCACAAAGGCAGCAGAGAGATGAGGGGCTGGAGGTCAGAGGAAAGGTGAGGATAAGCAAAGTCATGAAGGCAGGAAATTGAAACTAAGTTCTGGAACTATGTATTTAATACTTCCCTCACAGCATGCTAATAATGTTCATACGAAGGAAAAAAGAAAATAAAGCAGTTACACTGTTAGCAGGCTTTCCCAGAGCAAATTTTGGCAACCCTAAACATCACGCAGCAACCAGAGTCTCTCACTTGCTTAATCTCCTCACACTCTCAAATTGACTATTTCTATTTCTTTTTCCACAAGAGGTGAACTTTCCCCACAACTGCGATAGCTGAAGCTCATTTCACTGCTGTGGCAATCAGCACCTGCCCACCCTTTTACAAACCAGCTGCTAGAGAAGCAGCAAACTCCCAGTGCCTGACTGTGCAATTGGAACCTCGTTAGCCATCAGCAGGGCTGTTCTCCTTCACTCTCAGCACCATCTTTGCTGAAGCAGGATGACTTCACCCAATGCTGAGCAATACCAAAACTCCTTTGGTCACACACACACACAAACCCCTCCATTCACGTTTTCCTTCCTATCAACACACTAAGAGACAGTAACAATTAACACCAGTTTCACGTGTAACTCGCAAGAGTTGCCAGCCTTCGCTGTCACTCATTTGAAGGTCAGAAGGAATGCAGAATACTAGTAACTGCATTATGGACAAAGATTAATCATCACTACTTGTACTATGAACTAATTTTTACCACGAGAAATATTTACAAAGGCTGGAAAAAAACACAAACTTACTATGTGGGCCTTGAAGTGCATTACCCTCAGACATCTATGTAATTAAAGAAAAAAAAAAACAAAACACAACCATATTCTACATAAACACGTAGTCTGCTAGCTTGTGAACGATGCCAATCAAAACAAGGAAAAATTAGGGTTCTAATATCATTTACACAAATCTTTGGATGAAGCTTGCAATCTGACATACTCATACACTATCACAGCTTTTGGATAGATTTACAAAGTTCAGACTGCAGTCCCAGCAACCTTGATCATCTAGATTCAGCTACCTACAGAGCAAGCCAGAGTGCCTTTCCGAGCTGTGCTTCTGGGTTTGTTTCCCAGGAAAATCAGGATATGGTGAGAGGAGGAGAGGAAAGCATGTGGACTTCATCCTGACACAGAGCCAGGATGCAGACAGGACAGACATCTCCAGACCGAGAGCTGGAAGCTTTTGTAATATTCAGGTAGTCATTACTGTCACTAAAACAATGTTGTCATGGCTAAAGATTTCCGAGCTCATCAGTTATCTTCCAAACAGCACAAAAATCTTAGTATCAGCCTAGACATCTACTCACGTGCCTCATCCCATCCCTCCTTTCATTAATTATGATCCTCGGGACTGGTATTGAGAGAGTGGCTCTGGACCTGTCAGGCTAACTCTTGTGGTAATACCTCCCTGCAGACTAACAGTGGCAAAAAGCATTTGTGGGTGACAACTCAATACTAAAAAGCCCAACTTAAATAGTTATTTATAAACAGAATTGTCTCTGTTTTCTGCTATTACCAACATCAAAAGGCCTCAAACCTCAGCCACAGCAAGAAGACTGGAACAGAGTTGTGCTTTGGCAACTACAGCAAACACAGACCAGAACGAAAGCAACTTTCCTCTCGAACGAACAAGCACAACCAAAGATGTTACACTGCTACTGTCTCCTCTTCAAATGCAAACAGGCTCGGGCCACCAGGCAATGAACCAAATCAACCTCCTCGATGTTTCAAACAAACAATACAAGTTTCTAAAACATAGTTAAAAACAAGCTGCTCTGTAAAGGGCAACAGAATATCCCTGCTTGTTATTTCATGAGCTAACGTGTGCGCTCCTGTAGGGCACCCACTGAGTGAGGAAACACTTCCACTGTAAGCCACTGTTCACAACACAACTCTCTGAGCTAAAAAGCTCGTAGCATTTTACTATTCTCTGCTTCCTTGGCAGGACTCTTATTTATATAAGATTAGTGCAGTCAGGCATTAGATTTATAAACCAGAAAAAAAAGAAAAAAACCAACCAAAAACAAACAAGGAGAAAGTTTTCACACTCTTCTTTATAGGCCAGTTTTGGAAACATACACACAAAGCAATATAACAGATTGAAAAGCAATTGTTAACAACAACAACCAAACAAACCAAACCACAAAAAACCCAAACAAAAAAACCAAACCAAAACAACCCCAAACACAAACAGAACCCCCATATCAAAACACATATAATCTCTGGAGTCCACTCCACCCGAAAACTATTCAATGTCATCCAAGCATTCACAAAAGTACTGTCAGCCACCTAAACAGCCATTCCTTTGCTCTATCCAGAGCCTCCGAGGACAGTTAGGACACACACAGCCACACTTCAGCCCCCCACCTTCCCCGACCCTCCTCAGGGAAGGAATCAGCACCAACCTGCAGTTGGGAGGTGGATCTAAGGTGATATCAGCCAATTCCTTCTGAATCCTGTGGCAATAAAAACAAGAAGGAACAAAGGTAAGTCACTGTGTGGGACAGCAGTTAACACATACGCCTTACAGACATACTGTCACCGCGAGTTTGCAATGCTGTGTGAGAGAGAGGCACTCTCAGCTGCAGCCTCCCACCCGTCCAAATGCACAAAGCAGGACAGACACCCTGTTACAGAGACGGACAGAACAGCAGACAGGCACCACGCGCTGAACCCAGACAGGCGGACTCCTGTACGCTCCCATAAAGATGCCAACCACACAGGGGCAGTGGAAAAGACTGCCCGCTTTACTCTGCCAACCAGCCTGTAAATGAGGGAAAACCTCTGCAAATGTGATGGACCAGGTGCTAGGAGGAAACTGCAGCCTGGAAAGGAATTTTGTCTTGCTGGCTTGAGAGAAACAGTCATTGCCAAATTAGCTCCCCCCGCCTCCCTCCCAGCTTCCCTGAGAGAAAACACCAGCCCCAGGGGAGTGAATAACTACGCCATTCCCAAGGACACTTAAAGGAAAGTGAATATCTATTTCCAATGCTCCTGCACGTTCCTGCCACCTTCAATTCTCCCCTCTCCTCTCCCCCAAGAGCCACACAACATCCCCACGTCCCCTCCCTCAGGACTCCAGACGCTCCCTTCTCTTCACCACGTTCAGACAACACCCTGTCTTCCCTGCCCAAACTATTCTGGGCTCACACTGCTTTTGCCACAAAACGCCCAACCAGCTATCATCCCCTTCCCTGGAGTCCCATTACTGTCACTCAGGCTTCCCCTCCAGATTTCCCCACCCAGCACTCAGTCTGCCTCTCATCTCCTTTAAACTCAGCCAGCATCTTCTGCCTCTCTTCCACTTGTCATAGACGAGAACCACAGCCTTTTCATATTAGGCAGTTTACAATCTTCTTTTTAAAATAGTTAAGGGCACGACACGTAAACACCACTTGCCACTATCCATGTCAGTTTGCCATGGAAACCTGCTGAGTGGAGATCTGGAATAACCAAACTGCCTAAATGCTACAAAGCCACGGAGAACTCAGTTGCAATGACAGCGCATTTGCATAAAACCCCAGTCACTTTTGACACCTACAGATACAACCTCCCTGTGCTGCTTGGCAAAGTTGTTCAGTGAGATGGTTTATTATTCTTACTGAAGTACTGCAAGTTTGCTTGAGAACTTCCATTTATCAGCTTAGCTCCCTGGAGCAGGATAGTACTGAATTCAGGTGAAACACCAAATAAACAAGAAAGAGTAACTTTTTTTTTTTAAAAAAAACTGATTGGCTCCAAGAGTCTGTCTGGGTGAAGAAAAGTGACTGACGTAGCTGTCATGGAATTATTATTCTGTGCAGGCATCTCTACCGCACGTAGCCATTATTCTGGAATAAAAATGATTTCATTCTCAAAAAAAACTCCAACAACCCACTCTGGGCTGTGAGCAAAAACTATTTAGGAGTAGAATGTCCACAAGTGGACATGCTGTGGATTATTTATTCCAGTCAACACCCAGCCATTTACAGAAAATTCAATATAAGTGATGAGCAGACAGAAGAACAGTAATATATTTGGTGGAAAAGACCTGGGGCTATATTACACTGCTTGCACTGGAGTGTACTCTCCCAGTACAAGCAAACTCAAAACTCTTAATGAACATTAATTAATCACCAAAGCAGTCCTGGAAAGAAAAAAGCCACTCTAGATCCATCCCAGCCTACAGAGAGGGAAACTGACACTGAAATGCAATGCCCTACCCAGGCCATTCAGCTTCCAGTAGCAGAGAAGGAATTAAGGTCCTACATGCCAATCCTACACATTCCCTATAACTGATGCTAATAAGTAAAAAGGAAAAGACAGCGGAAATACTCGAGGGACAGAACAGCAGCCCAGAGGAAAAAAAGACAGGAAAATATTCGGGATGGAACAGAGGACGAAGCAGGAAGAGAGAGCAGAGAGCACTGAAGTTGGGCAGACACTCGCTGCACAGAGATGCTGAAAAAGTGAGACAATGGTAGCTTTGTGTGGAAAGGTTGAGTGTAGTGGCTAGAGATGAGGAATGGGAGCAACAGGGGAGCAGCAGAGAACAGAACAAAATAAAATGAGGAAGAAGATGCAACGAATCAGTAAGAAAACTGACTGCAGCCTCACCTCTTGGCACTGGTAGATAGCAGCTTAGAGTTTTTACTCATGCTGACTTTGCTTTCCTTCTTCTTAGGCGTGCTTGTCTCTTTCTCTGTCTGTTGGTTGGAGGATGAAGATGAGGAGGAGCTGGTGCTGGCCCTCGAATCGTCATCCGACATAGCGACCCCCCCACCACACACCCCAACCTGGAGAGGAGACACCATGGGGTGTGGGGAACAAACAGTGAACACAAACACACACAGAGAAAGGCCGCTGACGATCTCGCTCTGTGTTTGGGTCATGCTCCTTTTAAAGGGTCCTCATGTCTCCCTCTCTTCAGGCCCTACAGTTGAACCAGGAGGAGCAGCAGCCTCCCCTGCACTAGTAACACCGAGGAGCTGAGGAAAAGAGACTTTCGAAGCTTCCTCTCAGAAAGCAAGTGTGAAACGAGAGGAGAAGAAGAGACTGGAATGAGGACGGCTGCGAGGATCAAGGAAGCTCAAAGCAATTCCTCCTAATCTCCCCCAAACTGCACACACACACGAGCCATCACCACCCACGACTACCCAGCCTAGGGGTGTAGGAGACAAAAATGGAACAGCTCGGGTCCCTCGGGTTCCCGGGAGGCATGTGGGGGAGGTGGGAAGGGATGGGGCTGGGGGGGGTACCATCACTAGTGCTAAAATGGAAATGGGGTATCCCCAGCAACAGGGGGGAGACCCCGAAGGAGGATCTGTGACCAGCAGTGGGGAAACCCCTGCAAGCTGGATCACCCTTGCCTGCTGGATGGGCTGCTGGGCACAGGGCTGGGGGGGGGGCGAGAGGGCGGATTGCAGGGGAACAGCTGAACAGGGAGCGGGGTGCACAGAGGGGACCCACTGCACCGAGGGGGATGCCAGCAAAGGGGGAAGGGACCAGAGGGTCTGTGCTGAGGGGGTGCGGGAGGGGGGGACTGGAAAAGAAGGGCCAGGGCCTACAAGGGGCGAGAGCGGAGGCCCTGGGGAGGCCGGGGGCAGCGAGGGGGGCAGCTGGGTGCCGGAGGGCGGCAGCCCGGCCTCGTGCGGGCACCTCGGGGACACAGGGGAGCAGGGCGAGCACGGTGGGCTACCGAGGGCAGGTCCGCACCCCAGAGCGGCGAGAAGCCGTCGGGAGGGATGGGGGGGCTGGCAGGGCACCCCAGGAGAGTTCGGGTGGGAGCGAGGGGCGCAGCCGCAGGCCCGGGGCGAGCGGCGAAGGGGCAGCAGCGGGCCGGGGGCCGGCAGCACGGCCGCCTCCCTCGCAGCGCCAGCGGCCCCCGGGGGANGGGGGGGGACAGCGGTACCTGACAGCCCCGGGCGCGATCCCCCCTGCCCCGCTGGCTCCACCGCCTCCCGCCCCATCGCCGGGCCGCGGCCGAGCCCTGCCCCTCGCCCTTGCCCCCGGGGCCGGCGGGGAGGGCGGCGGGGGGTGCCCCGTCCCCCTACCTCTCCCTTTGTGTCTGGCTGCTCCTCCTCGGTGCGGCTGGGCCTGGCCACTCGTGTCTCTCTCGCTGGGAGAGAAGCGGAAGTGCTGCAACAGCAACTATTAAACAGGCAATGGCTTCCCTGGCTGCCTCCCCCACCGCCGAGCGGGGCTGGGGGGCGGCGGGGCCGGGGCGCCACACGCGCGGAGCGGGGCCCGGGGAGGCGGAGGAGCCTCCGCTGCGGGGCTGGAGGGGGGACCCCGGCAGCCACAGTCCCCCCGTCCTGGGTCGTTCCCCCCGCTCCGGCGGGTGCTGCGGGAGGAAGAAAGGGGCGCTCGGGGCGGGGGGGAACCTGAGTTTTTAATGGAGACCCTCTGGAAAGTAATCTGCAGCGGTGCCAAGCGGGGGGGGATAAACACCTTCCCTGGCCGGGCTTCTGCTTCCGTGCGAGAGCCCACAGGGACGCGGTCGAGGCAGGTGGCTGGCAGAGGGGGAAAGCTCCCGGGAGTGCTTTTTTTTTTTTGAAGGCTGAGAGGGGATTGTTAGGTTTGGCGGGGGCGCTGCTTGCTTTTCTCCTATTCTTACAACTGTTTCACCCACAAAGCTTCTCCTCTGCCTCACCTGCTTTGTCCCTCCGGCAGCAGTAAGCAACTTCTCACCTGTCTCAGTTGGAAAGCAATAAGAAAAAAGAAGAAAATAGCCCAGCCCAAACCCCCCACCGCAAGCAAGCCAAAAGGGGTCCCCCGGCAGCTTTTCCCGTCTCTCACCTGTTTCAGCCCTGAAGCAGCAGCTGTGTCTTCCCTTCCCTCCCCCGGCTCAGCCCTGAACCAGCAGCAGGAGCAGCCACTTCCCACTCGCCCTCGCCCGGAGTTCAGGATTCCATTGTCCCCCACACTGCACTTGGTGACATCACTGACACACAAAGAAGGGGCACTTCGTGATGTCATCAACGCATGCTGGGAGAGAAAACAAAATCCTGGGCTCGGGGCTTGGCAGCGACAGCACGAGTCAGTCCGTCCTCCCTCCCTGCCGCCCCCTCACCCCCCCCCTTCCATTTTCCAAAGGTAAAAGTATTAGGGATTTTTTTCTTTTTTTCTTTCTTTCCCCCCCCCCGCCCCCTCTTCCCCCAGGTCCCCTGATGCAGAGCCCATCTGCAGGAAAGGCGCAGCAGCGTTCAGTCGCCTGGGCTGCTAGCGTGTTGTATTTGTGAGGGGTTTCACTCTTCTCGAAATCTTTGCCGTCGGTCCCTCTCTCGCTGTCCACCCAACGAAGAAAAGTGGTTTGGCTGGAGCGACCCGCCACCCCCAGCCCACGCGTGGGCGCAGGGAGCAGCCCGCCCTCCCCACGGGCCGCCCCGGTGGGCTGCCGCAGCTCTTCCCGGAGGTGTCGCACCCACTCGTGAAGGGACAATAGGGACCAACATTCCCACCGACCTCACCCGGGGCAAATTTGGCTCGGTGCCGCCGGTTTCCACAGCCTATCGTGGGATCGCGTATCGAATTACTTGGTACCTCCAGTGGCCGAAAATACAATGACTGTCACCACCGCGCAACACGATAATGGACGGGAGTTTGCTTTTTCACTCTTCTTCCCGCGGGAAGACCTCGAGGTGACCCGCAGGCACGCTCGGCTGCTGCCTCGACAGAGCGCTGTTGCGACACGGAGCCCTGGGAATGCCGGGGGTTCCATTACGAAGCCGAGCCCGCCGGAGCGGTGGGGGACGGAGGGGCGACACGGCCCCGCGCCCGGGGGGACATCCCGGGGCTGAACATCTACACTTCATAGCGGCTGGAGGTCGGGGGGTGGCAGCCGAGGCTGGCTCCTCCTGAAGACCGGGCTTCCCGCCGGGTTTTGGGTGCCCTGAGGTGCTCAGCTGTCGGAGGGCCCGGGTCCAGCCGGGGGAAGCATTGCCGAGCCCCCAGGGAGCTTTGCCTGAGTTCTGCCTCCTGGCTCTTGAGGGACCTGGCCCTCTGCCCAGCGGTGAGGCAGGTGGTGTAAAGCTGGCCCTCAGGAGAACCTCTCTGGGAGGACTCTGTCCCTCAGCATGGGTGCAGTATTGAGTGAGGACAAAAATCTGAAGGTTGGGTCAAGTAATGGATGCCCTTGGCATCTTTTGGGGACACTTGGGACAAGAAGAAAACAGGTGTTTGGGCCAGAGGATGCTGAGCTTCTCCTTCATGGTACAGCAGCTTCACACTTTTGTCGCTCATTACAAGGATCTGGTTATAGCACTGATCTTTCACCGTTTATATCCAGTAATCCTTCAGCCAGAGGTACCAAGGGAGGGGAAACCTATGCAGGGACAGTCTTTCCCTTTGTCACCCTCACCTCCATTTCCTTGGACCCCTGCATCTGCTGCTTCTCTCTCCTCATCCTCTCATTCTCCCTCCTTCCCCATTTTCTGCACACAGCTCAGCAGCACCTCATTTCACCCAAAACTACCTATACTGCCCACAGACTTGCTGCCCGGTCTCCCATGTGGTTGAGCAGTGCAGTATGTTAGATACTCTAGAGACATGGAGAGTCACTCTGACAGAAGAAAGAGTTCCACTGCAGTGTCACACTTCTTGGTCTTTGGGTGTTTTTTTTGGTTTTGGAGGCTTCTTTTCTAACCCTCCTATTCAGTCTTTATTACCTGTGGTACCACATATTAGGCCTTGGTGAATTGTCTTCCAAAAGCAGTTTGCTAGCAGAGCCAACCCATCTGGTTTGACCTATAGGAATGATACTTGAGAAGTCATGGTCATCCTTCCCTCCAGTAACTGTGGAGCTTTGGCATCTCCACCATTGGCAATGGCCTTGAAGGCATATAATACATTTCATGAAAACTGACATTTAAATAAAGGCAGGTGATCCGATCACTTCATGCCCTTAGCTGACAAAAGGGGGGCAGAATTCAGCTCTTATATACTTAACAGCAGCAAGGTACTCTGTCAGCATTCTGCTAACTAACCCGGGGGGCTGTGGAGGATGGGGCTGGTGGTGTGTGCCAGGTGACAAATACAGGAGATGAGAGGACACGAAGCAAGGTGACCAGGCTTCACAAATATCACTGCTTATGGAACAACTTTTTTAAACCAGAAGATCTTCACTTTCACTACAAACAAACCTCCAGCCCTTTCCTGTCATCACAGGAAACCTGCACCAAAGTAAAATGAGACAACTGATATTAATAATGAAAGCCCTCCACTTCTGTAACAGGGGGCAGGGAAACCATAAAAATTGTTACAAAATCACACATGCACTTTTCCTTTATTATGTTAATAACCTTGGTGGGGGGTCATTTGTAGACTAACCTTTTCTGCAGCACACAATCCTTGATAACACTATTAGAAGTAATAATATGATAACCAGCAGCAGCGGTTATTTACTTTGAAGCCTACCCAAAAATGCGTTTGCTGAAAGGACCTACTAATGTCACCGCTTGAGCAGCTGTTACAGTGGCAACTCCCATTTTATGACTCACCTCCCAGGTCATGGCTAGGACCAGGCAATAGGCTATTCTCTTCTGCTATGCCATACCCACAGCCCCAGAGACGGGGCCAAGAAGTCGACTTTTGTGCCTAGAAACGTTTTTACAGCTTGCCTTGCTCCCACCTGTGATTGTCCTCTCAACCCTGCACAGACACCAAAGAACTGGAAACAAGTATAGAGTATAATTCTTTTCCCAGCAAACAGGAGAGCTAGCTCCTCTAATCCAATATCTTCCTATCTTGGGAATTCTGACAAATCCTCACTGATGCGATTCTATTTCTTTTCTGTAAAGTGTGTGCACCTTATTGGGTGAGCTTTCTTTCTTATCAGTGCATCCTCTCTGTCTCCTAACTTTTTTTTTTCACTTTTTTTTTTTTTTGGCCAAGTTGTGCAAAGCATTTGCAGGGGAAAACTGACCCAGATTATTCATTTTCCCCATGCCCCAAGCTTTTTTAATCGATGACACTAGCTCAGTGTAGCAACTGAATAGGATTAGTCACTTTTCCCTCTGGATCGAGTTTGGAGGAGGCTGCAAAGCTACATGACTAGAACTGAGTTGCCTTTGGGGCTTTGAGCTTAATTCACAACAGAAGCTAGCCAATTCAAATCACTCTGAGCCTCCTGCTAAAGGAAGGTGACTGGGATTAGTCCCTTTGTACCATCTCAGCTCCAGATAAATTTTCAGCATTATTCCTGGCTGGTCTGTTTGAATTTGAGCCAAAGCCCCTTATATTTCCACCAGTTCCTGTGAGTTTTGCATCAGGCCTTTTGTGGGGAACAGAAAATAAACGATCATCTGTTTGGTTCTCCTAATGTCAGCTCACTGCTAATGTCACACTTGCAAATGACAGTGGCAAAGCCAGAAACATGCTGATATCTCAGGCAGTCCTGTGATGACACACTTCGTCCTTTCTGTGTGACCCTGTGATACAAGGTGAGGCGGCAAGGAAAAGGTACAATAAGCTCAGGACTACGACACAGCTGTTTGAATAAAGCTAGCAGAAACTCTGAATTGGGCCAAAAGAGGAAGGAACTGCATTCAAATGAGAGAAAACGTAACAGAGAAACCACAAGTGGCTCATTGATGTCACATAAGGGTAGGGAATTTACAGGCTCACCCTTCAGTTTCCTGCTGGCTACTATCTTGCCGTAACTTAATGATGCAGTCCAACTTCCCTTGCTGTAGTTTTTTCACACAATAACACTCTAAATCCTTAGAGTTACATCTTTTTCAGTTCCTTACAGAAGAATGAAAGGGTCTACAAGCAGAAGGCGGCTTGTTTTCTCTCCTTTTATTCCAGTGCCAAAGAGGACATGGTTGTGGAAGGAAGAGTTCAGGTCTCATCATCAGACCCCTGCTATTTGCTACTTGGTTTTGGTTGTGTTTGAGACTAGTCCTGGAAGCTCCCTGAAGGCCTTGCTGGGAGACTGTTGTGTGGGCAGAAAGACTTGAGAACTGTTCCATGTTTTGGACTTATTAAAATCCTGGTCAGACTCCCACAGACATGAAGAGTGGCTGGCAATGATTCCAAAAGCTTAAGCAGGGAAGTATCACTGCATATAACTATATGTATCTACTACCTATACTGTGCTTCTTTTATGCCTCTTCTGGTTTTCATAGCTGAAGAACTGAAGATGCTTAGATCAATTCTGTTTCACAGCACCATTAAAAGTTTCATGAGGTATATTTCCAGGGGTTTCTGCCTTGCTTCCAGGTGATGAGCTTGAGCCTTAAAATTGCTTTATCTTGAAGATATGATGTTTCACTGGTTTCTCACTTTGCCCTAGTGCTTGGTGACCAGGACTGAGAGACACCCGATGCTTTCCTTGTCCATGTCTCTAGAAGTGATTCCATATTTTTGATCCTCATTTTCCCTCCTGCAAAAGAAGAGAATGATGTTAATCAGGAGTTAGACTGAAAGTGTAAATAGAGGTGCGTATACAGACTTCACCCCTAGCCACTCATTAGACTTTTCTGTCTCTTCCTTTTTGTGCCTGATGGATCTGTTTTTCTGCAGAATGCTGCCTCCCCAGTGGTCTCTGTGCTTCCTTCGGGCTTTGCAGTAGCTGGTTCTGCTTTTCTTCTCTGTCTCTGCAGCACACAGGCTCCCTGCGTCGCCGTATTCCAGACTCCTTGACTTTTTCTCTTCTGGCACTGCATGTTCCACCAGTTCAGATGGTTTTCCTGTTTCTGCCTCTCTTTCAGTTTACAGAAACTGCTGCTTTATTGATTATCATCAGCTCTCTGCTTCTACATACCACTTTGCCTTGGCAGCGGTACTCAGGCCCTGAAGGATCTCAGCAAGAGGAATGATCACACTAGATTAAGCAGTGGATGGACTATCATCAATCGAAAGCTCCCAGGGCAATGGCATTCGTGTTGGCAAGAGCCCTGGGAGAGGTGAAAGGTGTTGGCCAGCATGGCCCAGACAAAAGGACTCCTGGAGGCAGTGGGTCAAACAGCAGCAAATGTGCTATTTTTGCCAGTCTTCTCCAGCTAACTTGCAGGTAATTCCAACTTGACATTTAAACTTGTGTTTGCTTTTTATTCGTCACCACTAAATGGCCCACGGTAATGGCCACTGCTGGACCCAATCTACAGTTGAAGCTTTCCACTACAGTCATGTTGTGACATTCCTACGCTGGCAGAATGCCGGGTATAAACCAGGAAAAGCCCATCTCAAAGACTGTTTTGCCAGCACAAACTGCACCTCCTGATGTTGGGTTTTGCCTGTACAACTGTCTTGCCTGCACAGCTATCCCAAGAGATCTTTTTATGCCTTGAGCTTAACCTCAGACTGTCCGTCTTTGCAACAAAATAGTCAGAGAGAAAAACCACTGGGAATGGCTCATTAATAGTGTACACTCACAGTTTATGCCTCTGCCTTTGTAGAGTGCTCTGATAAATTCAGAAGAGAAGGACAGTATTTTTCATACAGTCACCAAAACGTTACAGGTTGACCATAGTCTCCAAAGATGTACCCTGGAAAATCACTCATTGTGAAGATGACGATCTGCAATAAGACACATAAAATGTCAGTCAATTGTACTGCATGGGCTATTTGAGAACTCAGCAATAAGTGGACAAAGTAATTTTTTCTAGTACCTGAGACAAGAGGGTTTCTCACTGTATAAATAATACTCACACCCACAGTCCTTTCTTTCTGCCCTTTCAAATGTTTCTCTGTGTCACTCTGGCTCAGATGGGTTAGTACAAGAAAATCTGCTTTGCTTGCTCAAATGCTGAATTAGTAATATTCTTATTCTAGTTTATTCTTTCTACTAGAAAAAAAAAAAAAAAAGAGTGATTCCCCGTCTGCTCAAATTCTGTGGATTTGTAAATCCATGTGGGGAAAAATCCACATGTCCTAACTTCTCAGAAAATGTATTTAGTGAGGATTTCAATCGAGTCTTTCAACCTCTGCCTCCTCATCTAACAAAGGTTCTTCTCAACAGAGAAGGATCAGGAGAGGTGTTCAGGGCTCAGTAATTTCACTCTGTGGCTTGACTACAGTTCAAGACTTCAATGGTCTTCAACTGCAATTTTTCTCCCTAGGCTTCCTTATTATTAGAGCCCTTCAAAAGGAAGCAATAGAATCACTCAGACTTTTACACATGCCTGATGCTGCATTCTTGAGAAACCAGTGTGTAGCACTTCTTTTCTTCTTTTTTGTCTGACCAGCGCATGGAAGCAAAGAATAGAACGTGTATCTGATTGTTAACCATTACTTATATTTAACACTTGAATCATATATCTTTCAAATTTATTGAGGGATGAAGCATTCTTCATTTCCCAGCTAAAGTCCATAGTTAAAACAAAAAGATGTATGCTGTTAAAAACTTCAGCATTAGGGAGTCCTCTTTCATTTCAAGAATTCTTAAACACCATTTTCTACTCTTTTTCTTCCTGATATAGGCCATGGTAACTCTCAGATTATGCCAAAGGTTATAGGAGTGTTCACAGCACGGATTGAAACTTCACACATAATGTTTTCTCATTATTCCCTCTCACATTCATGTGAGCATCTTCAGCAATTGCTTACATGGAAGTATAAGCTTAGGAAACCTAACCACTTGTGAATGCTTGTAAAAGAGGGGTTTTTGTTGTTGTTAAATAACCTTGTGTTGTTCTGCTCTGTTTCCATACAGTCATAAAAGATGTCTTTGAAAAGTGGCTTCTTGCTAAGCTAAAGAATGTCATGTCTGTTGCCTGAAGGACAGCTAGATATTTCAGGCTTTGTCCACACAGGCACATTTCCCCCTTTACATCAGTACAACTATACGGATATAGTTAAACAAGCATAACCCTACCTGTGAACCCCTGTCCCAACATAAAAATACTGTCTCCAGTTCAACTAAAACCCTCTCCAGAGCGATGTCAGTGAAAATTGGAAAAAGACTCACTTCTAGAGCGTTCACATAAGGAACTACAGCAGTATAATTATGTAACGTTACATAATATAATAACCTCTTTTGTTGCACAGACATGCTTTGGGAAACTTTATCCATGGTGTAATGAAGTTGCTCTGCCAATCTTTTCATTCAGCATTCCCGTTGAGTTAGAACTGGAACAGGAGGACCTTGCTTTGGTGCTGTGTTTGCAATCCTTTCTCAAATAATTCATTGCACCTTTTTCCCCCTTCGGCTTTTTATTTTATTTCCTTCTCCCCATAAACTGAAGCACTGTCTTTCTCCACATTTGGCCGTGATTCTCTGCTTCTTTTTAGCCTTTTCCACCTTTTTTTCTTTACACCCTGCCGTGTTCCTGGCTTTTCTTAACCTCCTGCGAGTGATTCTCTGAATTTTGGCCACTGTGTCCGGTCAGCCAAGTGCTTTTTTTTTCTCTCCCATCTTCTCCAAGCATGCAAAATGGACTATTAGTTCCTTCTTCCCCTTCCTTCCAGGTGGTGTGTTGGCTACTTCTCCAGCAAATGCCACTACATTAATTACTTCTCCTTATTTCCTGCTTCTTCCAGGTTTACAGGCTGCTCCTTGAAGTGCCTTGCAAATGCCCATGGAAGATGCTTTCGCTCAATGGACCAATAACACAGCAAATGCTCCACAGCCTCACTGGTCAGCAGTGGCCATAAAGAGCCACTGAGAACCACTACCTCTTGCATCAGCTGGTGTGATAAAAATAGGAGCCTTCTGGATGCAAACTTTTTCTTCTAATACCCTAACTGGCCTTTAGGCATTACCAGTAGATGAACAGGACACAAGAGCATAACTGCAAAAATTCAATTCCCATTTAATGAGTTTTAAATTCTTTTTTCGAACAACACCCCAAGTCAGGTTTGTTTTTTTTTGGTTTTTTTTTTTTTTAGTATTTATATACTAAGACACCTACCAGCCTAGAGAAACATGGCTGGTAAGAATCCAGTCATGTATATACACCTAAAGCAAATCAGAAAGACGCGCCTCTGATACAGAACATGATGTTCAAGGTGTCAGTAAAACTGCACAGCTCTGTGGCACTTTGGGTGGCAAATGTACCACACCCTAGAAGGGTTTGTTTGCAAAACTGAGGTTGAAAATAAAGGACACTGAACAACAAATGTCAAGAGTACTTCCTCTTCCAGGCATAGTCAGGAAGACAGAGAAAAATCTTTTCAGTTGCTCTTTGAAGATTTGCACATAAATTGCTAGGTCCCCAAAAATGAGATTTGCATTTCAAACCTCAGAATTTATGTATTGAAACTACAAACTACAGGCAGATGTTGTAGGGTAGCTTGATATGAAAGGCATATTAATATGATTTTTTAAAAACAGCTAATCATGAAATGGAATATTGCCATTTTTTTCTAGGAATTTGTTGGCAAGGAAACTGGAGATTTTTCAAATAGCAGAGACAGGACTAACACCTTTCCAATGCCACTTCTAAATTCTGCCATTATTTTTTTTTAAACACTCACCCTTTTAAATTTACAATGTCACACAGGACAAACAATGCAGTACACTCATCTGCAGCCCGGGAAACTGTGGGTTCGTTTATCATGACAGTATTTCACCAGTTTACCTTTTATTTAAACTCTTCAGGCCTCATGCACTGACTGATGAAGTCAATAAGGTTCTTTTCACTACTTTAATCAGTTTAAAACCAAGCCATTAGATAGGAGCAGATTTTTGGAAGGACCTCACTAGTGGAGATGCTGCTGCTTCCTGCAACTTCAGGATTGCCATTGGGAGAATCCTTCAGCTGCCTTAAAGTCTCCACTGCAGCCGTGTGTTGTGTTGTGGCCCTGTTACCCAGGTATTGTGGGTTTCTTTAATTTAGCTGCCTTGATCTCCATTCAGTTACGTTTTTTCCCCTACTGTGAAATGATATTTTCCTGCCTTCTAGTTCGTATCCTATTGGCAGACCTTTCTTTCTGCTTATCAGAAAAGCAAGAGAGAGGACAGTGTCACACTTGAATGATTTTTTATAAGGTTGGGATATACTGTAGGTTTCACAATAAGATAGCCTGGCCAATGGAGTTTGTATATATAGATTTTTTGGTTTTGTTGTAGCTATGGGATTAGCTAGCATAGTAAAAGAAAAAAGGCAAAAAGGAGGGTTCTAATTTTACCGTGGCATAACTCTATTGAGTTCAGCAGCCTTACTCCAGATCTATGCTGGGAGTTCCGAGTCAAGCCCAATGGATCAGTTTATGGTGGCTTTGGAGGTGTCGGTTTACCCAGTCACTTGGAAAATATTACTCCCTTACTGCCAGAGATCTGGGACAATTCACAGTTCTAATATATTTGGGGGTCTGCTCTGTGGTGTGTAGTTGTGTTTGTTTAACAGAATTAGGAATCTGTAAGGTAAACTTTATACATCAAGTCCTGCCCTCTCTTGTGCTCGAGCACAAAGTAGAGAATAAGATGCACAGGGAATTTCCTGCCCTTGTGCAAAGACAAAAAGCTCATGAGTGCTGGCCTGTAGCAGACCTGGCTATAGCTGTTCAGCCAGCGATGGCTTTCGCAGCCCTCAGAAGCAAATTCTAGCTGGGTACAGATCTGAGCGCTCTCCTTCAGGTGGACAAGGGTGCCAACAGCCTGCTGTGAGGAGCCTGTCCTGGCTGACAGGATTTCCCATGGCAGAGCCCGCGCTGAGCAGCACCTTCGCTCCCCTTCCTCACACAGGCAGGATTCTGGTCCCGCTATTAAAGGGCTTAGTGTACTGCCCTTGTTCTGTAACAAGACAGGCTTAAGCAAGCTTGTCAGTGTGGGGAAAAAGGTTGTTTTCTTCCTGATCAGTGGCTATTGCTTGAAGTAAGCTTACCAACTTTGCCTGCACACTACTACCATAATTTTTATTTTAAGAAAAAGGACTCTGTGGTAATAAAAGTAGATAAATGTTGCTGTTTGGAGGTTTGTTGGCATTTTTTTTTTTTTTGTGTGTGCTCCCCAAGGTGTGAAATCACACTTGGCAAAAAGCATCTGAACACTAGAACGTGTCATTTAGTGCCCTAAGTGTTTACATCCAAAGCCCTGCCACTGATGACAGAACATGCTGCAAGAACAAAAGTCTGTTGGCTGGAATCTGAACTGGTTTCCTAATTCTCACCAGTGTATTGGCAGAGAAGCAGCCATCAATCACAGACTGCCATGCATCCTGGGTACGGTGCTGGAGGCAGGGCTGAAAATATTTCTGAGAGTGTTGATGGGAGGGATAGGGTAAGAAAAAACAGTACAGAAGAAGTAAGAAACAAGAGGTAATAGAATTACAGGAAACAGGACTGGAAGGGATGTTAGGAGGCTGGATTGACCATACTTGTGTAATTCCTGACAGATGCGATTAAAAAAATCTCTTTGAAACGCATTATGGCCGCAGAGCCACAGATACAATTTGTTAGAAACAAATCACCTTCTACATCTACTAAATCTTAGAGCACCATTCCAGAGTGGCAGACAGCAGTTTGAATCACTGTACAAAGGTTTCTGTATCTAGTTTTACTTGAGTATGTATAAAGTATCTGTATAAAATATTTATCTACAGAATGGAAGAGTATATATATGCACGATTTTAGTAACACTCTGCCAGAAAATGAAATTTTACTAGAGTAAGACTTGTGTAGCATACTTGAAATTGGGCTCATAACCAGCTTGTTCAGCTTTCACTTTTATGGGTGGATTTTGTGTTTAAGAAGTAGAAGTAAATAGGAGAAGATAAAAAACCAGAATTAACTCCTATGCTGCTAAATCATCTTTAGAAAGGTATCCAGGCCAGGTCTCCTCATTAGTTTCTTTCTTCATTAGCAGGGGAAGAACAAAGAACAGCATTTACTTTATATTCTGAAGATTAATTGAAGTGGGGGATGAAACACTGAAATTGAATTAGTAAATTATTAACCAATTTCTAAGTAATAAGAAATAATCTATTACAGAGTCTATCCCTCCATCTAGAGATTTGTCTTAAGCATTTGTCTTTAGGAGAGAAGGTGGAAGGAATAAGGGGACATAGACTAGAGACAATCCGTCAAGTCAGCTACTGGAACATTAATAATGGAGACCTTTGAACTTGGCAAATCTTCCAGATATCTCTCTCTTAACTGTGACTTACAACCTGTCCCAGGGTTGCTGCTTAATCTAATGTCCTCTTTTTAATTTTTGCCCCCCTCCATGATATTAAAAATGCTCCTGTTACCGTTTCAGCAGCTCACACTGAAAGCAACAGTTAACAAAGCCTGAACCTGGCAGCGTGTCAGCTCAGGAACTCCCTCCAGCCTGCAAATACATCTCCACCCACTCACAATTTCAGGAGAGGAGCCTGGTGCCAAGGCAGTGCTGGCGAAGGTGGTGACTGGGGAAGTGGAGATTCTGGCTTCTTCAATTGCTGAGGCTGCCTGTGAACAACCGGGTTCTTTCTTCCTTTTTGAGTCAAACCTCGCTTTGGCGGCTGGAAGGTTTCCCCATCACTTATTTCTAAGATTAAAACTCTGATTTACTTTTAGAAACCATAATAAATAACAAGAATGTCCAACCGAAACCAACAAACTTACCTCATGTAGAGTTCTGACTAAGAGGAAGGGTCTGGCTGTTCACTATTAGTATTTCCCAATAGCCTTGTGGCATAA
This sequence comes from Pampusana beccarii, assembly GCA_013399365.1. Lineage (NCBI taxonomy): Eukaryota > Metazoa > Chordata > Aves > Columbiformes > Columbidae > Pampusana > Pampusana beccarii. Next base: position 1,138,922 of record VWYH01006495.1, read on the forward strand.
AGGTGTTTTGAAGCAGTTTACAGGGGTGAGATTTTAATCTGTCACTCCCTCCTGGCCCCTAGCATATGGGATGTGTTTGCTGCATGCGTGGAAAGATTGGGGAAGGGGAAGGGAGATGTATAGGGTGCTCCCAAGGACCTCCACACACAACAACTGCCCAGTGGAGGTTATGGCTGTTCTAAACTGCACCACTCGGTCCTCCCGTCTGGGAAAGGTTAAAGCTTTTACACCAGTGTAAAGCGCTATTCCTTTCTTCTTGTATGGTGGTGTCCTTCTGCCCTGCTTCATATATACATATGTATGTCAGCTCACAGCTCCAGCCCACAATACTTTGCATCCAGACACACATACACAGTCTCTGCTCAGAAGAACAAATGTGTTTTGTCCTACGATCTGTGGTCCACAGTCTACAGAGCCCTGTGAATGGCCTTGATGTTTTTTAGAGATTGGAGGGAAGAGGATGGAAGTAGAATTTTTCGGAAAACATCTACCCTGCGATAGCTGAGCTGTGCCAGATTTGCCTGTCGGGGCTGCAAACGCACATTGCTCTCTCTTAAACTTTTGCTTAGGCTTTGGCAAAAGCCCACAACTAATGTACTAAATTTTACTCCCATCTCCAGTCTTAAATGAATAGCCTCTTGACTCGTTGTACCCCATGTATAGCTTTAATGAATGACTTCAGCTCCAGGGGTGAGCCTCTCTCCCCAGCCTCCTTTCTTGTGTGTCAACACCCCTGTCTCCTCCCCACTATCGCCCAATGGCTTAGACTGACCTCCAGGCACTTCCAGGGCCTGCCAAGAATGGGAAGTGGCAGAAGGACACAGGTGACATTGTCCTATGCCTGAGTTCACTTTCAGCCTACATGATGCTCTTGTTTCATTTTAGTGACAGCTGTCAGCCAACATTCAAAGGAAGCCTCAATCCAATTACCCCTTTTCTTTCCCCCTCCCTTCAAATGAGTTTCGGCTCTGATTTGTAAATAAGGGAACAGCCACACACCTTTAGCCGCTGGTTCACTGTCGCTCCGGAGTACACTGCCTCTGACAAAGAATGAGAAGAAACTCCTCAACTTGTTCTGCTCAGCTTCACTGTGTGATCAGGCTCTAAACCATGTCAGACCCAAGGGCAGACCTACAGTGATTGCATGCTGCCCGTCAACACTGGCTGGTGACAATTTCTCAGCAGAGTTTTCACTTGAAAGACCTCATTCCATCTTAAAATGCTCTCCAGACGCTGTGCCTGAAGATGTGCTTCAGTGGCACCCACAGTAAACACAGTTCTGGATCCAGCTTTCCCATTCCTCATGCCTGGAGAACACTATGCAAGCTTCTGCCCATCCTCCTGCTCTATAAGTACACACTGCATCTATAAAACATAGATGGAGAGAGCCTGAACAAAATTGTTCTGACTACAATGCATATGGTGCCCTCTCTCAACACTACTCTGTATCCACTTTTCCTCTCTGCCTCAGGGACAGGCTTACAGTCTCTGAAAAATTCTTTCTCCTTCCTAGATTCCAAGCCCTTTGAGTTAAACCATTACAGGAGAAGATACAGAGATAGCAAAGGGACAAGGGATTTTCTTGTAATTTTAGCATTTATGTCCTTCTTAAAGATGCAATTGTTTAAAATAAGTAATGTCCTGGCAACGGCTAGCATTACCCCGTGCCAGACAATTTTATCATCCCAGCCCATGAAGGCTCTAGCGTACAATATAAAGCTGCTTTGCTTTCTGACACGCCGTTTTTTCTATGCCAAACCTCCCTTGGCAGTGCCTTATTCCTCTCTGGAGTTTTCTGCTTTCAAAATTAACCCCAGTCTCAGCATCCTTCTGCCCTCCTGCAGGTACCACCGGCGCTGAGCCGGAGCCTTAAGACTCGGCTCGGGGTGACTGGGCTCCAGCTCGGCGACAGGAGGGGGAGCTCGTCGGCTTTAATCGGGGACTTAATTTAGCAACACTGCAAAATCACCACCGCTGCTGCGGTGCCCGTAGGACCTTTCTCAAGTCCCCCACACAGGGAAGAGGGCGGGGGGGGTGGGGGGTGTGGGGTTGTTGTTTTGGGGTTGAGGTTAAGACAGAGAATTAAACTAAATTAAAGTGGAACTGAGAGGTGATGCGGCTGCTGGGAAGTGATGGAGCAGGTGGATCTTAATATGTATTTATGGCGCCAGCAGGAATGAATAAGATGCTTCCAGTAATAAATAACACCTTCGGTCTAACATAGCAGGGCAGGTTCAGTGCTGGTGTAGGCTCCTCAACCCAGCTGAGGTATAAAAGATTGTGCTCACTTACACTAGCACTGATTTTAGCTGTATATCTGCTAGGACACCCGTGGTGGGAACAACGCTGTGCCAGAGGAAAAGTCTTTGTTTCCAAAAGCAAGACAGAAAAGCATTAACTGCCAGTCTCTTAACAGAATCACAACACTAAAGGACTGAGCTCTCCAGTATAAATTCAGGAGAAGGATATTCAAGTCTGTGCTGTTACATGGAGAAATAAGGGCAGAATCTGGCCTTGTCCACAAACTTTCTGCCATATCCTTAGGTCCAACACAAGGCTCATCCCAAGGTAACATCAACAATCGTGAAGTTAGGACACTTTTCTGAAAACTCCTTTTGAACTGGGAGGCGTTTTTTTGTTCGTTTGTTTTTTTCTATTTTCTCATAGAATCATACAATGATAGATTTCTCATAGAATCATAGACTTCTCTGAGAAGTCAGCTGAGGGCAGAATCTGGGAAAAATTCGCAACCCATCAAAGCACCTTCCTCATTTCTCCCTAAAGATGCAAAGGAAATTGCAACTTTCAGATTGCATTTGTCAAGACAGAACTACCATCAGTTTTTATGGAGCTGAGCCACAAGGAAAACTTGTATTGGTTTCACAGCGGTGGTGAAAGCAGGTTTTCGTGACAGAATGATAAGGTCAAGTTGTGTCTACCCTTGTGCACAGACTACCGGTGCAGGACTGCAGCTGAGCTCATCTTTAAAATGGACATTATTTTTCCTAGTGCAGACAGCCCTGTAGAAAGCTAATCTCCTAATACTGTAGTAATCCATTTGAGAGGTATTTATTTTACAGTCCCCTAAGTGCTTGCATAACTCTCCTGTATAAATTCCACAAAATTTTTCAAATTTGAAATCCAGCAATCTTGCATGAGATAGATAGCTTTGTAAGGTAAAATATCTTCTTCCTTATGTGTAAGATCATGAGCCTCATCATTAGTACAAGCTTGGTCTACAGTTAGAAAAAAAAAAGAATCTACCACTTGAGTTGGAAAAGAAAGAATCTAGATTGGATGCAAAATATTTAGTGCCAAATTAAAGAATTTCCCAAAGAGCTCTCCCAGAGAGAGACTTGTGTCTTTCCTTGCCATGGAATAGGAGCAAGGTTCCCTGCAGGCACAGAGAGCTTTCTGCAGGTACAGCTCTGTGATACATTTAAACAGAATGAACCTCGTTCTTAAACCTGTCTAAAAATGTTAGTGGAATCATGAACACTGACCTTAAAATGAAAAATGATTTGCAACCTTTGCAGAGGTGTCTTTATCATAGTGCCATAATTTAAAGTATTTTATCCACTCAGCTACATAATCTTACCATTCATTTACAGTTGTCATTTTACCTACAAAAGAGTTCACCTAATATCCCCCAAAGCAAGAGAAACCTGCCGAGTATCACAACGAGAAAATTATTACTAATGTATTATATAGAAAAGCTGTAAAGTTCAAACAGAGGGAGTTGTGTGTGCACACCATGTTTCATGCAAATTACCCTTAATAGTTTAACACTGCATTATATTTTGTTTCCTGAATAGAAGTGCTTCTTTAGTTATTTTTCTAATAATCTATGTAACTTTGGGGAACTAATTAAGGCAAACCACTTCCAATGTACCTGTTTAGCTGCCTAAATCAAGTGGCCTGATTTTCAAAAGTGCTGAGTACTGAAGCAATGGTAGCTTCTCTTAGGATCTCTTACTACCTGGTCTTTTTTATGTGGTCAATACCAATTTGGGAGCCCTATGTGAGCTACCTATGTGATATTTTTGATTTAATTATTTTAAATGTAACTTCATAGATCACAGCTGGAAAACCAAGTCAGAGAAACATTTCTCGTAAGTATAGTTCTCCTCTCCCTTCCCCCCACCTTTCCAACTTAGCTTTAGGAAAAGATGCTGACCAACGTAAACGTGTTTCTGTAGCTGCAGGAAAATGCTAATATTACTTCTTGATTGCAAAAGAAGCATGTGATGCACAATTAATCCACATATGGATCAGGATGTCTTCCAAGACTGGAAATGGAAAACTAATCAAGAGTACATATGACACGCTGGATCCAATACGTGTGCTTCACCAGGGCTTCTTGGCTGCCTCACATCTGGCTGGCTTGGAGCACAGGCAGAGCCACATGTGACGATCTGCCCTCTTCCATGGAGATGGATGCTGAACCAAAGCCTGGCTCTGCCTGCAAGGCTTCAGTTTCATCAACTTAATGCCTTCTAAAGTGTTGTTTATCTTGCCTGGACTAGAGTTTTGAATATATTGATTTGCTTCCAGCAAACAAACACCATCCAATAGGAATATTTTGAATCCTAAACCTTTGGCTTGGTCTATACACAGGTTTTGTACTGATATAACTAACAAAAGTGTTAGCATGAATTTTATCTATCTATCTATCTATCTATCTATCTATCTATCTATCTATCTATTTATTTAAAATCCAAGGACATCTCCCACAGAAACAAATCCCTGCTGGCAACTGACTTGAAAACAACATACTGACACCTTATTTTGCAGGGCCAAACTGGCTGCTGATACAGGTGTCAAATTCCCATTGACTTTAGCAGGGGATCTGCCTTGGAAAGGATGGAGGTGTCATGTTGTATATCACTGTGTTGGCTACTGGAAGCAGCTGTGCTTTCCAGTCATATGAAGAATGACTGAGGTCTCAAAGACGATGCTGAGGTTCCCATGGCTGAGCATGTCTGGAAAGGTTTAGACTTCATTCCCCAGGAACCTCTTTCTCTCCTCAAAATGGAGATGAACATGATGATGAACCGATTCTTCAGTGCTGGATGCCATACCATATAGAAAGCTTTACAGAGCTGTTTGTAGCAGGTGCTTTGGCTGTGCTGTTTACTGCTTCAATGAGAGACTAAGCAAGATTTTTATATTCCTCTCCCATAATATTTAATGAGCAATATTTATGCTCATGTCAGAGATATGCTTTGAGCCATGATTATTGGCTGCAATTTTGCAGTCTAATGCGATGTCCAAATTCAATGCTCAGTGTTATGAGGTACCGTTATGAGGCAGTGGTCCTTGTCATCTGATCTTACAAAACATAGAGCAGTTATGGTTTGGAAGGCTGGAAAGGTCTGTGAATGTTAATAGTGAATTATGAAACTGTTGGTTTTCTGTGTCCTGAATCTGAGGAGCAGCCAACCAAAGCAATATGCCTACTATATACACATATACACACATATATATACATATATATACACACATATGTAAATACACACACAGACACATGCATGAACAGTACAAGTTTGAAGACAAAATTTAACTCTGTAAGTGTGCCCTGGATTAAATACTCTAAAATAAATCTTGACTACATTGTCCCAAAAGCAACCCATAAATAGAAAAGTGCTCAGACACGTTTGACCCTGCTAGCAAGGTACCATGCACCAGATGCTCTATAATACCTCACCTGAACTATCTGACTTGTCAGTCATGCTACCTCCTTTCCACAATGGGCCAAGTGATGGGTACAATCTCCCACCTCATGGGTGGCTATTTGTTGGGCCCAATAATGCAGGCAGGAGCCCGAGCTCTCTTTCTGAGGGAAAGAGCTGACACAAGGGAAATTCAAAGGAAATACAAAGGATGAAACCCTGGTAGGGCCAAATTACTATAAGTATGTAAAACCTGGTGGAAACATGCAAATCTGCATTAGCTCAGGGTGAGGGCCAATGTACTTTGAGAACCCAAATCCTTAGCAAAATACAAGGTCTTTTCTCTTTAAATATCTGTTACTATTACAGCTCAAATTCAATGAGCCCATCAAAATACAACTGAGGGACAAATCTTGCAAAAGTACTTTAGGCAAAGGCTTTCCTTGAACGTCTGTCTTAGTACAACTTTGTTTGAGGTAGAAAGCTTCCAGAGAGGTCTTTGCATAAAGGAGTTTAGTCCTTCCCATGGAAAACAGGTAAAAGGAAAAAGTGAGCAATACTCATGCCTGGCTTGTGAGAGGGTTGGGGAGGGGTCTTGCACCAAGGAAATTGTCAAATCTGGAAAAAAACCTGTCAAAAAAGTCTTTTATGGTAGCTTACTTGGGAGAACTGTTCTTCAAGCAAGGTCTTTTGGGGCTGTGTCACACAATTCGTAATTGGTGGGTAAAGTAGTGGCAATGATCTTTGAAAAAAAAGCCCAGTTTCCACTTTGCCTTTTGTCATAAGCTGTCAGGAATTGTTACACAGTGTTATTAAAAAGCTGTTGCCTCTCTCCTTGAAGACAGATGAAGTAATGCTGGTAGAGAGCCTTGCTCTCAGTAAGTCTCTGAAATGTGATGGAAATCCCCCTAACTCCTACCTCATAATAGTGTGAAAACTCAGTTTCTGTGGATGGTTTTTCTTCCTGAATTCAAGAAATTCCAGTTTTGTTCCCTGGGGTGTTCCTGGGCTGGATTTAAATATTTTTCTCACAGAGATGGGTGCTGTCACCAACAACTGTCACTTTATACGATTCCAGGTCTGGATGAGGAGGCAGTGGAGAAACAGGAAAGAAGATGGTGGGAAAGGAGATAGCCCTTGGACTAACAGAAGAAGTTTTTCAATAGCCGGTCCTAGCAACAACCTCTAGCATGGTTTCTTTTGGCTGCTGACAGGCAACTGTTCCACAGTGGCATCTACACTCTGTTAGAAGACTTGAAATGGAATTAAGGCTGTACTTTAAGCCAGATCTCACTGGCTCTTGTTGATGTCCTCCTGACCGATGCCAGCATAGGTGAGAAGGGGATCTAACCTGAGGGCTTTTAAAAAGCCCCCATATTTCTAAACAATATTTTTCATGTAAATAAAGCTGGCAGAGCACTGGTGCTACCTCAGAGAGAACTGAATCAGCAATGTAGCCACTTGGCTCCACATTCCTGCTTCTCCTGAGGCAGCCAAATGACAGTGAGAGGGGGAAGGAAGAGCTGTGATGAACGTGTTGCAAAAGCACCAGTGTGCAAGAAGATGGGGGATGACGCAAGCAACTCCCTGCTTCAAAGCACTGCCCAGGAACGGCTGTGAGCACACATCTGAAGGAGACAGCTTGGAAGGCTATGCTGAGCTGCTCAGTACTCACCCCAGCTGATGCTGTGAGGCTTGTACCCGAGATGGTTTTACTGTTGTCATCTCACTGACGAACAGTCCCAGCTGGCAAAATGGTCCTCCCACTTAGGTTGTCCTCCCTGCAGTAGCTGAAGGACATCTTTTGTTGTAAGGCGTCACTAGGTATGTGTGGAATGAGTGTCTCTCACTGAATATGGCTCTTGTGTTGGGAAACCACAGTGGACCACTGCATTCTTTAATAAACTCAGCATCTCCTGGGTTCAGGTACTGTGAGGATATTGTAGTGCCCGAATGCAAGTATTATGTGTTGCTCTCCAAGAATTTACATTTAAAAGTCTCACAGTCACTAGTTTACACGGACTACCAATTCTGCATTCCAGATGCTCCCTTCATCACACAGCTGCATAGGAGCAATTATTGGGACACTTCTACTGTTGATCCATGATGAGGATGGTCCAGCAGAGCAGCGGCCTATGCAAGCCGAGACTTGTACGAGAAAAGAGCCGGGCTCACTCCCGCTGCCATTGAAGACAACCTCTATTTGCACAGCATAAGGGACCAAGTGCCAGAGGGAAGAATCAAGTCTTTTCAGGCTTCTCAGAGGAATATTATAAATAAAGCAGAGTAAAAGGAAAGGTGTATAAAATGTCTTGACAGCACCTTTTAAGTGAGTCACCATGTGTTATTTTAGCCAAGTCTTTATTCATTTCTACTTAATACTGTGTGCTAAAGGTCTCAAAGCTGCTGGCAATACTCAGTGGAATAATTTTAGAGCAACCTTAACAGAATGAGCAGAATAAAGGATTGTTCAAATACATTGTAGCAAGATAGCTTTTTAATAGAACAAGTTATCCAAAACACCGATGACTGGGGCTTGTGAATGGAAAATATCTCCCCTGTGTTTAATTACCTCAGCCTGTCTTTATTTCCTTGTAATTCTAAACACTGTTCGGTTGTGCTGGACATAGTCCAGTTGGAAAGTTGGTATTTGATCAGTGATGATCCTCTTCGCAGGCTGGAGGTCCAAACAGGGTGACTACAGCCAACCATCCCGCCTGACCTCCTGCATAATGTAGGTTGTGGCATTCCACCCTGCGAGGCCTGCAGTGGAAGGAATTACTCTTCGCTGCTATTCCGGATTCAGGAAAGCATTTCTATTTAGAGCAGTACTTAAGCACACACTTAACTTTAATAATATGCTTAATTCCCATTTAAACATGTGGTTAAGTGCGTCTTTGAGTTGGAACCTTTGTGAGCAAACACTGTGGAGTCCAGTGACTTGGTCATACTGAAAAGTGTACTTTATGACGACCAGTGCAAAATGAAATCTTAAGATGTTACTCAAAAAGTCAGATGGTTTTCTAATGGATCTCCAGTCAGCAGGTGACCTCCAGAGAGGTCTCATTTGCTTGTGGATTTTTAGGCCTATGGAGGTTCAAGGGTGTCCCCAGTTGCAGTATGAAACTGCTGCAGGAAACATTAGTGATATCCCCTTCCATTTCACTTCTTAGAAAGGGTATATGAATCAATAGTATTTCATTAATTCAGTAACAACCTCTGCTAAACCTCTCAAAAGACAAGAAAGAAAAGAAGCTGATTTTGTCTTCATTTCCAAGTTTTTTTTCACTTGCTTGGGGAATGGAAAAAATCTCTGCTGCACCATAATATCTTACCTAATTGAGCTCTTAGATTAATGTTTAAACTTCATTTGCAAGTCCATTACGAAATCTAATCAGTTACAAAGGTACCATTAAGGAAGAGATTTTTTTTTTCCAAATCCACTTTTAATTCACATTTCCCCCCACAACTGTCCAAGGCCCTGGCACTGGCTGCAAGTACTATGTTATAGATATTGTACTTGTATCAGCTGGGAAAAAGAAACCACAGAATATTTTCAGTGGAGATAATAATATACAAAAACTACATGGCGTTCATATGCTGGTACGAGCCAAAAAGGTGTCAGTTAAATCCTGAATCTACTGAACCTTTCAGTTACCAAAGGAAAACAACACTAATGTTCAGCCTCTTTTGAAGTGGTGATAGCACCTTTGAGAAGGTACTGGATTGATCATAATGAAGGCTTTTCCCTAGGCCCATTACCTGCAAGAGGTGTGCAGCATGGTCAGCATTATCCACAGCATCTTCCAGCGTATTGAAATCCTGGCGCAGCCCAGAAGTTTCAGGTCTGCTTAATTTTCCATGCTCATGTACTCCTCAACCTTGTTGCTAATAAATCCTCTGCACGTTGCAGGCAAAATGTTCCTTTTGAGCTACACATCAGGATAAGACCACCAGCTTCTCAGTATGTGGGATAGTGGACAATATCAACGGTAACATGTAGCTGACCCGACCACAGTTGAATGGGGGACTCCAAGCCAAAGACTCTCTCTCCCATTACCTAATCACTGAGACATCCAGACTCCCATCCCCATCAGCACTTAAAAAAAAATAAAATCTGGATTTCATTTTTATAGCTGTTCTCAGAAGATAAACAAAGCTGAAATTGAGATATAAAAATCAGCAGTGTGATATTACGCAGACACCACTACTTTCAGAGAAATCAGAATTTTGCTGCTGTGTCTGTGTAACGGGGGAAAGCTCTGCCTACCCAGGGTGGTCGGATCCTGGCTCTGAGAGGGAGGAGTGTTTAGTGGTAGTTGCTGATAATCAGAGGTGTAGTCACCTCTTCTAAATCTCCTGATGCATATATTCGTTTCCTGATGACCACCCATCCTTCGCAGCCTGCTTACCCAGCGAGCCTGGTGATCTCAACAGGAAGCGGTGGTTAGGAAGGTGTTTTGCAGTGTCCTGAGATGAAAGTAACTGTTGCTACAGTGCAGATAATATTACACTGCACTGGCTTGTCCACTAAAACATGCAGTGCTGCATCTCTCATAATTGCTGTCTAAAAGGATGTCTTCTGCTGCTCAAAGTGTCTCTGATGGAGGACAAGAGAGGCCTTTCCACCAGGCTACTTGGCTGAAGAAGCACACAGCACAAAACCCAAAATGCTGTATGGAAGCTGTGAGGTTTCTTCTACCCTGTGTCACTGGCCTGCTGTGTGCTCTTGGGTGTCGTCTCTCTTAGCCTCGCTTCTCTCATTTGACAACCAGAGATGATAACTGCTATATTAGCACTTACCTCTGTAGAGCACTTTGAGATCTGCGGATAAAAAAAGTGCTGTATAAGTACTTCTGCTGTGATACACTAGTGCATTTCTGTCTCCCTGTACTGAAAAGAAAGGGAGCAAAGAATAAAAAGAAAAGCAGGTAAGAATGATTAATAAATATGCAGCCTATGATGGCCTCTCTCCCAAGATAAATGTAACAGCCGCGATGAATGCAGAGGAGGAGAGGGACCAGCATACGGCAGAAATGAAAGTGTAGACAATGCCAGCATTATATCCACAGATCCTTGTCTCCCCAGACTTCGGTCACTGCTGTGTGCTTGGAGCCGGTCAGAAGAATCCCCAGCAGACGCATCCGGCTACGCGCCCCTAACATGGGATCGCTCTGCCTGCTTTGAACATGAGGAGAAAGGAGGAGAGAGGAAGAGCCCCAGGGTTCAGCATCAACAGGATCTAAAATGCTTGACATTCTCGTTCTGAAATGCCAGCTCTTAAATTATCAAGGTCTCTTTTTAAAATTTTTTTTCATCTTTTTTTTTTTTTTTCCTTTTCTTCCTGAGTGTTCTGTATTTCCCCATGTAACAGTGTGCAAACATTTTATCAGCAAATACCCGGGGGAGAAGAGGGGGGGGAATCAGCTATCTAAAACTGATAAAGCAACTTGGCATGGAGGCAGCAGCTATCGCTTCTAAACGGGTTTGATCTTTCTGAGGTTTAACAAGTTGCCAGGATAAAATTCTGAGGACTGGCTGCTCCAGGGGTGAATGGGAAGCTGTGCTCACTCCGCTGCCCGTCTTACTGGGACTGTGCCCTAGTGAAAGGAGTTATATGACTGCTGTATACCAGCAGTCCATGACACTGTGCTAACGGTATGTTTGGGACCATTACTTAAGTGATAATCTCACTGCTCCTTTGTTTTATGAGGCAATAATCTGATTCCCATGTGCATAAAATGAGGCCAAAGGGTAGGTAGTTTGTTATAATGAGGGAACAACATTAAGACTGATGAAAACTAGAGGTCAGTGTTATTATTTCTGTTATGACATCCATTCATTTAATAATCCTTGTGTTCATATCCTATCAGCAGGGACCCATGTCCTGGCTTTTCAAAGCAGTATCTGTCCCCTAGTAAAGGCAGATATTATCCTGCTGCCTCTCCTATGTAACTCAGATCTCTCTTGATACGGCTCCTTGTTACAACCAGGTCCAAGAGACTGACAACATGGCCGTGTGATGAAGAAGTACTGGATCAAGGCACAGAGGTATCAGTGGCAGGACAGGGAACTCGTCACAGGTTTTCTAATTGATGATGAGCTTCACACTTTGTGGATTCTCCTTCCTTTCTGCTGCATCTATTTTATTTTATTTTTTTTTCCCTGTCTTCCCCCGAAGTATTTGCTCTCTGCTGACAGTTTGTCATTCCCCACTGAGAAACTATTCCCAGTAGGAGTCAGTGCATCAGTGATGCATTTCTGCAGGTCTTTCTTTTCTTTGAGAGAGACAACGAAAGCTTAGCTGGTCTACTCAGAATGGACCTGAACATGGCAATCACAGAATAAAATAAGTATTGTCATACATTCTGAAGAGACAAAGTTTCCATATGTATTAAATATATAGAGAGGTATGCATAATTTCATAAACCAGTTAAATAAGTAAAACATTTGTATCTAGAGACCTTATTATACTATACAGTTTCCAAGTGCCCTGGATCCACCTGTTCCCATCCTATTCTCTCGTCTTGTCACCCAAGTAACCTCCTGTTAGGTAAATCCCTTCTTCATCTTAGTACATGTATCACTGGAACATATTATTCTGTCTGAGGAAACATCAAATATTATTATTAATGTGATTATATTTTTTAAAACTATTACTAATTATGATGCTGTGCCTGCTAGGAGAGGTAAGTATGGACCAGCACTTTGCTGGTGTAATGTACATAGAACAGAAGAGACTTGTTTTTACACATCAGCTATAGGCAAGAACATGGTAATAAAACAGGTAATAAAAAACACCTACTGAAGAGTAGGGTCTTTATACATTTTGTAACTCATTTAATGTATGATATTCAGTATTGCTGCTACTTACATAAAAAAAATACTTCTACTAGTAGTGAGAAAATTTGACTTGGCGTTCCCAGTGAAATCAGCAGAAGTAGAGCTGGCTCTAACATTACACAACCAAAATCTTTGCTTAAACACACTAAAGGGCCAAGTTATCAAGGAGGTTTGATGAAGCTGAGAGGCAGGTATGACAGACAGAAATGAACATTCCAGAAAAGGGCATTTTTATTGTAGGAGCTAAATCAAAGCTATTGGGATAGATTCCCTTCAGGTCTTCTAGAATATTGTCCCTTGCTTTTTGGGGAAACAGAGAAGTTCGCCAAATTATTTGACACTGATATTGTGAAAATAAACCTTATGATGGAAATCAATACTCTCCTAGTTGTGAAAAATATATTTACAGAATAACTTGAATCTTGGTAAAATAGAATTTGTTCCAGAAATGGGTAACAGAATCATATACGTAGTTTTAAGAAGCCTTTGGCTGGTTCATTAAAAAACCAAACCAAACCACCCCCCCATCGCCCCCTCCCAACAAACAAACAAAAACCACAACAAAAAAACAAACCTACAGAGTATAAAGTTTAACCAATGCAGGTGGAGTCCTCAGGTGGGCATCCAGATCTATACTAATGTAGCTGAAGCCTATTCTACTGACTGGGTGTGGGTACTGGAAAACGGCATAATGATTGTCCGAATGTCAGTCAACCTGATAAAACTTCCACTGGAAAAACTCTGTGGAGACTCCCTTTAATTTCAATGGTCTTTGGACTAAGCTTAGTATTAACTATTTATCACAGATAATAATAGGGACCTCCCGATTATTTTCTTCATTTGCTTAGCATTTGCTTAAATGAATGTATTGAAAACATCATTGTAGAGGGAAGGAAATACAGAAATTTTGTTTTCCAAACCTCCTGGCAGGAATGATTTAGCAATGGGAATCCCCACAAAATAAATAAATTTCTTGTCCTTTAACAAGCTTCTTGTTGTTGGAAGCTCCTGCCACTTGCTTCTGGATGCCAAAAGTGTTGGTTCTTCCTTTCCCAGTTGGCAGTATCTCTCTGTAGTACAAGAATTCATCCCTTTTATTCATTGATACACAGAGGTTAAGGTGAAAAGAGATCATTAGATTATCTGGTATAGCCTCCCGTGCATCACAGGACGTTGAATTCCTTGCAGTTATATCTGTAATTAAGCCAATTATTCATATTTGGCTAAGGCACACCCTGATTTGAAGATGCTATGAGATAGAGAATGACTTGGTCCTTTGGTCATGTGTTTCAGTGGTTGATCACGTTCACTACCAAAAAAAATCCCCAAAACCCAAAACCAACCAAACGAAAATTTCCTCAGTTTTCTAATTTGAATTTGCCTGGCCTTTGTTTCCAGCCATTAGTCCTTTTTTTTTTTTACATTTTTCGCCACTACACTGGGCAACCCTTCTGCTTTCTGCCTACAACAAAGGTACTTCTGTGCGATAATTCAGTCCCTTCGATTTGCTTTTCCATAAGCTAAAGCACTCGACTCTTGCATCTCTTGCTGCAAAGATTTGTCTCCTTCTGGAGGCTCTTTCCTGTTTCAAATATGCTTAAAACAGGTGGACACCAAAAACAGATGTATTCCAGTATAATTTGCCCCAGTGTTCTACCCAATAAAATCACTTCATAGTCCTACTCACTAATCATGAGTTTAGAAGTCCCAGGGTAGGACTGCTCATGTTTTATCACAGGATTGCCTTTGGAGTCCATGTTGAATTTCTTTTCTGCTATAATATTTTTCAGATCCGTTCTGTAACAGGATGAAGTCTGTAACTTTGGCTTGATTCCATTCTGCTAAATGAATTACTTTACATTTCGCTGCATAAAACCACATTTTGTTAGAATGATCCAGGATTGCTAAGCTCCTGGTCAGTCTGTTCGAGTGTTCTGTCCTCATCATTGTCTTTATGTCATCTGGAAATTTTATTAGCAGTGATTTTTATATTCATTTCCAGGGCATTGATTTGAGATGTTGAATGCCCTCAATCCTAATGTTGATTCTTACAGAACCCCAATAGAAGTCCCCCAATACCATGTCATACGGTTACTACTACTTTTTGAAAGCTTAGTGGTGTGTTATCGCAGTCTACTGTAGGCAGACTCTGTGAAAATTGTATAGCGCCAACTTTAAAACAAAACAGCACAAAGTACTATGTCAAACATCATCTGGTAAAAATAACTACATAGATGTAATACGTTCAGTTTGTTTGACCTATTTTTCACAATATCTGTTGACTGGCAATAATTATGTTTTGGTTCTCCAATTCATTAATTAAGCCTTGTGTCATCATTTTCTTTTCCTCTTTTCTCCCTTTCTCCTGGGACTGAAATCAGCCCAACCAGACTGTACATCATGCAGTGACCCTGGAACCTCGGGGAGACATCTGCTGATGACCAGCACAGCAGCTATGCAATTTATTGTCTGATATATGTGCAAACGTAATACAGGGCAAGTCTCATTTCTAAAATATATTCATAAAACTTCTGTAAAATTCAGCTCTGTAGGAGCTGAACTTACAGGTGCTCCTGAAGATCAGGCACAGCTTACCATAAAACATCTGAGGACAAAAGGTACCAGTACAAAGCTTTGGGGACTCAGCCCGGACTTCGGCTTAAATGATCTTGGGGTGCTTGCAGTAGGCAGCACAGCCCTGTGCTGCACCTGAGATACAAATTCTCCGTGTTACACCGAGACCCTCTCCAGCACCCACAGCAGGCAAGACCAGGGCAGCATTCAGGTACCTCTCTCTTCCCATAGAAGAGAAGTCTTGTGCAGCTCCTCTCAGTACACCTTGGGTGGGTATTTCTGCCTCTGTGCTGCTTGACACACAAATGTATTAAGTACTTGTTTTCAAGGCCGTCAGTTTGGCACTTCTCATAAGGACTAGTATGATGTTCATTCACTCCCCTTTATCCCAAAAACAAGTGACACAAAAAGTTACCGTGAAAGATGACAAGGTGCCCAAAGACATTAACGTGTTTATATAACTTTATACACACCATAAGACATACGAGCAGTACTCATAGGCAACTGACACTGTCTTTTGCCCTGTCCTGTCAATAAATGGTTGCAATTTTCTTTTTGAGTTTCAGTTTCCCCACTTCCTAAATTCCCAATAAACAGCCATTAGCATCTGGGGTATTTTTATTCTGTGCTTGGGAACAAAAATGTAGCGATAAAAACAGAAAATCCAAACTAGGAAATAAACACTGGTGTTTTTTAGTATATTGAATAAAACCAGAACTCTCTGGAGCCCTTAATAATATGGATACCTGATATATCAAGAGCACATTGTGAGCCTCCCTGAGCTCAGTCAGTTATCCTGGTCTAGTTCAAAAGAGCGAAGATTCCTTTTTTCTTATTACTTATCTTTATTCCCCTGAGTATCGAATTAAAATTAATGGGATCAGGGCTCTGGTTTGTTTGCGGTGTTACTAATGGAGAAGCTCTAACTTCCAGTGAGTCCTGAAGCGTTGTGGCAGGGAACCACCAAGAAGGTGGGCATCATAACCCTCCTGAGAGCTTCTGTGGTAGCAGGAGTGTTGCAAAATAGTGCATGGAGCTCCACAGATGAAGCAAATGAAAGCCCAGTGGTTCAGGCCAGGGGATTAGAAAGCTGTGTGTCTAATTATGAAACACCACATTTTACAGTCAAATGGCATAGACAGCACGTGCTCCACAAAATTATGGACACAAAAGGAAGAGGAGAGCCATGGCTGAAAGGTGATACTCTAGTCATCAGCCCTGTACCAGAGGTGCTGTGAGCTTGCTTCTCCACCACCAACCTCAATTGTATTAGGCAACACAGCTTTTTATACTTTTAAAGAAAATACAAGTAGCAATATAGTATTACAAGGTCAGCTGCAATCATGTATGTTATCAGTGGTTATCTGGAAACCACATGAAACAACAATCTCTTTCCTCACACCAGCTCTGCGCTGCCTTCTGGCGTAGCTGAAAGTGGTTTTATTTCGCTTCCCCTCTGTGCAACTCTTTCATGACTTGCACAGCCTTATGTCTTGAAAAGTAGCTGCAAAGCTGGTCTATTCCCACAAATAGTTGTGAAGGCAATGGGTGTGGAGGTGTCGCAGCTGGAAGCCCAGCCATCCCTGCACCTTCTGGAGGCTTTGAGGGAGATGTTGGATCAATGGTTTACAGGGAACAGAGAAAGGAGTGGTTGTGGACTTCCCCAGTTCTTTCATGACTTCTCTGAGACCCACAGCAAGGATGACAGCAGGACTACCCACCAGGCGAGGTGCTGGCCAGGTCTACCTAATGCTGGTCCAAGGCTGTCTTGAAACAAGCAGAAACACCCTCCTGCCTCAGTTTCCCTGTTTCAGTGTGGAGACAAGTCAACCCCTTGAGAGAGATTGAAAAAAACCAGGTGTAACACATGCCAGTCACCCTCCTTGAGCAGGCGGTACGTGCAGCCCTGCAGGTGTGCAGCTGCCACAGCTCCTACTGACCCGTGTCTGTCCCCAGAGGTGAGGCGGGCAGCGGGTGCCGGTGCTGCCAGCGTGGGTGGCCCGTGGTTTCTGTAGGTGCGCAGGCTGTGCCGGGACTGCCGCAGCGAATTCTTTTCAAGGGAGGGGCAGGAAATGGTGTCTCTGTAGCGCAGTGGAAAGCAAACCATTCACTGCCGCCAGGGTTTCGTCTCCTCACAAATACGATTATTGCTCGTAAATGTGGCTTTGTAATTCTGTGAGAACCGGTGGAGTTCCACTTTCAGGAACATTTTAATGATTAACCATGAATAAGTAGAAGAGGATGAGATCTTTGTGGTGTCTGCTGAGAGATAGTAGTATTTTGCCATAGCTGACAAAAGATCCAAGACTGTGGCTTGTGGATGCTTACTCCAAACTTCCACTGACCCACAAACACGGCACACACCACATAGTTCCTCTCCAAACTTACCTAGAAAGTTGCTTCTTCTCCCCAGTACATGACCCTGGAGATTCTTACCCCAAACCTCCCCTGTCTGCCTGGCAGACCAAGGGGTAAGGACTCAGAGATTCGCCCAGTTTTGGTGAAACTGCACGATAAACTTTATTGATCTTTCCAAGGCAGGAATTAGTATCTGTTCTTCCTCCTTCTTCCTCCTCCATAAGCACCAGCTGCTACAGTGTGTATTGCCCTATAAAACACTTTCTGCTGGATTCTGGTGCCCTCAGGTGCCCTTCTCCTCCCCCCTCCTCCCAGATGAACACCTGTGAGAGGCAGATGGTACAGATAATCCAGAATATATTTCTTGAGTCCATGTAGAGAAGCTGCCAAGCTGCTGATTTTTTGGCACCGTGCCTCGTGGCATCCGTGGCTGGTGAGAGACACAGATGCCGCCTGAAAATAGCCAAAGAGGAGATTCTCCTGGTGTCTCCGGAGGTGTGGGGAAGGCGGCTGCTGCTGCGGGGTTTGCGGGCAGGCGTCCCTCAGGCACCTCTGCTGGGAACGCCTCCTGAACGGAGCTTCCTTGCTCACGTCTTAATCAGTCCTTCCTCCGGCTCCTCTTCGCTGGGCTCTGTGGGTGCTGCCTTGCCTTCTCGGAATGGAGGGGGAGAGGCAGTTTTTGGTCAGACGTGGCCTGGCAAAGGGAGGAAACGTGTCTGCAGGGAGCTGGGAGCTCTTGTTTCTGCCTGCAGACTTCACATCCGTGCACACTCAGAGGCTGCAGCAACAGATATCTCTGTTCAATTGTTTCCATAAAAGATATGCGCCAGCACGTATTTATATCTGCCAGAGGTATAATATGCATGCTTGTAACTGCTGAGCTTTGTCAGAGCAGTTGCAAAGGGAGGTTAAGTAGACGTCCAGCCGTGCAGGTGAGAGGGGGCTCCCAGCAGCATCCCACACCACGCTGCGTCCTTCAGCAGCACCAGCAGCCCTCAGAACTGCAGCAAAGGGGTCCCTGGGACAAACCACCACCATCAGCAAGCAGCCCAGCCCCTTCCTGACAAGATAAGTGGTTTTCTAACTTGTGATCGTGCCTGGGAAGTAGCCTGGTTTACACAGGAAGAACTTAACTCTGGAGTAGGAGTCACGTCCAGGCACAGCTGCGGCAGCCCTGTTGAAATTCAGGTATTCATCAGGGCTTATCACAACTGAAGCTGGATTTTTCCACAGCAGTCATCAGGAAAAGGAGCTGAGACCTGCTTGCCAGCACATAAGACCAACAACAACAAATACCAAAGAGTCAACACAATGTGCTCTTCCTATTGTGTGGGGCTTCAGGGCAGCATAAATCCTTGCACCACCTAGCTGGTTTTGAAAGACATATTCTTATTGCCCAGGGTCTGCCAAACACTTTCTGGACATGAAGGAGAGCACAGTCCTTGCCTGAGGGGACTGATGGTCAGTGGCAGACTAGCAGTGAGGAAATGGAACAAATGAGACAGAAAGAAAAAGGCATGTGAGTGTTGGAAAGTGTGTGGTTTGCCCCAGTATGTTTTGAGAAGCTGGAAGAGATGTGGGAAACATTGATTTTCCTGCCACTGTTCATTCTTTATTAGTTCTGTAACCTTCAGATCTGTAATTCAGGGTCTAACATCATTTGTTTCTAGTATTCACTCTTTTAATGCACATTTTGCAGAAAAATGTCTCTTGCTCCTTGCCTCCTCTTCCTCCTCCCCCAAAACCAGGACACTGCACCCAGGTCCTTAAAAGCACAGGCGTACCTAACCCCACTGGGATCAAATAGGCTTACCCAGATTTAGGTGCCTAAATACCTTTGAGGATCTAGGCTTTAATCAGCTGATTTAATGAGCTCCTATAGTCAAAATGCACAAACAAGGTCTTAAAGCCAGTGTCTCTGAGGTTCAGTGCAGAACAGGCCCTCCAAATGCAGACACCGAGGCAAAGGGTCAATGAAAGCCCCAGAAAGCAATGCTGAGGTGGACACAGGTATTACAATCCCCAGGCAGCAAAGCTGTGTCTGCATCAGGTGATGTAGACCATAAAAGAGCCTTGCAGTATTTGCAGCAGAGCTGCTTTCTGCATTCCCTGCAAGACAGTCCCTCCTGCTCCCGTTTTCTCAAGGAACCAGATTTCTTGCTGAAGGCCAGGTGATCCAGAAGCGAGAAGGCACCAGGGATAATTTCAGCTATGCCAGCACAGTTTTAGGGAGAATACTTCTTCCCATTAAAGGGCACAAATAATAAATTGACTAACTTCAGCCACAAGCAACTTAGCATAGAGGCACAAAGGAACTCAGAGCTGTGGCTGCTCTTTCAGCCTTACACAGAATGAAAAAGAAGTTCCCTCTAAAAAATGATAATGCTATTCTCTTTACCAACAGATCTTATGTGCCTATCCCACTCTAACAGAATATAACTCTGCTAGGTAATGTATGAACAGAAAACAAGAAAAAAGAAGAAAAGGGTGCCTTTTGGCTAGAGAAGTTTAAAAAAAGAATAGATGGTGTAATGAGCAGCAAGGGGCAGTATCAGTGATACAGCAACTCAACCATAGATGAGTCTGGGCTGTGGTTTTTGGGAAAATGCCATAAGAAGAGATTTTTCAGGAAGAAATTTTAGGAGGGAAACAACATGATTGTTTTTTCAGCAATGGGCAGGCTGCAAATAAGGTGTAGATGATGACATCTAAACAGGGCTATGCTATGAATTGTGGCAGTGCCAGTCCCATGGACCAGTGAGGGCTCTGCTGTTCTGAGCAGATGGCAGCTGATCACGAGGACACAACCGTGCACGGCAGCACCCAGCCCCTCCGGGAAGTCACTTATCTGCTGCCTTGCTCAGGAGGTCTGACACAACTGTACGCACTTGATTTGTGCTTGGGTTTCTGTGTTGAAATGCAAACAGGTCTTATAAAACTATGAGATAGTCCTCTATGCCTTTCACAGATGGTGTGGACTTCGCTCATATAAGAAACGGAAAATTTATATTATTCAGAACATTTCATTGCCTCTAGACTGGCTGATGGAATCTTTTTTAACAGTGCTGTAGGGCTAGGAAACTGTGGGTCCATGACTTAAAACAGTCCTCCACCGTGATGACAATTTTCACTCTGATGTTAGCTAGGAAAAGCCGTTTCTTGGTATTATGACATAGAAGGGACCACTGATACTAGGTTATGTGAGTGAGGTTAGAAAATGAAGGGTTGGATCAACAATATGTAATGCAGGAGCTGATTTCCACAATAATCAAGAAAGACAGTAGACAGGGAGGACCTAGATGATAGTAGTAGTTAACCACGGTGAACTAAACTCATGAATTAACTTTCCCAAAGCTATTTCCAACAAGCTGAAGGCATGAATGAAGGCGAAGAGTCAGGTCCACAGCTGGCAGAGAGCTCTGGTGCCTCTCCACGTTCCTCAGACAGGTTTGGACTGTAGAAACTGGATGAAGACTTCAGTATTACATGATGCAAGAGAGAGTCCTTTTTCTAACCACAATATGACCCTTCAGTATTGCCTGCTGCACCTGAACATGCTTCACTTGAACTCACTATGGGGCACAGTTTGCCTGTTTTGGTGTTTATTTTGCAACAATGGGCCTTGATATTATAGCAGTGTCCGCTGTATAGATTAGAAGGGGGCAGAGGGAGTTTGGGTTACAACTGCTTTACTAACAGTAGTTCTTGGAGGAACTCATTTGTGTTTAATTCAAGTAGCAGTCCCAAGGCCTGGGACTGTACTGAGTTTTGGCAATAGGCTTCCTTCAAGGCTGTTGTTTCAGAAATCCTTGCAGATTTCTGAGATTTCTCTTCATTCAAGTCAGCACATCAGTACCCACTCCAGCTCTTCTCTTGCTCTAAATGATGCAAAGATGCTGAAACCAACTGAGATGGAAAAGAGTAAATGGCAGCAAGCACCTTTTCCTGCACTCTTGTGAAAGAAATGCTACAGCTGGTGGTACTCCAGGCTACCCCTCTCTGTCAAGGACCTGCTCATTTCCACCCTTCCAGCTCAAAACTCAACCCTCCTGATGTAGCAGCTTCAACAATAACCACCTATTCCTTAGTAGGCAACCAAATTCTGTTGGATGGCCTGATCCCCTGCTTGCCAGGGAGACAGGATTTCTCAAGTTACAAAGGTACCTAAAGACCAGTTAGGCACTTCTACAAATTCTGGAAAGTATCAGTGCAGGAGCAATGCTGAACTCTTGATGAAATCAAGAAGAGTTGAGGATTTAGCCTGAAGTGATATTTTTAGAGTGGAGATACCTTGAAAATACATCCTGTCTGCATTTTCAGGAAACTAACCACCCTTCGAGATCTGTCTCTGTGCTTGCTTTATCGTGCCAGCAGTGCTTGAGGTGTTAGGTAAATGTCGCAGCATTTCCAGTGAAGAGAGGCATTGGTGCAAATTGTAATCAGGCCTGAGGATCCAAATCCTCCCACCAGGTAGGTCGGTGTGACCCTGACTCCAGGGGGACACCACTTCAAGCATAAATGGGGAGTTCTCTGACCTGCCAGGGTCAAGACGGATTAGAAATTCAACTCAAGCTCCTCACAGCTGCACTATAACCAGCAGAGGAATCCCTGCATGCATGTTTAGCCTTTAGGTTAGCTTTCACTGTTATTAATTTCCTTTTATAATGTCCATTTCATGTTTACCAACACAGCACCAGATTCTCAGCTGATGTAAATCAGCAGTGATCCATTGCTGTTAAGTGAGCGGCATTACAGAAGTTGAGGGGATGGCCCCTAGCTATTAATTTTGCTCTGCTCCTCTTTCTTGACAGCAATAATCTCTTTTAGAATTTGAGACTGAATAAAAGAATGACCCCTTGGATAGCTGAATTCTTTAATTCCCTCCCGGCCTCCACTCTCCTTGCTGTCAACGGAAATGAAGAACACTGAGCACCTGACAGGATCAGGCCCTCGGGCAGCTCAATGGCTGTGCCAGCCCTCTAATTCTAGGGTAATGATAATAATCGGGCCTGCACGGAGTGTTGACACATATTTATTAATTGCAAGGTGCGGCTGGCTCTGCACTTTGCTAAGACAAACACTTGCAGAACAATGTGCACAGAGGAGGCTGGAAAGCACCCAGCCATGTGTCAGCAGCAGCTGAAAGGGGAGGAAATTGCGAACTGTCCCATGCAAGGAGGCAGAACGCTGGAAATCTGGCTGGAGGAGGAAGGATCTGCTTTTCTTGGGTTCAGTTTTCCTTTTGGAAAAACCTTTCCTGTTTCATCACAAAGTCCCTGATCTCGCCACGGCCCCAGTGGCTCATGACACAAGACCAAGATGACACAATCGGAGTCAGGCTTCGTGCCAGGGCTGGCAGTGATTTAGTGACATTCCTAGAGAGCAGGGGGAGGCAGGCCCTGGCCCATGAGCTGAAGGTTGTTTGTGCAGAGTCATATATTTAAGGCAGCAATCATGCATGTCCCAGAGTGCTGGGAAGGAGAAGGGAAGGAGAAGGGAAGGGAAGGAGAAGGGAAGGGAAGGGAAGGGAAGGGAAGGGAAGGGAAGGGAAGGGCAACCTGCCCGCGAGGTAGCTGGTCCTGCAGAGGTGAACAACTGGATGCTCAAGGCAGAAACCAGCAAGAAGGCTGAGAGAGAGAAGAGCTTTCATTCTTACTTGTGATAGTAAAAAAATAAGCAACAAGTGACTACACCATGTTTATTTACTGCTCTGTAAACGGTGCCCAGTGACTCACTCCTTTTAGTGCTTTCCTTTATCAGTGAGCAAATTCCTTGCCTCCTTTCCTTCAGCCTGAGGATTTACATACGGCGATACCTGATAAGTGAAGACAGAGCAAGACAGCTCACTGAGTTCATATCTCAGCTTCGGTTGAGTTATGCCTGGCAAAACTGCAGCTGGCTTGGATGTGTCTGTAGGCTCTTCTTCACTGCTCCTCTGCTTGCTTTCCTGCACAGCTGAGAGCACGTTGAAGCTGTGCTAACTCATGTCAAATAGAGCAATTTTCAAAGCCCACTTAACTTATCTGCCCTGTCATAGCTGTGACCAGCCTGGCACTAATCGGGATGTTTAAGAAATATCAGCCAGTTACATACAGCCCTCTGAATCAGTGAAGAGAAGAAACTTCCTTTCTCATTTTAAGTAGTTTCTATATGTCTAGAGATGTCTTACAGAAACAGAAACTATACCTGATCAAGTGCCAGCATTAATCCATTTGATGTATTTAAGTGCGGCTGTTTAACAGCAACATATCAAGTTAATGCAATAGTGATGGGATAAGAAATGGCATCAGAGGGTTTCAAAAGATTTCTTATCACAAGGAAAAAAAAGGATTTTGACTTCTCATTTCATTTCTCTGTGAATGAGAACACCTTTGCTATTTACATTATTTACTGTTTACTGTAGTAGAGTCACTACTAAAAATCAAAGAGATTTGCAGAGCCCTGCCAGTTCTTTTTATATCTCCTTTGCTGACTCAATAAACAACTGACACTCCAGTATTGTAACTAAGTACTGTACTGATTCTTCCCTCATTGAAAACATCTTTCTAAGAGAAAGGAATTGTTCTGCTCCTGCTAAAAATGTGATTTGTCTGGTGAAGCATTTGTAAAAGCTTTTTTCTCCAGTGTTACTGTGGCAATTGGAAGCAGTTAGGCATGTACAGTAACTTGAGAAGCTATGTGAAACCTTCTGATATGCAAATATACTGCTGTACACATGGCAAAGAAGAGCTTTGGGCACGCTTACATGAAACACAGTTGCATTAACAAACAATTCCCTTATATGCTATATTTAAAACAAAACCTCATCCTGAAAAACTATGTGAAGTAAATATCCCAAAAAGTCTGTGCTGGGAGGAGACTGGTTCTGAATTCAGACCAGTTCTGCCCCAGGCTAGTTCTGTTTCTCTCAGTGCAGTCACCTTTAAATAAAATAGAGCAGGATTGAAGCCAAGGAGCCCGAGCAAGGTGCAGCAATGGAAGACACTCCAGTAGCATCTCGCAAGGATGAGGCATTTAACTTCTTGACCATCAACTGTCAAACTGGTTGGATGACCCTGTGTGGCCTTCCAGTCTGAACAGGACACGCTGCATCTGGTCCATATCTGCTCTTAGATCCAAATTAAAGCAGGGAAGATACAATGGGAAGCTAGTCTAACGCAACTCCACTATGGTGTTCTTGGATGCCAGCCACAGGCGAGTCTTCCAGGTAAGCACAGAACACAAAGGAATTTATGAGCACATAAATCATAGGAGCTGAAGATGGGAAAGGCCACTGGAGGACTAGTCAATGCAGGCTTGTTTTCTACAGGGAATTTCCCAGTTGACAGTTTTAAGTATTTCAAACAATAGGGCTTTAACTTTCCTCTGGAACCAATTCAAGGTGGTTAGGCACCTATCTGAACCTTTCAGCATCTCGGTACGTCTCACAGGACTGGCCGTATGCAGATTCCTAGCAGCTCTTGCTGCAGATCATTACACTCAGATTTCTTTTTGCTGTTTATTCGAGGCAAATCCAGAAGTGGCGGTAGTCTCTTCCACTTCAGGCTTGCCTGCACTCTGGGTTTCCCCAGGTTTCCTCCCGGGGAAACTGAGTCAGCAGGAAGAGTAGTTGTGAAAAGATCCCTGGGTGGACAATCAGAGTTTAGGTCAGCGTGAACTGGGAAAATGCATTAAGATCATAGAACAAGGAAGGTTGCATGAAGCATTGTTGGGGGATAGCTGCAGTGCGTTGCAGTGATGCTCTATCGTACAGGAGGATGTCCTCTGCACAGTCAAGTCCCTAAGATTTGAATCACTTCCACAAATTGCTCCTAGAAACTAGGTGGAGTTTCAACAATGCAGGTCACATTTTCAAATGGCTTTACTGGTTTGCGGAAGGGCAGGATGTGCATCAGCAGCTACTCCACAACAGATTCCCAAAGAAGATATAAGAAAGAAAGGGCATACAGAGGAAACCATCTTTGCCCCTAACGTCTGAGATTTAAGGCTGCTAGAGCAAGAAGAGAAACGTCCTTGTGTTTAAATTGTAATTTATATTCTCTGTAGAGATGAACAGAGTCTATTGGCATTTTGCAGTGATTGTGAGGAACTTTAGTGGTTAATTATGTTTCTTGCTTCGCTATCTCTGTGAACATTCACATGAGTCCTAAAAGAAATTTACTGTTCAAATGCCCAGGCTCTGGGCCAGGAGCAGTGCCTAGATAGAATACTGTGAAACATCTCCTCACATGCTGTGATAAAATGTTAGGGGACATACTATACAGAAGTATGAGTACATCTGCAAACTCATGTAATGTTATGTCATCAGTGCTACGAGCACTGCAAGGTTGTAATCTCAGAACAGTCTGTTGGGCAAAGCGGGAGAGTAACAAATCAACAACTTTTCAACTCAGTGTGCCAAGGGAGGTAAGGAGGTGGTTGGCCAAAATGTGTAGGTTTGTGCAGTGGGAGAAGTGGGAGAGTAACATAATGGGCACAAAGGAAGGAAAGGGTGAAAAGCAGGTGAGAGCAGTGGTGGTAGCGTGGTGGGAGGCCAATAGAACACTTAACCATTTCCTCTTGCCATGGGTTGGTGACCCATTTTCGGTGTGTGAAATGGGAAGACGGCGGTGTGCCACTGTGGTGTGCCAGGTGAGAGTCAGGAAGGGCGGAAGAGAGAGGGCTGGGGTTGGGTTGTAGCTTAGCCACAGCTAGAGGAAGATGGCTTGTATTAGCCTATGTCTTGCTTGAATTTATCACCACCCTTCACCACCTCACCACCATTTAAATTAAAATGCTAATAAAACAAAAGAAGGACAAGCACTTTCTACTGAGGTCTCTTGCCCTGGACTGGCAGTCTGTGTGTCCATGCTCGTGCACAGCCTGCCCTGTTGGTGTGTCTCTCCTTTCCATGTTACAGAGGGATCCTTGCTTACAAGCAGAGATGCTCTTGGGGTCCAGCCACTGTGTCAGCTCCCTGGGACCTTGGCCAGGTGAGGAGAGAAGGGCAATATACTTAGCTAAGGTAGAAAACAGTAAATACATGCAATGCTGAAATGGAAGAAGAAAGGAGCTTACCTCCAACTTCCCCCTGGCATACTAGAATTCTATGGTTAGGTCTTCCTTATCAGACATCCCAGACAGCCCCAAAGTATTCAGCAGTCTTGACTAACCTGAGGTAATCATAATAAAATGTAGTTTATTAGAATAGTAGAATCATAGAACAGTTTGGGTTGCAAGGGACTTTCAAAGGTCAACTAGTCCAGCTCCCTGAAATGAGCAGGGACATCTTCAACTAGACCAGGTTGCTCAGAGCCCCATCCAGCCTGGCCTGGAATGTCTCCAGAGATGGGGCATCTACCACCTCCCTAGACAACCTGTTTCAGTATTTTACCACCCTCATTGTAAAAAATTTCTTCCTGATGTCTAGCCTGAATATCCCTTCCTTTAGTTTAAAGCCACTACCCCTTGTCTTACTGTAGCAGGCGCCCATGACAAAACTACCCCCATCATCCATCAGAATTTGGCAGGTTGTACAAACCCTGCCAGAGTCTGTCTTCTTTCTTTACAAAGCACTTCAGCTCCAAGCTCTTGATTGAGAGCTACAAGGTGCTCTGAACATGTACCTGCTCCAATGATTCATTAGCTGTGGCTTTTTGCAATGATTGCCATATTGCAGTATTTCTTCAGGGCTTCCTGGCTCTCCCCAGGAGACCAGGAGATGCAGGATCAGCAGTGGGGTGGTGCATCAGGCAGTGCAGTCGTGTCCACAGCAGAGATTCACTGCTGATTCCAGGAATCTGCAGTTGTGAGTGAGCTGCACTTGAGTGCAAGCCTGCCCTGAAACACAGGCTTGGCCATCTGGCTAACATGATTGCAAATGGGTGGAGGATGTGCAGGTACTGATCAGTTTTGGCACAACATGAAAACAGAGTGGGAGGGCGACTGGCGGCCAGTCAAACCAGCAGAGAAACGTTAATCCTAGCTCACCGTGTGCTATTAGTGACCAAAGCACAGATTGTCTCCAGCATTCGTACCCACTGGAAATTGCTCTGTGTGGGTGCAGAGTGTTTCGGAGAGAATATAGCAGGGTTTGTGGGGAGTCTTGTGCCAACAGGCTCTGGGAATAATAGCAGGCATAGGAGTTGGGAGGCATGGGTTTAATTTCTGTGGGGTTCCTGGGGCAAGGTCCTTCCTCTTGGCCTTTTGCCCTCCTCTCTGGCACTGGGATGTGGTGAGTCCTCTGGAGCAGGGGCTGTCTCTTCAAATGGATGAGGACACGGTGGGTCGAAGACCTTGTTTGGGTACCTTAATCTGTGCACAGGTAAAGTGCAAAAAATCATAGTGAGGTCCTCGCTCACTTAATTGTCTACCTTTACTAAATCCTCTCCCTGTGTATCTGAGTCACAGCGGCAGAGAAAAGTGTGACAGGAAAGGGTTAACTTGTTGGGAGGCGGGCGAGGTTTGCAGGCAGAAAGGAGGAGCAGGAGAGTATTTCTGTATTAACATGCAGCTGGTTAATGCAGCTGAATAGCCCTGGCTCAGCTGTTACCTTTCTCAAAGCCAATGGCAAATGATGAAAAACCGTGGTAATATCTATTAAAAGTTTGTGGAAGGGGCCTGCTCAGTGGGAGCTTTTCCATCTCACATACAAGTGATGATTTAGAACAGAGAAAGATCCCCTCGAGGGGATTTTGTGAACCATGCAATGCTAATTAACTCCATTGTTGTATTTTGTTTTGAACATAAGAGTCCCTCTGGGATTGCAGCACTCTTTCCTACTGCAATAGATTTCCATTTTGCACCACTGTATAAAATCTCCTCCACATCCCATCAGCAAAAGGGATTAACAATAGGGAGAAGCATATGTGCATAGTTTTATGGGGTTCTAGGGAGGAATGTCTCTCCCTTCACCTCCCAGATGCATTCTCAATAGGGGCCATTCTGTACATCCTTGCTTTCGTTGTTTCTTTAACCTTGAATTAAAAACAAGTGTACATCAAACACTGGGCAGCATCTCCCTTTGATCTTCAGCATATTCAAACCACTTCCGAACATGCTGTGCTGGAGCTTGTTTTAGTGGTTGGGTTGTTTGGGCACTAATGAAAAAAACAAAAAAGAAAGAAAACCAAAACCCAATACCCTGCAAAAAATCAACAAAAGCTGTCAACACCAGGAGTGGAAGTGCTGGTGAAAGACTGATTTGCTCATCTACAGTTCATCCCAAAAGGAAAGCGAGAGAATGAAAGCTCCCATCTGTCTGAAGCCCTTACTATCTTCAGCCAACAACGTTAGGAAGAAACTTGACTCCCTCTGTGCTGGATCTGCTGTTCATTTTCTGGACTTCTGGTGCCCACTTTGGCTTGTCCAGACACCCTCTCTCCTCGCTCCTTTTGTGTTGAACAAAGTGCATCCTGACTCACTCCTCTGCTCTAGCTATTGCAATGTAGCATCAACTTAAGCGAAGTCAGAACAAGGACAAGAGCAAGGAGCATCATGTCTTTCAGGTGAACTGAGTTGTTTCTTAATTATTCAACTTTAGTCTCTGGCCTCCATCAGCTCTGAGAAAGCCCAGATCCTCATGTGGTGTCTTGGGTATTCTCTTTGCTGCCTTAAGTTTCAGCTCTGCGCAGGCCAATATGCACAGTGTTGATGTCTATTTTCCTGCTTTAGACAATTTGGTTGTTTAAAGGCAAGAAATATTTAGCAAGCAATCCTAAGGCAGCAGTTAGTGTACTGGCATAAGGCTGACAACTTCTAGATGGAACTGGAACTGCACTGGGAGCTACCTGCTACTGGCTGTAATGGGAATTCTGCACGAACTCCAGCAATAGGAGCAGGGATTTTCAAACAAGAGACTTTCTCATCTACCTTATAACACTGCAGATTCTTAAGTCTTGATTCTTAATTCATGCTGGAATATATCTAATTACAATCTGGGCAATTTTTGAGTTGTCTGAACGAACAACAGGAAAGACATTTAACAACATCTTCAGGAGTGTACATTGTGAAAGCCATGGAGGAACCCAAGCCATGCTGCCTTTGCACTCAGGACCGCAGGGGAATGACTGTGCCACCTCCAGACCCAGGCACAGCTGCTGCCCATCAGAGACCCCACCACCCCCTCCCTATCTTCAGTCAGCTAAGCAGAATACTAGATATATTAAATAGCTTTGTCAGGGATCTGGTGAGGATGCTCATTGAGGCAACAGTCTCTATGGCATTGCTACTAGACTGATGAAGTAAAATTTGTCATATGAATCTTCCTGTTCTCCCCAAAACATCCCTCGCTTACTGCAAACTCCTCTTTTCCTTTCCAAAAGAAGGGGAATAAATTCCAACATATTTATACTGCCTCTATCTCAAACCTTCCTGCACCACCATGGCTGGATGCATTTTCTCTTGGAGCAGGGCATTCAGTGATCCCAGCAGAAAATTCTCTTGGACCTCTCTTGGTCAAACGCTATGACATTATCTTATACTGTAGGGTCTTGAGGACTATTACCACAACAGCTGAAGTTGAAGTTGTCTATCACAAGAGTGGCCTACAGACCATGCTAGCGAATATGAAGCAACATACTGAAAGGATGTTCAGAGTCGTTCTTTCTGAAAATACTGCTAAATCTTTTCTGCTTGAGTGTTACAGGTCTGTGTAAATACATCTTTTTCTTCTTTTCTCTGCAGTACCTTTATAGCAAATGACAGAATTTAAAAAGTAAAATTCAAGGAGAGGGACTTTTTGTTGTAATATCCTCAGCTTATTTCAAACATGCATGGTGGTGAAATGACCTCAACATCTTCTCACATACACCTGTATAAAATAACCAGAGCAACTAACTACACAGGTTTACCCTACTCAACATCCAGAGAGGAAAGGGTGTGAGCCAGCTCATTTTTAAGAAGTGTTTCCTGTGCAGTGTTTTCAGCAGGAGCATATCTGCCAAATCCTGCTTTTTTCACCCTTTAAGATATATAGCTATAGGAAGATTCTTGTGAACAGAAGAAGCCCACAAGCCATTTTTTTCCACCCCTCTCTGTAAGCTTGTCTTCTTTCAGCACTCGCTGGCCACCGCCTTGTTAATGGGCGGACACAGACATTCAAGGCCAGGCTGGATGGGGCTCTGAGCAACCTGATCTAGCTGAAGATGTCCCTGCTCACTGCAGGGGGGTTGGACTAGATGACCTTTGAAGGTCCTTTCCAACCCAGACTACTCTATGATTCTACGACTCCATGATAGAAAGTTAGTGAAGGTGCTATCAGCGTGGGCCTCATCACACCAGCCAGGATTGCCATCCCCGCTCTTGCGTAACTCAACACGTTACTCCTTTATCGACCTGCTGCAGATAGCCAATGCCTTGAGCAGCTCAGGCTCGTGTCTGAAAGCTAACGAATAGTTTCCTGACGAGTGTGCAATGTGGACACCAAACACCATGAGAGAAAGCGAGCCCTTTTATGACTGCCGAGATCACAGCAAAGGTTTTCCGTGGATACTGAGAACAGATTTTGCTTGAAGCCGCTCCTGCTCCTGGCACCACAGAGGCCCCACTCCCCTTGCCGCCTCTCTCCCACGCTGAGTATAGAAGAGATTTGAATTTCCTGAAGTTTCATTCCTACTCAGTTTTGCAGCGCAGCTCTTGCCGAGTGATCCCATTTGAGTGCTCTGCCCATAGAGGTCCCTTCTGACTCCTCTGGCGCTCTGCCGGGGGCTGCACACCCCCAGTGTGCAACCCACAGCCAGACCTGCCCACCTCTGGTTTCCTTGCTTCAGTAGCGCCGTGGAGATATTTTTGTAGTTTCCATGACAGAGATGCGTAATGTCAACAACCATTTGTCCTCTGTGACCTGTGATTTTCCACACCCTGCTAGAATGAGTGAGAAGCGACTCTACCGCTACTTGAGGGGCTTTCACGTACGGTTAGGGGGAGGCTGGATGTGGGGAAGGGGGGCACAAGGAAACGTGGGAGCTGCTTTCACAACCACTGAGCTTTATTCCAGCCAGTTTCTGAGTTTTGCATCATCATACGAACATTTTTCCCTGTCAGGCAGAAAGTAGTGGAAGGGTAGGTGGCCCTGCTCATCACAGAGAGCACACGCTATTTGCAGATGTTATTTTAGCATGTCCCTGCTCTTCCCTGTCTTGGCCTAATATTTGCAGTGGATAATTTCTAAAGCCTAAATAACATAAGCTCATGACTGAACATGCTTTTCTTGAGCTAAGCTCCACCCTGTTCCAAAGTAATTGCTTCCTCTCAGTGCCCTGCGTTAAATCCTCAGGAGAACAGGACAGAAGTTCAACCTCCAAGTCTTGCAGCCAAACCACAAAGGCCAGCGGTCACCTTCACCTGTCTGGGGGCTCCAAACGCACCCCAGTCCATCTCTCTACCTTCCTCTGTCCCTCTCCACCCCGCTGTCATGAGTGAGGCCTGGCTCTTTTCCTGGAGATGTCCCCTGCCTGGGGCTGACAGCCATGCAGAGCTTCTCCAGGTCAGGTCCCCAAACTGCCCGAAATCTGCCACTCAGCTGCCAGCTGTGTGACAGGAGGCAGAGGCGGGTATCACGCCGGGATGCATTTCAAAGCCAAAGAACCCTTGTTTTAAGTCTGTCTCAAGCTTTGTGCAATAACCTTTCTCCCAGAAGATTGGCGATAAAGCTTGTAAAATTAATTTGCATAATTGGATCTTTAATTCTTTTTAAATGGAAACCAAAATGGCACTGTTCTCCGCAAAAAAGGCTTTCACAAAAGCCAAAGGATTGGTTACAAGGTGGAGATGTGTCACTGAGCTGAAACTAAGCCCAGATAAAGGATGTTTAGGCAGACTGAACCAAATTCTGGTTGCAGCTAGAGCAGGGAAATTCTGAGGTAACAGCACAGACTTTAGTAAAATTACTTCATGGTCATGTCAGCATAACTGAGGCTGGGTCTGCAGTAACTACTTTAACTTTTCAGCTCTGTGGTTAATTAGCAGTCCTTTTAGTTTATGGCTCTTTTTTATTCAAAAATTTATTAGATTAATAAACACTGCAGATATTTTTATAGCAGTGGGGAAAACGTTCTGTTTGTGTAAAAGATCAAGACATCATTTGAGTCAATCTGACTGCGATCATCTAATTCAGCAGAAATTTTGGCCCACTGGGATACCATTGGGAGAGCTGTGCATAGAAAACCAGACAGAGTTCAGCTAGCGAAAAACCATTCTCATGTGCTTGTAAATGAAAAGCAACATTTCTAATGAAGTGCAATGTATTTTACCTCCCAGCCCTCCCTGAATTACATGTGCGGCTTCATGAGGTGTTTTCGCCTTAAAAGAAAAAAACCCCACACAACAATTTCAGTAGGTACAAACCACCACACTCTTTTCTAAAGAGCTGTTTTTATTTTTAAAAGTATCGAAATGGCAAGGTATGAACCTGTTCTATGAGAGAGCTTGGTTTTCTCCCCCTGCTTGCAACAATTCATTTTCTCATCAAATATAAAGCAACTCCATCAGTGTCCTCTAGTCACCAGTGCTGTTAGTTATCCAAAGCAGCCTGAATGCCAGCTAGAGGCTTATGGCCATAACCTCGTTAGCCTTTTGTTTCAAACAGTAATGAAATAGAAAGAACAGAGCTGGGGCAAGCTGGCAGAATACAAATAGAAGATTTCTGTGACTTGTCAGTCCTCCTGAGTGCTCCATCACTGCTTGTGCCATGGAAATGCAGCCCAGGTGGTGGGAGCACGCAGGAAGCCCTCAGTTAAATTTTGCTCATGGGTACCCCAGTGCAAATCCAGAACAATGCCACTGGAGCCACCGGACTTAATTGGGATTTTCACCTGGGCAACCAAAATGCCTGAAGAAGTAAGGTATATCCGGGCTGCTGCAGACACTGCCGGGAATAAAGCTCAGCGGTCAAGGTTAGTTGCAAGTGCTGTTGCTCAGATAAATTTTAGGTAGTTTGCAGCTCTCACAGATTGCAGTATTGCTTTGGTTGTTTTTTGTTTGGGTTTTTTTGTTTGTTTTGGTTTGGTTTTGTATTTTTTTTTTTACTTTTTCAAGAACCCCTGTGAGAATAAAACCTATAAATTAAAAAACCTTCATGAAATACAGTGAGAGCAACAAATACCACACCATGGCACCAGGGATGTGATCTGTTTTAAGAAACACATGGCTTTATGTTTAATGAAGAGAGCCTGTTGAAGGACTGCAGACCAGGAGGGCACACTAGATTTGTTGTTTGATTAGGTTCTGGGTTATGTACTTCTCCTTTTGCTGGGTATCTGACAACATATGCCATTCCACTTGCAACAAATGAGCTAGGGGAGGAAGGCAGAAACAAAGCATTTATGAAGGACTGGAGTATTTTATTCTCTACCTTTTGAGAAAAGTGTTAAGGAAAAAAAAAAGGTATCATTTTGTCTAAAGTAGAAACAGAAACAGACGGAAAGAGAAATGGAATTTAAGTAGACAGAGGAGAATAATTATTATCCACAACCACACAGAAGGAATGGTTAGAAATACATAAAACACACTCATCAACATCCAGTTCATTAAAATAATGCATCTATGCAGCTAAAACCTTCCAGTATATCAGGGCCAGATCTTGAAAATGCTTCACTGCCTTCAAGATGAATTTAAGGTGCTTTCCGTCACACATGAGATAATTTGCACTTTACGAGGTTGGGAACTACATGGCCATGATCAGGCTGTGCTTGCAGGTACAGCTTTCCATGCTCCATCTTTGGAATTGCCTGAAACTCCTGGGTAAAGGGCACTGCTGAGGCTGGCATTTGTTCCCTCTCTTCGTCCAGCGTAACTGTAGGCCACTGCCACATGGGTTACTGCCACATTCCTCTCTAACCCTGCCTGCATGCAGCAAGGTGTCCCCTCCACTTTATTTTGGATTTTGTGGTCCTGCAACCAGCACTGCACCATTTCGAGTTCGCCCATGTCCGTTTCTCAGAAAACTGCTTTCCACGCACACCTCAGAAACCCCTTGACATCAGGTTAGCAAGCTGTGTCAGTCTGCCCATGGTTGCACAAGAGCGAGATTTGAGACAAAAAGTGATGAACTGTGAGCCTTGGCCAAGGTAGAGGGAAGCGCTGGGTCACCTCTTCCCGCAGCAGCCTACACAGGTGTTACAGGAGGCCAACACCCAAAAAACCCCTCAAGAAACCCAGGCCTCCTGCCAGTACACCACAGAACTGTCAGAATGAACCCACAGAAAATACGAACAACAGAGGTGGTCTCTGAAATCCTTCCCCACTCCCAAACTTTAGCAGTGGACAAGGGCTACAGGAAGGTTCATTTCTGCTTGAGTTTCATAGCCCCAAGCTAACTACTGAAGAACAGAGAAACCCTCCTGCAAGCTCTAACATGGTAACCTTACATTTAAAACATTGATCCAAGACATCTGGAGACTTTGTCTTAATTCCCTTCTTAACTCAGAAAGGAGTTAGACTCACACCTCCAAGATATTTAAGGAATAGGTGGAGGTGAGGACAGGGAATCCTTCTCTTGATAGTCAAGTGGTGTGTGGTGATGGATGCAATATTCACAGGGCTGGAACTAAGCAAAAGGGAACATTTTTCTCTCTTTCCTGTGTCACTGGTTAGGGCAGTGAGTTTAACTCTGCTCTTCAGCTCTTTTCCACAACCAAGATCAACACCTGGGTCTGCTCACCTTTTCAAAGCATCACAGATTTCATGCATTTGGCACTTTGGTGCTAGCAAAGCACTTAACAATGGCATGATTTCACCCAGTAATGGCTCCATTAGAGTACTTTAACCCTGATGCACAACAAAATCATCATTAAGATAATCTGGTTTCAGGACACCAACCCCCCAGATGGCCACTCTGCACACTTTCCACTCTCTCCTCAAGTCTCTTTGGAGACTGCTTTTTGAACAGTTTTGTATAGGTATTTTGCACAGGCTTAAAGATATTAACAGCTGGAATTTGTCACTCCCGTACAATGAAAATATCCTTTTATTAGATAATAGAGCTACTGAATACACTGGTGACAGTGTCTAACAAGGCTCCAGTGCTAGTTCAGTTAACAGACCCCCTATTTACAGTCTTCAGTCTTGTATATTTAAATAGGCTAAGGCTCTGGGAGTAGAAGATTTCCTCCTCCCTGTCTCTGCCAAAGATAAATCGGTGTAGAAGCTGGCCAGGCAGAAGTGCTGGGTGTGACGGTCCCCTCTGCATCACCCATCCCATGGGGTCAGCCCACAGGGGAACACAATTCACTTCTCATGGTAGAGGGAGATTTCAGGTTTAATTCCCCAGCCACTTTTTCCTCATGAGCTCAGGATAATGAGCTGTGACTCTTCAGTGAGAAAACAAACACATTTTAACATTTCTCTGAAAACATCAGGAGAAAGTCCCAAACCCACAGGGTTTTGTTTATAATTGCTGCCAGGCTGATAAATCCTGGAGAGAGAGGAATCTATATAAACAAAAAAGATTTCCAGTAGCACAGGAAAACTCTGCAATACCAAGCTACCATCGCATTCTGATAGACAAAACATTTATAGTTTATTGTCAGGAGGACTCTGGCTGAAAAGCGCTTGCCTGAGCCAGAACGGACTGACCTTTTGCAGTAGGCACAATAAGGCAGTGAACACCGCTGAGCTGTCAGAACTTCTGCAATAAACCCAAATCCTTTTTGATAAGGGGAATCAAAAGCACACAGCTCCACACCACCTCCTAATAACGCCCATGACCTCAACCATGCCTTACAAATCTGCTACGTAGTTGGAGAACTCGATGCAACACTTGCTTCCTGGCAGCAGCCTTTTCTTTTCCTCTGGATAGGTGCTTTGCAATTTCAAATCAAGTTCCCCAAGCACTGCCTTCAGAGCCAAAACAGAGTTTTCATTTCCTATCACACGACCTGTCCAAGAAGCCTCATCAATATTATAACAGCAAATAGCCCGACAACTTCCTTGTAAATAATACACTCCCACTCTGCTTTATGCTCTGCATTTAATATCATACTGGATATTTTAGAGATACTGGCAATATAAGTGAAAACATGTAGTAATAAGATAAATGTTTTGCCCATCGACAGGCGAAGTACACATAGGTCACTCCTAGCACCTTTTGAGTCACTGCTTAATAAATAACTCAGAGAAGGCACCAAACAAATCTGAAGTAGAATTGCTTTTCCCTGTGTATTGTGTGTGTGTGTGTGCATATATATAAGCACCCCACTGTATCACATTATGGAATTTAGTAACTGGTCCTTGCACATGCCTAACATACCATCAAAAGCAGCAATTAATTCAAATCTCTTGCTTGATTTGCATTAAAAAGAAATAATTATTTATTTTTATTTCATAAAGGTTCATTAAAAGGTGGAAGAAAAAAAAAAAGAGAACTTCTTAGAAATGAGACCAAGCCAAATAATTAATTATGGTGGGAAGTTATCACCAGCCTCGGGTTGTGGACTTGAAACGCAAGTCCACGTTCAGAACCAGGGTCTGGCACCTAAGCCATAGCACACGTGTTCAGCTGTCAGCTCTAGGGGAGTTTAAAATCAAAAGCAGCTTTAAGCCTTTTGGGTTTATCTGCTATTTCAATTGGTTTAAACAGTTACTTAGATATCAGACTTCTACAGATCCCTAAAAGCCCCGCAGTGCTATGTCAGGCTGCTCAGTGTCTTCCTTACACCCAAACCCCTTTCTGTACTTCAGTCATTTCTTCACCCATGTGGGGTCCTTTGCAAGGTCACACTAAGCCCAAATAATTTTGTTGAATAACTGGATATGACTCCTACCCTTACAAAATAAATACAAACTCTGGATCCAAAGAGGACAGGGGTTCTTCCATGTGTCTTTGATTCAGGCAGTGAAACCCTAACTAGTAAACAGACCTCTCTGTTTCACATTTTTTGCTGGCAAAGTAGAAAATTCTCCACTCATCATGCAGATTTGCTGCAGTTTGCTTAGACATCAAGCCTCCATCAGCTCTGTCAGGGTTGTAAACCTCTTGCCTTGGGTCTGGGTTTTGCTAGTCCTTTGCCTCCCTTGCTTCCTTTCCTTATCTGAGGATAAGAAATGGAGTGAGGATAATAGCATTTTATTGCTGCACAGCAGGGATGAGAAAGTAATTAAAGATTCTGAGGTTGGAGCAAAGGAAGATGTATATTTTCCCTAGATAGAGGCATTTATTTTCATTTAAAAATGTAAACCCCAAAGATGAATGCAACAGTATATTTTTCCCTCCTCTACCCCAAACAACTGAATCTATTTACCTGGAGTTTGATCAAGTTACAGCACAGCAAATCCTGTTTAAAAACAGGGCCCTCATCTCTCCCTTTATACTCCCATCTTAACACTTTACAAAGTGAAACTCCAGACACTTCGTGAGTCACATATCACTACCAAATAAGTAGCAGCCATTGAATGGCGCCTCATAAAGGAGGCAGGAAACAGGAAAAGCTCAAAATAAAGCTGTTTGTAAATTAAAGAACTAAGGGGAAGAATGGATAGGAAATGAGCCCCTTATTTTTTCTTCAAAATTATCCTGATGAACGAGGAGAAAGATCAATAGCCTATCTGCAGCTGCCATGGGGAAGACAGGGTGAAGAGTGAATCCAGACCCAAGTATCCCTGTGGTGCCAACACATCACATTCTGCACGATGCTTCATATAATGAGCCGCAGGGTGAGATCTCACGCGACTGCTCTACCTACATGCCTGTCCATTTGGTTCCTCATTATAGGTTGATGTGATCAGCTACAGGGTACCAAAAGGAGAAATGTACAGCATATATTTGTGAGCAGTCAGAAAAACGATTGCAACACTGCTTTCCTCCTGTTCTAACAAGGGACCCAACTATTCCAAATTTCTCTATGCACTGCTGCCGCATGCAGCTCTGAAATCATGTGCAGTGTTCCTACCACACGTGGCAACACCTGGGCCCACAGCCTGATGCAAAACATACTGAAAGCAGCAAAACATTCCCATTGATGTTTCTGGATTTTGTTTTTTAATCAGCCCCTAAATGAAGTGCCTCAGATACTGCTGCTTCCTTTATTAATGTTTGGTTTGGGGACTTCATAATTATGCTTAGCAGCTTTTGTGGGCCCGATGATTCCTAGGCAAAATGACCTGGCAGGCCACTGAGGCCATTTGTAAGGAGAGAATCGCTGTTATTTGGATGGAGACCCTGGATGAAACAAGATGAGGCATCGTGCTCCCATCTTCTTTGGCTTGCCCCAGCGACAGGGAGAAAGTACCCAGCACTGTTTCGTTAAGGTCTTGGCATGTTCCTTAATAGCACTTGTGGTAGTTACAGGCACAAAGGAAGCACTTATCCCCTGTCGCTTTTCCCATCTGCAGCCATTCATTTGCAGATCTGCTCAGAGATCAATCCACACTGGCACGAGAGATAAGAGGGGACCCCGATGCTGGGCTTCAGAGATTACAGCAGCCAGGCGTGCTCCAAGGGCCAATGCAGAGCTGCAGATGGGTGCTGTATTTCGCAGCCCGGGAACACTATCTCAGTCGACCTGCTCCAGTTTCTGCAGAGAGCTGATGGACACCAGCACTCAGATACGGTTAGGGAGCGATTCCTCCTTTCTGAGGCCACTGGGAACACGCAAAGCAACACACAGAGCAAGGCTAGTGCCAAAAAATATTACTGATACACATTTGTAAGAGAAAACTCTGCTTGCATTGCCAGGTCTCCAAATAAGGAGGCAATCGAAGGGCTTTTAGCAGAAACCTTTCTTAGCAAGAGCCACGTCTCCCACAACCGCAGGAGTGGCTAGCAGTTCTTAAAGAGCTGCCTCCTTGGCTATAAATACGTACAACATTTAAAAATTCTTCACGTGAGTATTTGTGAAATCAAGAAAAACAGCTACACAATGCTCATATTTAGACTTACTGAGGAAAATGCTTTCATTTGGCAGAGTACTTCACTGTATCCTTACACTTGGGCTTAAGCCACCTCTAAAATTGGCTCAGGCTGCCACAAAACAACAGCTTAAACCAATTTAATTGCTCTCTGCTGCAATCCCACCCACCTTCCCACCCCTGGTTGCACGTTCCCTGTCTCCTTTCTTACGCCAGCTACCGTGCTCATCTGACCATACCCTGAGCCATTTGGGAATGCAAACCAGCCACACACCCTCGACACCCCAAAACCCATCCGTTTTCTACCAATTTAGCATGCTGGAGTGACACAGCAGAGCCAGAGTAAAGGAAGGGGAGGAATTGATCGGTTGAGGCAGGCAGCTTCAGGCGTGAGTTCTGAAATCTGACAGCTCATTGCTGTGGTCCTGCTCCCTCCACCTCTGCCCATGCCGTTTAATTCCACCCCTTGCTGAATTATCCAAAGCCTAAACTGGCTCTCCTCCCTCCCTTCCTACACACACACACACGCTTGGTTTCTGCAAGGTCAGTAAATTGAATCAGCTCAGCAAGAGTCCCTGGCAGCATGGAAATGCATGACTGGAGGTGAGAAGGGCTGCTCCCTTCCAGCACCAGGGAGCCATTAGATCAACTAAGTGGTATTGTCAAGCCGTACCCTCAGGCTCCTGCGTGTATTTGAGTCCCTGTTACCCTAAGGTAAGGCTACAAAATTGGAGACAAAGCCTCACGCTGAAGAGAGCAAGGCACCCGCAGCAGCAAGGAGCTGAGCAATAACCACGGTTCCCTGCGCAGGCTCCAGCAACCTTGGCTGTTCCTCCATGCAGCAGCTGTCATTCTAATAGCCGTGTTTTAAGGTAAGGATACCAAAGATTAAGTCAGATCTTTCAAGAAGAGAGGTAGGTCAATGTAAAGGAAATTCAAAGACACTGAAGTAGCCACAACGTAATAAAAGTAAATGAAAAGAGAACAACAACAACAACAACCCAAACAAAAAAGCAAAGCCCTACAGCAGGAAGACAACTGAGATTTTTGACAGGATACCCCTCCATCAGTGTCGATTTACAGGTGTTTTGTGACACAGACAGACTCTTAAATATCAGGATAAGTGCTCATCTGTTATGAAGTTTGCTGCATGAATTATGCAGCACTGTATCTTGCACACTTCACATATAGCTTTATGTACCTATAAATAGAAATGATGCTTCGTGCATTATCATATATTACAACCTCTGACGATGTGGTAAAGGAGAGGAAATGAGCAAAGGAAGTGGTGTGCTCCACCAGAACATACAAACTTCACAGGGCCTTGGTAAGTCAGCATCAGGCAAACCAGTGCTGTGAAATAGTCCAAAAACATGTGGAAAAGCAAAATGATGAATGAAGAGACAGTAAACCGATGGGTTTGTTCCATGACACAAAACAAAAGACAAAGTAATCTTATGGAGAGGCTAAAAGACCAAAAAGAATCTTTGCATGCTTAAAGTGAGAATATTGCACAAAGTGGCATGGAAAAAGTAGGGAGAAGCAGAATAAACAGGCCACAGCAGGTCTGCTGGGCAGTGCTGGGAAGATGATGACAGACAGGGGATTCCTGCAGTGCTGAGGCCAAAGCCGGGGTTGAGCCTGAACTTTCTGCAAGGGATGGGAGTCCAGGTCTAGAACTGCTGATCGCTTTCATTTTTCAAAATGCATCACCTTTGCATTGCTTGTTTGTTTTGGTTTTGCTTTGTTTTTCCTTTGCATTTTTTTTTCTTGAAAAAAAGAAGAAAATTCTTCTTCATTCTCACACATTTTATGAACTGATGAAATATCTTCATGACTTGTTCTCATCAGCTTTTTTCTTGTTTAGTATTTCAGCCTGACCACTGTGCCTATGGGGCTAATGAGCTGTGACTGGCAATACAACTAAAGATAGACTTGATGGCAACCTAGCAGACAAAAGTGTTTTAATTAAACTGAAAGAAAATTGTTTTTTACTATAAAGTAAACCAGGAGCCCATACTGAATAGACAAAAGTAAGCCTTTCGATAGGAAAGATCAGTGACATATCTGCCAGAGAGGGAATTTGAGGTTTAATTCTTGGCTCAAGCAGATTTCCCACAGAGCCTGTTACTCTGGGCCAAAAGCATGTTTTGACTTGCCTTTTGGAAGACATAGACAGTTTGGTCTTGGCTTCCCGGGAACTTCCTGGCTGTATTCACTAGGGAGGGCCAAGCAGAGCCCAAAGGAGGCTCCTCACTGTTCGGCACTGGGGACACTTTCTAGTTCTCCCCACAATTTCATTTAATAGTAAAACCCAGAGGTCAGTCATGAAAAGACCAAGCTAGATTTGAGCTAGCCAGGGTTACATTGAAAACAACAATATTTATAAAAAACAGTTCCCTCTCTCACCCTGTTAAGGCTCAAACAAATAGAAGAACTTGCTTTAACTTTACCAAGAGCAAAGTTAAAGCCTCCAAGTTTGCTATTTTTATCAACTTGGGTTAATTCTCACCAGCTTTGAAAGCAGTATAGTTTTGAGCAATGCCTGATTCATTGTGGAAGCAGCATATGGAAAGAGAAAGAATGGTAATGAATCAGTTCCTCCAAGATAGAAATATCACATATAAGTGTTTCAAGGCCAGGTAGGCAGCATCCTCTATTGAAGTTTTGCAACACTTTTCATTTTAGCACTATATCGTCACTTGCTTCACTTGGTCAGCTTTCACTGCTTGATCTGAAAGCTCTCACTGAATGCCACCAGTTCATCAAGAAGATGCTTTTTCTGATTTTATCAAAAGTGTTTTATTTTTTTAACCTTGTGAAAAAAGAAAAAGGAAAATAAAAATAAAAATAAAAAGAAAAAGAAAAGGAAAAAGAAAAAGAAAAAGAAAAAAAGAAAAAAAAGAAGAAAGAAAAAGAAAAAGAAAAAGAAAAAGAAAAGTATATTTAGTATTAGTAATGTCTATAACTCCACCAATCAAGTATGACCTATATGAAAGAGATCATAAAACGTGTTGCTACACGACTGACAGTGCGGCCCATCTGTTAATGAGTTCACCATAGGTGAGTGAGAAGTGTCGAGGCAGAGGATCATTTACACAAGAACCGAAATTGATTCAAAGACACCATTACCTCCCAATTGTCATGTCTCTTCTAATTCAAATTTAAAAGCTGCGGTGCTTTACAGGTCTCTCACACTTTCTGGGAGTGTCCTTTAAGCTGCATGTAAACCGTTCCCATTTACCACGAGCTTTCACTTGAAACAGAAAATACATCCTAGGGTTTTATCAGCTGCCATCTAAGAGCGGAGGCATCTCTCAAGGTGTTGCTTGCTAGAGCAAAACAGCTTTTTATTTCGCAAAAAGGCTCATACACAAAAAGATTCATAACCTCTTTCTCCACCACATGAGAGGGTGGAAGCGTTGGTACCCACAGCAAGTCGCCTCCCAGACAAGCGTAGGATGAAGCCAAGAGTGGGGCAAAGCTGGCTGGCCCGCCTGCGGCCACCTCTCAGCAGGAAAACATCTCTGAGTAGCTGAATACACGGTTTTAACTGGAGCCAACTTGGGAAGAATAAGCACACATTTAAACTCAGACAGTTAAAAGAAAGAAAGAAAATGAATTTAAAAAAGAGCTTCTTACAGCCAAATTCCAGTAAATTCAAAGGGAATCATGGCATTAGACAACTCTCCTTAACCTCAAGTAAAAGTCCTGCTTATCCTGGCTCTCACGGTTGCTCCAGCACCCAACTTTTTTCGTAGTCTCCTATGTGTGCTTAAAGGGGGCCCATAAGAAAGATGGGGACAGACTTTTTAGCAGGGCCTGTTACAACGGGACAAGGGGGCATGGTTTTAAACTAAAAGAGGGGGGATTCAGGCTACATTTAAAGAAGAAATTTTTTACAATGAGGGTGGTAGAATACCGAAATAGATTCTCCAGAAAGGTGGTGGATGCCCCATCCCTGGAGACATTCAAGGCCAGGCTGGATAGGGCTCTGAGGAACTTGATCTAGTTGAAGATGTCTCTGCTCATTGCAAGGGGTTGGACTAGATGACCTCTGAAGGTCCGTTCCAACCCAAACTAATCTATGATTCTATGCCTGACCCAGTCAGCACATGATGCCTTATCCCCTACCCACACCCCTCCAGCTCCCACCTCAGGGGCTGCCCATGGTGGCTGTTGGCCCGTCGTGGCCATCAGCCCTTGAGAACAGGCTGCTGAAAATCTCCACAGCTCACTCTCCCTTGCCAGGTTCCTTCCTCCTGGCAGAGCGGAGCTGCTCAGAGCACCAGAGCCAGGCTGAACACAACACATAGTAAATCAAAGCCTCTCTGCTTATGCTACTAATGACACCTCAGATTACTAGCACTTAATTGAATTTACTTTTCAGCATGCTTTTTATGTTTTGCCTTTCTATCAGCTGCGACAATAAAAATCAATTCCTGTAGGGCAATTTCATTTAGGTTTATACCATGTTTCATATTCAGATTTTCAACGTTGCGACATTTGAGTGGCAAATCCGTGGAGGACTATTTATAAGTACTTCTATGAAATTAAAGCAGACCCATACTGAGGGTAAGCACTTTAACAAGCAAAATACTTTAAAAGCAAATAAATGTGAAGGAAAAACAATAACCTGGAGAAAAGTTATTTGGCCAGCTGTAGAAGATTGATTAGAGAGGTCTCATATACATGCAAGAAATACAGTTGGATGTATAAATATTTGGAGGACTGGTGGCACAGATAAACAGTTATTTAACCTTTTTGTTGTTGTTGTTGAGTTTCACATTAGATTTGAGACAAAATATTGCTGAAATCTTCCCCCGGGGCAAAACTGCCTACTGTATAAAAGGTCTTGATTCTGGAAAGATGTCTTCATGTGGTCAGCTTTGTGGATCAAGAGCAGTTGTGCAGATCTACAAATAGTGTATAACTCACAGTGCATAAATTTAAGGATGGGATAGGTTGGTTGAGACTCTGTCTGGGTCTTGTGGACAGTCCCTCCTGCTCAGTTGGGGTGGAGCGTTGTGAGAACTGCTGTAGGGACTAAGGGAATAAAAGGAGAATTTACAGCCTTTGGGAGAAGGGGCAGGCTACTCAAGAGAACAAGAATGCCTTGAAGTTAAACAAGGAGAAAATTAGAAGGACCAAAGCCTAACTAGAGCTGAACCTGGCTACCGCTGTAAAAGGCAACAAGAAAGGTTTCCATAAATACATCAGCTACAGAAGGAGGGCTAAGGAGAATCTCCGCCCTCTGATGGATGCAGGGGGGATCATACTGATGCAAGATGAGGGAAAGGCTGAGGTACTTAGTACCTTCTTTGCCTCAGTCTTTAATAGTAAGATCAGTTTTGCTTCAGGTACACACTCCCCCTGAGCTAGAAGACAGGGATGGGGAGCAGAATGAAGCCCAGAATGAATCCAAGAGGAAATGGTTAGTGACCTGCTGCACCACTTAGACACACACAAGTCTATGGGGCCAGATGGGATCCATCCAAGAGTAGTGAGGGAGCTGGAAGAGGTGCGCACCATGCCACTGTCTATCATTTATCAGCAGTCCTGGCTAGCTGGCGAGGTCTCAGTTGGAAGTTGGTAAACGTGATACCCATGTACAAGAAGGGTTGGAAGGAG
Organism: Pampusana beccarii; assembly: GCA_013399365.1. Classification (NCBI taxonomy): domain Eukaryota; kingdom Metazoa; phylum Chordata; class Aves; order Columbiformes; family Columbidae; genus Pampusana; species Pampusana beccarii. Next base: position 1,183,822 of record VWYH01006495.1, read on the forward strand.
GATCCAGGGTATTGCAGGCCTGTCAGTCTGACCTTGGTGCTGGGGAAGCTCATGGAACAGATCATCCTGAGTGCCATCAGGCAGCACATACAGGACAACCAAGCGATCAGGCCCAGTCAACATGGGTTTATGAAAGGCAGGTCCTGCTTGACCAACCTGATCTCCTTCTATGACAAGGTGAATCTCTTAGTGGATGAAGGAAAGGCCGTGCATGTTGTGTACTTAGACCTCAGTAAAGCCTTTGACATCGTTTCCCACAGCATTCTCCTGGAGAAGCTGGCAGCTCATGGCCTGGATGGGTGTACTCTTCAGTGGTTAAAGAAATGTCTGGATAGCTGGGCCCAAACTGTTGTGGTGAAAGGAGTCAAATCCAGTTGGCGGCCGGTCATGAGTGGTGTTCCCCAGGGCTCAGTACTGGGGTCAGCTCTATTTAATCTCTTTATCAATGATCAGGACAAGGGGATTGAGTTCACCCTCAGTAAGTCTGCAGACAACACCAAGTTGGGTGGGAGTGTATATCTGCTGGAAGGTAGAAAGCTTCTAAAGAGGGATCTGGATTGGTTGGATTGATGGGCTGAGGCCAATTGTATGCGGTTCCAGAGGGCCAAGTGCTGTGTCCTGCAACTGGGTCGCAACAACCCCATGCAATGCCACAGGCTTGGGGAAGAGCAGCTGGAAAGCTTCCCAGTGGAAAAGGACATGGCAGTGTTGATCAACAGCTGGCTGAACATGAACCAGCAGTGTGCCCAGGTGCCCAAGAAGGCTGACAGCATCTTGGCTTTTATCAGAAATAGTGTGGCCAGCAGGACTGGGGAACTGATCGTACCCCTGCACTCAGCTCTGGTAAGGCCCCACCTCAAATCCTGTGCTCAGTTTTGGGACCCTCACTATAGGAAAGACATTGAGGCACTGGAGAGAGTTCAGAGGAGGGCGATGAAGCTGGTGAAGGGCCTGGAGCACAAGTCTGATGAGGAGCAGCTGAGGGAACTGGGGCTGTTCAGCCTGGAGAAAAGGAGGCTGAGGGGAGACCTTATCGCTGTCTATAACTACCTGAAAGGAGGTTGTAGCATGGAGGGTGTTGGTCTCTTTTCCCCAGTAGTGAGTGATAGGATGAGAGGAAATGGTCTCAAGTTGCACCAGGGTAGGTTTAGATTGGATATTAGGAAAAGTTTCTTCATGGAAAGGGTTGTGAGGCATTGGAACAGGCTGCTCAGATAAGTGGTTGAGTCACAATCTCTGGAAGTTTATTTCTGTAATTATTTTTTCTTTTAATTTCTTCCTGGTGTTTGACTACATCTCTTGTCCTTCTGCCCCTAGAGTTTCAGTGCCACTCTTTGAAAATTAGATGGAGTTATTAGGCCTAACAGCTCCAGCCCACACATTAGCAGGGCTCAAGTGACTGCTGTTATTTTTCATTTGCAGACTTTGCTCAATCGTTTACATAAATGGAAAGAAAAAAGTTACAAAGAGGCAGTACTACACTACACAAGTAAGAGTCTTCTTCTTCCACTAGAAAACTATTGATTAAAGTTATTCAAACATGTATTTATTTTAAATAGATAAAATGGCAAATTTACACAGTAACGAAATATAGTATTTCATGATGTCTATTATGAAATAGAAGAGAATAAGATTATTTATTTAAGCCTGTCAATTATTAGATTATCATAAAAATGTATGCATATAAGTAATTCCATGAGCCTTTCTGATTAGATTACCTTGATATGGCAGAGCACGTTTTGATTACTCTTTTCTTCTTTGCAATAAGGATTTACATTCTAAGTAGATTTCAGGAAGATTTTCTTTTGAAATTGCAGCAAGAGGTAGTGGATGGACAATACATAATGAAGCAGAACAGGAAACAGGAGAGACTTTTTAATTAACACAATTATTTTCCTGTGCAAAAGATGATTACGTTCCCACTGCACACGAATTTTTTTTTTACAGTTCCATTCTATTTATTAGAAAAGTAACAGAGCATTTAATACAAACCATTTTGCTGCTACTTACAATGCTTGTCCTGAAAGACCTAGGGACAATGCTGTTGTAACCTGTGACACCAGGAAACCTGTCGAGAGCAAATTGCTGCCAGAATGAGAAGCAAGTAGGTTTTCAACCCTCTTTTTGCGAAGTTGGCAGCAATCTCATGCACTGAGCTTCCCCTTCCTCAGTGAGATGTCAGCACACCATGGTGTGACAGCGATGGGCTGCAAGGAGCCTGGAGCAGAGATGACTTGGTGTTTGGTGTAGTGGTGGGCTTAGCAAGGGGTTTGGATGGCTGAAGCCTGAGTGAAGAAGGAGCTTTAGAAACTGGGGAGCAGCAGAGAAGGAGCAGGGATGGAGGCCGCATGTGGTCCAAAGGAAGAAGGAAGCAGGATTTTTGCAGTGTTGGGAAGTGTTTGCTAAAGAAAGGCTCTTATAATGGAGGGGTGTCCAAGAAAAGTAAATGGGAAGAATTTGAAGACGGGCAAGAGCACAGTTCAGCTTTGCTACAAGCAAGGCTTTTCCAAAGTGTGGTGGGCAAAAGCGTTTTTTCTGCCCCGTTTATGACAAGCGGAGAAAGGAGCGGGGCTGTATTGAAATCTGTGTGGTAGGAGTTCCATTCATGTTAGGAGACCATTCAGGGCCTTACAAAGGCTATGAGTCAACTGCAAGAAAGGAGGCATTTCACAGAAACTGAAGTGCGACCCTTTGTTTTTTTTGACCCTAAGGTCCTCGGTGACACAAAAGAAGACCCCAGCACCAATTCTGCAGCAACAAATGCCTGTTGTGAGTAAGTGTATTTGAGAAGCAGTGACAATAAGGAATGACCCAAGGTGCTTGTTTCCAGCCCTCGTTTCCCAAGGGATTGCCAAGGGGAGGAGTCCTGTGTGCAGCCTGACAGAGGTGGAGGAGATGAGGGTGCTGGGAAGTGTTTCCCTAGAAAGTCTCTCCTGGAATACATGATCTGACCATCCACATTTACTGTTGGGACACCTGGACAGTGTTTTGTTTGGTTTTTAAGTCAGTTCTGCAAAAACTATAGAAGTAAATACAGCTTTTAATTAGCCATTACCTGAAGTGGGATTTTTCTAATTTAGGACTGGCAAATGTTTAGGAAGGCTTAGTAGCCTTGTCTTTATTTCACCCTTCCATTAGCCCATCATTCTTTCACAGAGTAGACATGAAGTGCTGCAGGTCCCCATTAAAGTTCATGATGGAACTAGGGCGCAGAATGATGGATTTAAAGACATCACAAAACTCTTTCTAACAAATAGTAGTCCCCAAATATACTCCAGTTGTGACCTGAGAGAGGCTGCTGGAAGCATCCCAAGCAGCCATGCATTGGCTCTGCGGATGGTTTGAGCTGAGGAAATGCATTTGCATATGGATGTCAGGCTAAGGAGGCAGGGCAGCCTGGATTTCATTACTGCTAATGATGTGTATGGGAGAAGTGATTTAGTTTACAGCCAATGCCAGGTGTGGCACATTGAGGAAGTACTTAGTTCATACAAAGCTCTCTCTTGCTTCTAAGACCTAAAAAAGGGGGATTTCAAGCAGTTCCTGGAGGCACAGTGTTATGTGACATGATCTTGTTAGTACCGGGGGAAGAAAAGAGCTGTCACTGAGGTGAGAGAAGGGAGAGAAGGAAGCTTTAAGATATAGTATTGATGTCGTGGAGGAAAGGATAGGGGGAGAAATGAGAGGGAATGAAAAGGAGAGGAGAAGAGCAACTGAGGAGGGAAAACCAGCAGGCATAGCTGGCTCTGTGGGAATTGTGGTTGCCAAGACTGGACAATCAGACTTTGCAGGTGCCAGAATTTTTACTCCAAGTCCTTGATTTAGTTTGCCCAACTCAAAATGCCCGCAAGCGCATCAGGCCTGGGGCAAGGCATTCAACTTCAGAGACAGGAGAAATTTCTGAGAACTGGAAAGGAGAAAAGGGACCCAAGGATAATACTGGAGATGGAGCAACTGGTAGTTGCTGCACTGTCAGAATCATCTCACGGCATCTCCATACTCCAGTGGGGCTGCCTCTGCTTTCCCTGCTGCAGCAGGCACTGCCTCAGGCAAGAAGGAGCAGAGAGGGGCCTGGGGGCACATGCTGGGCATGTACTTTGGGGGACAAAAGGATTACTATGCTCAGGCAGCTTCAGGAAGAGCTATTTGAACTGGGCTCAGTTCACCTTGGCTGACCTCTCAGGTCAGAGTAATGAATCAGTCAAATAGAAGAAAGCAGACAGAGGGAAGGACAGGGTGAACGAGAAGGAGGAGTAAGTCAAAGGGAATAATGATGGAGATAATCAACCTGATCTAGTAGAAGATGTCCCTGCTCATTGCAGGGGGGTGGGACTAGACGACCTTTAAAGGTCCCTTCCAGCCCAGACTGTTGTATGATTCTATAAGGCAGCCAGTGAGAGTGAATATGCTGTAACAGCAACTGGAGGAGCAGCTCAGGGCATGGACCACACTCACGGTGAGCATTGGGCCAGAATTTCAAAGGCTGAGAGGACCTTGAAGAAGGGCCCAATTTGGGAGTTTATGAGGCCCAAGACCTCTGGTGTTTTATACTTAACATGGTATCATTGCACAGTGTACCAGAGCAGAAGGGCTGTGAAGTGCTGCTCGTTGTTTGTGCATGGGATGTGACTGCATATCCATCTGCAGCTCACAATATGAAAACCTGAAGAAAGATCTTTGAAGAGGAATTATTCCTGCCTTATTCACGGAATAGCAGCTGGTTTTAATGGATTTTAACTGTTTCGCTGCAATCACCCACCATGCGTGTAATCAAAAGGCTTACGAGCTGCTAAAACTCACTCCTGGAGCAGTCTGGAAATGCTCTCTCTGGAAATACAGGATTTTTTGGGTACCTTAATTTAAGCTGGTCTTTTTTCCAGCTTTCTAGAGAGGGAAATCATCTGGTCAGTTGGACAGGGGGATGTGAAGGCTACTTCAATAATTAGTGAATGAGTAAATGCAGCTTGGAGAGTTCCCTGTTTTCTGCTTCATCTGAGTTGAACTCAAAGGCTATCGGACACTGACATTTAGCTGAGGTTACTGGAAATAAAATATTCTTTACTTGATATTGCAGGTGAACTCAGAAAAGTTGAGAGATGTCTTCAAAGAATTAAACCAATTTTTAGTATTTGTGTGTCCTTGAAAAAATACTGAGATTTGCTGGCCTTTACATGATGTTTTAGGACAATTGTATGCTATTGAATATGTTTTGACTATGTGTGAGTCATGTGAATGATCTTCATAACCAGTTGTAGGAGGGCAGAATGGAGACTTCACCATCTAGAAGAAATTAGAAGATTTGGCATAAAAGAGGAAACAGGAATCAGCTAAATTTGCTGTGGATCTGCGGAGCGAAGGTGGGGCAGAATAATGTCCAGTATTTTTGAGATGTTGTAAAGAGAAAAGGAGAAAAAGAGACTAAGCCAATACATCATTGTGCAGTGTGGCTCTGCTGGCAGACTGAGTTCTGTTGGAGATGGTTCATTTCTCCTCAGCAACAACAGCAGGTTTCAAATAACACTTCATATTTCCCAGGTTTAGCAGATGAAGGAAAAGAATTACTTGGGAGGCAGATAGAGCAGATTTGCAAATAGAGGAGAATGTTTTATGGACAGACTTGCAAACATTTGGCTCCTGCAGATGCCAGAAGATTCTGCATCTGCTTTAATCAACGTGGGTTGATCCTTTCTGATTATTTCTTTGAGATCCCCGTGGTTCTGAAGGCAGTAGTTTTATATTATCTAGGACAAAGAGACTGTTCAGCTTCACACAGAGGGCAACTTACCTGCAAATTCAAACTGTGAAGCTTTTGATCGGTAAGAAAGGCAAGTGAGAGCTGATGAACTGAGAATAGGCATTTATTAAGAATTCTGTGATTCCCCCTCCAAGGTACCTCAGCTGTCTTTCAGATACGTCTTCATTAGAGATACCACAGACTCTTGTGTTTATAATGTCTTCTTTATATTTTGGCAAAAAAGAAAAAAAAAAAAGATGGTAGGAATTAAAGACTCCTTTTTCAAGCAGGTACCTGGGAAATTACTGCATTGTGCTCAACTGAGTAAATAACGGCTGCAGAGTGGCAGACACTTAAAGTAATTCACACAAAATCTGAAATTACCCATTAATTACTGTCTCAGGGGATACAGGTCTTTTACGACAGGAATCTCTTCAGCAGATGGGATAAGAGGAGAAGTAATGCAGTAACTGTACTGGGCAAGACACAGTTGTTCTTTTAAATCTTTTTACCCCTTTGTTGTACTTTTCATCAGGAAGGTTCCCTTCAGATGCAGAGGTGCTTTGTGGCAAGTTGTGTGGTGGGAGCAGCTTCAGTTGTCCTGAGGTGTTCTGGCTCAGAGAAGTCTGGTTTTTGGGGTTTGTTTTATATTTGAACTGTTATTGTTCTTTCATGCCTATATTTAGGATCTGTTGGCCTCAAAATGTTGTATGGCTGGGCTTGTAAACAGTTGGCTTCTGAAGACACCAGAAGACTCGCTGTTTGCTTTGATCAAAAGAGGCTGATTATTTCTTTGAGATCCCTGTGGTTCTTGGAGCGCTAGATGTATACCACCTACAACAAAGTCAACGTTAAGCTTCTCTTCACAGAGAGGACAACTCACCAGCAGATTCAAGCTGGATGTCTGTTCAGTTATTCGCAAATGGTGGAGAGAAAAACCAAACAGCCTGGAAATGCTGAGCAGTGCAGTGGTTGGCATAGAGGCCCCATGGTGTCACCTTGACTGCTTTTGTTTTCAAGATGGTTGTATTGGATTGGAGGGTAACGGGATCGGGTCTCCCTGTACATTTATAGTGTCCCTATTGTAATGTATCTTCTTTAAGATAACATCTTCTTTAAACATAAGAAGCAGGAGAGAGGGGAGAGGGCAGGCAGGCACTGTATATAGCATCTATAACATTTAATTATATGAGACAGGGATTTTCCAATGTGCCTTGCAACACAAAGAACATTTAGATATCAGCATCACAGTATGTATTTTCTAAATCACAACACCCACACATTTCCTTAGCCAAGTAGAAGTTTTCCTTCTGTGGCTGCATATCTAAAATTAGCCTGAAGGTCAAATCTGAATAGAAATACCCTTGCCATTGAACGTGCTGGGAACGATTGGTGCAATGGGCTCAATTTTCCCATCGAAAAGCTTCATTTATTTTTTTAAATAACAGTTGCTTTTACAATTAAAGAGCTTGGAGAAAGGCAAAATGAGGCCTGCTGTATAAAATCATCATCAATATTCTGCTTTCACTGCAAGGCTATTTTTATAGCCAACTATTTTAAATGTAACAAGATGGATATAGTGAAGCCGTAGTATAAAAGATACAGCAAGAGGCTTCAGAATAGCTGAGCACCGGCACCTGAAAGGCAGGCTTTAAAATTTGGAAGATGTTTGTACATGAAAAGACATACACCATGAAGAATTATAAGCTAAGAAATGCATTGTTGAGAAGAAATTAATAGTTTAGGTCTAAAAATAGTTGCTTAACCAGCAGTTGTATTATGTGAGGACTACGCAGCCTACACCGCACAAACGCAAAAGCACCGTCGTGCAAGAAGTGCATTTATCAGCCACAGTGTTTTATTGAGTGCTTTAATAATACAAGTGTACATCAACTGATCCACAGTCAAAAGTGGCAGGTCCCTAAGAAATTTACGAGCACTTTTTTTTTTTTTTTTTAGGTAAATCAAAATACATATTAATTTGTTCAACGCAATAGCCTTTTGCGTGGGAAACAGAAGGCTAGTGATAAACACAGTCTTAGTAATGCACAGTGATTCTTGATTTTAAGCTTTTATACAAAACTTGTTCCCAGTAGCATGCACCCACCATTAAAGACTTCAGTACAAAAAAATAACCCTAAACACTACATTTAAGTAGAAACGAGATATAATTCTGAATTTGTTTGTTTTCCCAAAAACCACATGAAAGAAAAAAACCCCACACATTAATACAAAGCTTTGTGACAAAGCTCTATACTATTACAGATCCAACATTCTTTGCACTGATAACCAAAATCCCCTGTCTACATTTGAGGGAAACAACTTTCAAGTTAACAGAACAAAAAAACCCCCAAACAAATAAAAATAAACATAAAACCAAAAAAGAAAGTAAGGACAACCTTTTGTCACAAAACGGTTCAAAATTTAATAAAAAATAAGAATGGAGGGAAGGGCTATTGATGCACTTAGTGAATGTGCTTGCACAGGTCCAGCAAATCCTAGAGTAGGTTCCTATGTGGCGTATCGCTTGGTCCACTGTCTGGCCATTCTGTCGTGCTCTGCTCTGTTAGTCATGTACTGAGTGGCAATACTTCCAACCAGGGGGTCAGCTGAAAAGGAAACACAAACCGTGAAATACTCGTCAGCCTTGAACGGATGAAAAAGCTCTTCTTAGATCCACATTCATTGAGTTCTCCTGGCTTTAACTGTAAGAACAAGGTGCCTACAGACACTAGTCCTATTTTGAAAGTGTGCGTGCATACAGGAGGAATGGAAGAGGAAGATGGGGAGGAGTCAGTCAGCTGGCAATTAGCTATACATTTCTGACAAACATTTAATTAAAAGCTTTTTCTAAAATTCTGCCTCACAAACTAATTTTCCAGTAATTTTATTTTGAGCTACAAGTCTCTTTCAGGTGACAAGTATAAACATACTATGTCATTTACTTATGGTATTAGACTCCCACAAATACCTACATTATCACCTAAGAAGAGGACGGGCTTGAATTCCATTATCAGGTTAAATGTGTTTTTTTTTGTTGTTGTTGTTGTGGTTTTTTTTTAATACTTTTAGTTTTGAAGTATTAAAGAAAAGATCAGGAATTAAGGCAGCAAGTACTATTTTCAAAGGAGCAAAAGTTAATTCCAGTCTTTGGAAACTGGTATTTAATTTGTGGTATCTTTCTGAGCATTTATATGGCCAGAATGCTGCATGACTTGGTCTTTTCAAACTGTTTCTCTATTTCCAAAATGAGGAAACAACTTGAAAAGGTATTTTTTACATTAATCTGGATCTACAAATTACTTCACAAATTATTAAGCAAAACTAATCAGCCCTCTAAGAAATGTAAACCAATACTTTCCCATAAGTCACTATATGTCATCACCATTTTTCTCTTCTCAGCTTAAAGCAGACAAAATGTACAGAGATTTTCTCTTTTTTGGGGGACCATACTCTTGCTATTTCTGCTGCAACAGTAAATTTCCTGAGATTCTACCACCACACCATGCAAGTTCAGAACCACTGATACCATGTTTTTTTTTGTGACTTAGGACAGATGAACATGACATCTTCTTAAAGCCAGTTAATCATCAGCTTTGTAGTTGACTGAAGATGGTGCCATTCAACAATATGAATTTCAGCTTCCCCAGTACAGTCATAATCTGAATGTGGTGTTTGCGTTATTAACCTCTGAAATTCCTGGGACTAGATGTCAGGCTGTCCACAAAGCAGAGTAAATTTGGGCTTTTTCGTTTGTTTGTTGACGATAAGAGTTTATGATGGGAGAAATGTGTTGGTTTAGCCAAAAATGAATTGATTGGCTTACTGCCAACATTACTGAATATTACTGAATAACATCTAATGAAAAAAAAATCTTTTGCTACTTTCAGGAAGAGTCCATGATTTGAATCTTAAATGTGCACCTACTAAATTAGTAAGGCAAGTTATCACTGTGACTGTGGTGTACCAAGTCCCTATAGTCTCAGTCCTGCAAACACTTACTGCATATGATTACCTTTATTATTTTAATATATCCAGAGGAGGTCACTGAGGCCTGGACTTTGCTATTTTTAACATGCAAGAGTGTCAAAGAAGCATACCTGATCTAACATCCATTTTAAAAGTTTCAGACTAGAAAGTATGTCACCTTTAACTCCTCAGCCAAGGAGAAGAACTATATAGAGGATTACCAGAAGGATTTTGTTCTGTGCAAATAGGAGGCTAACAGTCTACTGGTATTTAAGGAATGCAAATTGTTCATGGCTGGAATGAGGTTTGAGAAGCACTGCAGGGTAAGTGGGAAACTTAGGCAATGGGAATGGGCGGAATTTTTTACAATGAGGGTGGTAAAATACTGGAAATGTAAAATACTGTCCAGAGAGGTGGTAGATGCCCCATCCCTGGAGACATTCAAGGCCAGGCTGGATGGGGCTCTGAGCAACCTCATCTAGTTGAAGATGTCCCTGCTCATTGCAGGGGGGTTGGACTAGATGACTTTTGAAGGTCCCTTCCAACCCAAACTACTCTGTGATTCTATTGTTCTCTCAACAAAATTTTAGGGAGTAGCCACAGGGAAACCTTGTCATAGTGTAAGGTAACTTGGGGATGAGCCTGACAGCTCTGCTGCGAATTCCCACAGCCTTCTTGGACGAGACACCACTGTGCAAAGCAAACACTTTCATAGACCCATGGAAAACCAAAGGCTGAACTTGAAATGAATTCTTAGAGCAAAATTCGATGAATGTGCCAGTTTACAAGCTGTTGGGGAAGGTGCAGTTTGGCCTCTGAGCCATCTGGTTGTGACGGGTTGCAAGAATATCACAGCATTATCATCTGGAACGCAGCAAGTACTTAATGAGATTTAGTCTGTATTTAAAGTGTTGCTGCTAAGACCTTTATAAAACCTTATGTGAGTCAGTGAAAAGTGATGTGCTGTAGTAAAGGTTTACCCAGTTCAAATCTGAAAGTCTTTTATGTGTGGGATGAATGATTCTGTGAAAGCGTGTCTTTCACATTAAGAGCTGTAAATCAATTTTCTTGCTATACTGAAAGGGTGCTGAGGATCATATCATCATCCCCAATCCCATATGATAAATTACAATGTTCGGTTTCCTAGTGTGGGTTTCCATCTATATCTGCTTTTGGGAGCAAGGAAGTATTTCAACAACATACATATCTTTGAAAGGATTTGGAAGGTACAAGCTCTTTCTCTCACCCCCTCCCAGCATAGGAGGGTGTCTACTTTCTTTTGGGGCAAGAGAATCAGTGAGAGGGTTCTTGATTAGAAAGTGGGGAAATCTGTTGAAGCCCCGTAATGTAGGGAACTGGGCTGTTTATTTACCCATATGTTCAAGCCTTTGTCTTTGCAGTGCTTTGTTTGGCAGCTGGGGAAAGAGTGGAGGTGATGGCCTGCAAGATATATGAGATCTACACAGCTTTTGTTGTAGGCATGTAAATTCGCACCGAAAGAGTGACCTGTGAATCAATTATCGTCTTAGGTGCCTTCCTCAAGTCAGTGCCTCCCTCCATGGGTGTCTGCCTGTGCAAAGCCAAGAGAGGGCCTTGCCTGTCGTAGGACCAGCTGTCCCCACAGCCGGCTGCTGAACCAACGCTACGCAAAGGTGTTCTCAGTAACAACAATAATAACATTGTTCTTTGCAATTTGGCAGCTTGGCTATACATTTTATTGGCTATAACAATGTTGAATAAAAGAACAAACCCACACTTTTGGCAAAGCCACTCGCTCGTTCGAGACTCCAAAGTGAAGAAACAGAAAAACAGTTATTGCTAGAGAGGCCCGGCTTTTTCACATCCTTGTCAGAGGGTCTGGAGGTGTGTTGTCATTGTATGTCGTTATTTACGAGGATTTTAAAAAGGACTCTTCAACAGGTGTTTGAAGAGCTGGTTTACTTTAGCAGTTCCCGTGAAGCCATAAAACCACCAGCAGACGCAACTGCTTTGTTTAGGAAGTCGGGACAGCTGGAGAGGAGGGAGATTTTAACTTCATAGCCACCCAGCCAGTGGCACATTGGCCTGTTCGATGCAGCACACTGTGTGTGTGCTGGGGGACAGAAGGATGGCGTGTGAACTCCAGAAATGCAAATGGTCTTTTTCTGCACCTGCAAGGGCAGCTTCAAGCCCAAGCCCTATTGTCCCTGGTGGAGGAGGGAGCTGGCTGGCAGGCCCAAGGAGACACATCTCTCAACACTTAATGAGTTGTGAGTCACCATCACTATGAAGTTCATGGGGATGTGCCGTAAAATGGAGATGACATGATAAATTGAAGTACCTTAATTAAAATGATTAAAACATTTAATTTCCAACATGCACAAGCCTTGGTTATAGTATCCCAGTCCTACAAAATACCAAATGTGAGGAAGAAACAATAGTTCCCATTTACTCCCTAAACTAAGTAGCCCATGGCTGAGCATCACCCGGTTATCAGCTGGGCTGTGCTATTTAAGGAGTATTGTGAAATCTCCATTAGTAGGGCCAAATATGTATTTATAAAACAACTGCTTTATAAACTGTCTGATTAGTTGATAAAAAGGAATACTGGATCTCAAAATGCATAATAGTACTTTTCCATGTTTCCATTTCTCATTACCATAAAACTGTTTCTCATTTTCCATTTGTATATATCTGTGGTTTTATTCTCAATGTTAGAATTCCGTTTCCACAACTAGTAAACCGGTCTTTTATACTTTTTTTTTGTTTTAGAAGTGACGTTATCCATCATTTCAATTCAGAAATCCACTCCAAATGGGACTGTGTCCAAACAAGAACAAAAACCAGGGGATCAGAATACAAAGCTATGCCAGAAATGTGCTACCAGAACAACCTAGTGAAAGAAATGAAAAGAAAACTACAATAAATTAATAACAATAACAGCAAAACTCCGCAACTCCTGGCCTGCCAGGAGGTGGGTACTTTGAGACCTCTTGGGCTACCAGATGCACGGTGCCTGGCTTGAGAGCCATGGGTCCCCATCCCTCAGGGCGCTGGTGGCTGGAGGAGCCAGCCGCATTCACACGTGGGGAGTCACGGCATGGCACACACCGTCTGCTCGCCAGAGAAGTTGCTGCAACTTTGTGGATCTGGAAAGCTTTCAGGTTTTATAATTTACTGTCCAGTCTAGTCCCTGATCCTCACTTCTAGACATCTGTCCTGGGATGCCTCTATAACATTTTGCTTGTTTAAAGACAAATTTGTAGCCTGTCCTTGGATTAATTCCTTGCAAAACTGGAGGACACCAGGAGTTACAGCATCAAACTTAATGTTAAAGAGTAGTGCAAAAGTAATGAAAATATATAAAAAAGCACCGAACTAAACAAGCATGGACAGAAGCTAAGGTTCAGCAATGTTGCTTACATGGAAAACATTAATCAAGAGAACTAAAGTATGAAGAAAAGCTTCTGGATGATTTATAGGAAGACTGCAGCTGCTAAATCCCCACTCACCTCACCATATGTAATCCTCATGTTTTATCAGAATTCACAAAATTACCCTGGATTTAAATGTAGTTTTGAAAGCTGGGCGAGCTGGATCTCCTGCCTAGTTTAAAAAGGTTGGATGTGCTGCTTTCCAATGCCTTGTCATCCTTTGCAGCCACTTAATATGACTGTATAAGGAAGAACATTTGTGTCTCATGTCTGTTGTAAGGCTAATCAAATTTACAGTCCAATTCTAGGGAGTTAATGCTATTGGGGATTTGGATGAGTTGAGGTTTGGTCATTACAAAATATCAGCTGTGTTTAATGCTAGTTATACTGCTTTATCATTCAGAAGACAGACTATAATTCTTCTTTAAAACTACTTTTCCCCCAAATAAATGAAAATATATTGCTATACTGTATTTTTCTCTGCTTGTATTTTTACAGCTATTTCTATGTCAGCAAATAGCAATTTCAGAGCAGAATTCATCTCCTGGGCTTTTCAATGCTCTTTTAAAAATACAGCAAACATACTCTAGTGAAATAAAAACTGGAGATGGTGTGTTTAACAGCTTGATTTCAATGTGCCTTCTCCATCAGCCACATGATATGCAATGAAATTCCAACTGATAGTGCCAACATGGTTAAAGAGACATACATTTAGACTTAAAATGTACATTACGGGTGTTTGTATGCATTATATATATTTTTTATGAGCATTTATAAAGTAGAATTATATTTCTATTGCAGTATTTGAGAGTTTTAATAGAGAGCAACTGATGGAGCCAGTTATTACACCATCACAAATGGGTTCTCAGAAAGATTTCTGGAGTACCTTAAAAACCAAAAAAATCCCACAGCCCTATAAAAATCTCACGGTTTCCTCAGCCAAATATTTACAATGTACTTTTTTTTGGTCCAGGTTTAGATCCAGCTCTGTATCAGGGGGAATTCGGAGAGCTGGCCTCCAGCTGAAGAAGCAGAATTAAGCTGGAAGAATTTCCAAAGGTTTGATGCAACTTGAAAGGTTTTATTCTGTCTCTTGAACTACAAATGACTCCTTTCTCATAGCTGCAAGAGGCATCCCATTGAGAAACTCTATGGAACTAACTGTTCTGAAACATCAGTCATCCAAAATTAAATCTGCTTTCCTTTCTTTGGACCAGCTGTGTGAAACGAAGAAGAAAACAAACAAGTAACTTTTTAGTTATTTGGGCTCCAGTTACACCTTTAGAAGAGTTTTCAGAATACTTTTTCTTTTTTTTTTTTTAGGCCTGCTTTTCTTTCCAGATACGCTGCTGTATTGCTTTTTGAATTAAAAAAATGGGAGTGCTTTGGGATTTTTTTTTTTAGGAAAAGTCCAGGTGCTCTGTATGTCATCTATAGGACAGCTGCCTTCGAGTCATCTTTATACAGCAGCACAGGCAGGACTGGTTACCCCGAAATTAAACCTCCCCAAAATAAAAGTTCATTTTATCCATAACTACATTTTGTGTGGTGATTTCAGCACAAATAGCAGTGCAGGACAACATATATTCCCATTCTGGCTTGCAGTGAAAGCCAAGTTTCCTGAATCAAATTTTTGTGGTTTTTTATATTGTACCAACCTTTAAGAAATAGGTCCCAAAAGGCACACTAAAAAACCAAACCAAACCAAAACAAAAAAACAAACAAACAAAACTGACAGGAAAAAGCAGAAAGTAATAATTCTGAAATGCCAGTTTTCTTAACAGTAAATGCTGACAGCTTGATGCACATCCAAAAACATCCTTAAACTTAACTTTTAAAAAATTATTTTGTTTCTAATTATGTTTTATTATGTTGTTTTCAGTGGCATCTGGGCTAGTGTTACAGGAAGCCTGGTCGGTGAAAACTACAGACAAAAGTAGTGTCAGACACGCAATATCAAATATATCATAGAACAATTTAATACTCCAAGAGGAGGAGATTAAGAGAAGATGAATTGTTTGTGAGTAATTTTATTTATAGTGTCACTTTGTCTCAAGAAGTTTCCATAGTTTGCCATACGTCACCTGTTTTAAACTGAACGAACTCCTAGAAGACCATGTCAAGGATACTGTGAGTCTTGAGGTGGAAAACGAGGTATGCGAAATGCATCACAGCATCCTTCAGGGATTGTACAGCAGCAGCGTTGCTCTCTTTTGCTACCATTAATAATAATGCACATACTAAGTAATTCTTTGGAGGCAGAGGCAGGTGAAGTGGCACACTGAATTACTCCACTAACCTTTCACCTTTGAAAAGAGCGCTCAAAATCAGGGCAGAAGTGAAAACGAGGGCAGCGCAAGCACTAATCCCTGTTTGTGCGGCAATAAAACTCGCCTCGCGGTTGGAAGTCTGATCAACACACGCGTACGAATGGGAACAACAGAGGGATTCAAGTCAGAACAAAGGGCGGTAGCAGGGCTCTGAATTGCTTTACACACCCTACAAGCTGAGCCACAATTTATTTCTGACTTTCATAAAGTCACAGTTCCAGCTATCCATACAGAATGTATTTATCCATCTGTGAGACTCCTTGAACACTGTACAGAAGAATGATAAAGTGATCAATAAATGCTGTACAAAAAAAGGACAATAAAAAAGGAATTATTTCTGCAAAGAAAAAAGGTAATCCTTAGAGGAGAAAGGATCAAATTCTAGAAAGGTCTAACATCTACTGGGAAAGAAGTCAGCAAAGTTAATAAACTTCAGCAATTAGTTTATGGCAGAAATCATATGATATGGAGTATAATGAACGCTGCTTCTTGTTTCAGGAGTTAGTTTTGCAGATTGGGTTGTTCACATCTCAACACTCAGTAGAAAAATTCTGATATATATAGGCTATGGCAGTGTGCTAAATCATGAAAATATGCCTGCTGAAATTGCCTTAGAGCTCATGTAGATCATCAGGCTGGCTACTATGGTTGACATGGTTTTGACAAAGTGGACAACCATCTGACCATCAAGGGTTGTTCCCACCAAAGTAAAATAAGAAGTGATGCAGCAAGATATCCTTTGACATAGTCTTCTTAGGTACAAGGTGATCAAATGTGTTGGTGTCAGAAGAAA
Organism: Pampusana beccarii; assembly: GCA_013399365.1. NCBI lineage: Eukaryota > Metazoa > Chordata > Aves > Columbiformes > Columbidae > Pampusana > Pampusana beccarii. The sequence continues at coordinate 1,200,061 of VWYH01006495.1, forward strand.
CAAAGGCCAAGTTTGTTATGTCACTTCTCAGTTTCAGATAAAACCATGGATTGTCTTTCCAGGTATAAAACGGGAAATAAAGAAATATGGGGCAGATGCATAAGAATTTGAGATACAATCTTTGGAAATGGATCTCAATGTTTAACCTAACCGCCCCTGCGTTTAGAGAACTGAGAACTGTGCTATATACTGTAGCTTGGAGACTGTGTAACTTTAAAGACTAAGTTTGCCAAAAGTTTTTGTACCCACATAGGAAAGCCAACCTAGTGGTCACTGTTTTAATGAAGGGCTAAAGGAAACTTACAGTTTTGCACCAGGCTTCCTATGAACTTGTGTTCACCATTACATCCCATAGTCCTGGCCACTAAGTCATCTGGCCCTTGGCTATCTCTCCAGCTATACACTTAAAGTCTTTTTCCTGGGAAAAATCAGAGCAAGTGCAGGAGGAGAAGGGGAGGGTGAGATAAAGCATAGAAGACCCTGAGGTTTTGTTCTGTTGTACAGCCAAGGTGTAGCCAGGGTGCATGTCTGGGCATGTTAAGCAGGGAAGCCGTCATGTCACACTGCTTGCAAGAGATGAAACTCCAGAGTGCTTCCTTGAGGAGAAACTTCCTTACTTTGAGGGGGACAGAGCACTGGAACAGGCTGCTCAGAGAGGTTGTGGAGTCTCCTTCTCTGGAGACATTCAAAACCCACTTGCACACATTCCTGTGCTATCTACTCTAGATGAACCTGCTTTAGCAGGTGGGTTGGACTAGATGATCTCCAGAGGTCCCTTCCAACCCAAACCATTCTGTGATTCTTGGTCTTCACGGTTTTCAAGTCATCATGATGACTCCAAGGAAGTTAAGTGGTCTTACAGTGGTGCCTCAGTTTCCCATCTGTAAAGCTGGACTATTGCTTCTCCATCACTCAGGATATTCTGAGAATAAATATGCTAAAAGTTGTGAGGTATCTGGATACTGTGGTAAATGGGGCTATATAGGTGTGTACTGTAAAGAGACTGATATTCTTGACTTAACTCTAATTTTTAAGCATCATAGAGTTGTCAGAAACACATTTGACTTCTGTTAGTTCATACAACGATTGAAGTTACACAAATTTTAAGGCATGTGTGACTTGATTCCAATGTTCAAACTGTTGTCTGGAGGAAAATGTTACGTACCATCAAGAAAAAAAAAGAGCTCTGCAAATCCACCTTAGAAAACATCCATTTACTAAAATACCTGTTTTGGATACATGGAAGGAGAAATTCATTCCTCTCCCAAGGCTTGCATTTGATTGCTGTCAGCCTACCTACCACAGATCTGTGTGAAACATGAGGCTGCCTAAGAAAAAGATGTTTCAGAAATAAGGAGTATGATCTGGCCCAATTTTATTAATATGGCTCTTGAAGGAAAGTGTTGGCAGTGATTCATCTCTGTATCTTGCCAAGGGAAATCATTCTTGTTTAAAGAATAAGGTTTTTTCCCAGTCTTCAGTTTTCAGTAGGATTTCTATAAACTTCACTGGCTGCCTGGGAGTTAGCTGAGGCAATCATGGATCAATGGGGCACAGTGTACTGATCTTGAAGAGTTGTCTTTAATTAAGGAAGAACATGCACCTATTAGAAGTGCCAGCATGCTGGAACAATTAAAGTTCTGAAATAACACACTTCACTTTGATGCTTGGATGCATCTCAAAATTAAAAGGACAGATACATTATCAATGTATCTGTTCATAATAATGAACTCAATTGAGAAACAGTCATTGTTATTAGAAAAAAATAATAAAAAGGTGTTACTAAATAAGAACTTGATAAGAAAGATTACATGGCACAAGACTTGATAAAATTTGCAGAAAAAGTAATGGCAATATGCATTTACCTTGTAGAAGGTGACTGGGGGTGGACAATAAGGAAATCTCAGCACTCTGAGCTCAAAATGCTTTCAAGCAATGAAAATGCTACCATCCATAATGTAACTGGCATGTATCCATAGGGTCATAACTATATTTTCAGAAAAATGTTGTAGATTTTATTTTTGTCTAAAGATTTATTAAGGGAGGGATAGCTATTCTACAGGAATTCCAGAATGTTCAGTGTTTCTTTCATTTAAAGAAAAATCAACAACTTTTCTTCTGGATTTGTGTTTTCTCACCTTCCATTAATTAACATCTCCAGGCAAAGGCGTGACCTATAGGTCTTACACATCCCAAACAGTTTAATCCCAAAGCAACTGGGTGCAAAGGCACTGCCTGTGGCCATGCTTTGTACAGTGTCAGACACCCTATAATCACATGCACCAAATGCAGATTACTACACAAAAAAACCACGAGGTCCAAAAGGATCCACACTTACCGTGGGGATTCTCAAGGGACAGGGAGGGGAGGAAGTGTTACTGCATGTTCTGGTCTTTGGTGGCATTTAGACACTGGCATCTTAAGGGTTTGAATGTGAGCAATACCAAAATCTCCAACTTAAACACATCAGGATCATTTTAGGTGAGATGCAGGAGTCATCTGAATCCTGCTCTTGAGTCTATCCCTTTGTTGCTTTATTGCAGTTAATAATTGGAGTAAATAGAAAAGCCTATATATGTTCTGAATGCTGCTTATTTTAGTTTAATCTGATTTTCTCCTTCTTGTCCTATTAAATCTTGTTATTAATTTCACACGTTTCAATCCAAAACTGTTATTAGGAATCCCATGCAAAATGTCAAAAGAATACAAGAGGCTTTTATTTACAAAAAGGGGGGCTGGTGAAGAATTTCATCCTTGTTAAAGGCCAATAGGACTTTTCATAAGCCAGGGCCTGAAATCCCTTGGCAAGTTGAACATCCCTTGGAAGATAAATAGGAACTTGGGTGTACCTTGCATTAACACACCTCTTACTGTTACCAATACCAATAATAACTCAAAATCAGGCAGGCCTCTCTGTTCCCTCTCTATACCTCCCTTTCTCCCAGGGAACATGTGGAAGGAAGTTGCAGGCTGTATCTGGCTCAGATGTGTCTAGGTTTATAACTGCATCAAGAAATGGTGGAAGGAAAATGCCTGGAAACTAATTTGTTTGGGGTTTTTGTTGTAATGGCCCAGATGCTCTCTTTGATGGGCCTGGCTTCCTGGGGCTTTTCTGGACTGTAGGCATGGGTTGTTTGAGCCTAGTTGTGTGCTGCATGTTGGGATTGTGCCTCGCATTGCCACCTCCATCTGTGGTCCATGCTATTCTTAACGAATCATCCAAAACGTCACTGTGATATAAATGTAGGGAACAGGTGCCATCCCAGCAGAGTATGGGACAAGGACCTCTGGAGTCAGTGTCACTGCTAACGTGTACACTTGATAGGTTTCTGACAGTCCAGAGCGGTGAACTCTCAATCCCTCAAGTGCTGCAGAGTTTGCAGTAACACTGCCCTACCAAAAGAGGCATCCAAGGAAGATGATTGTACCAACGCACAGTGGCTCAAGAAAGTATGAAACCCAGAGTGCCATCTTGCCCTGAAGATCAATACAGGGCAGTTACAGTGATATTCCTGGAGGCTGATCACTGAGGTGACATGGGACATCCTATGAAGGGAGCAGGGTGGTGCAAACTCTGGCAATGACTGAGCCATAAGCAGGTGAGTGAGAAAATAACCTCATTTTAGTAACCAAATGGACTATCCACTTCTAAATTAACTTCACAACACGAATATAATTAGGCTTCATTACGAACAGGTTCTAATAGGACTAGAAGGAAAAAGAGGTTAAACAAAACAATTAGTATTCAACATATAGGCAGGGTTAGTTCCTGGATTAGTTGCAATGAAGTTACATGGCAACGCTGAATAAAGATTGAGTTTATGATATCTACAGCAATAATTTCATATTTAGTAACAGGTAAAATAACTTTATTTGCAAATCACATCTTTCCTGCATGAGCAGTCACACTGACTCCATTGTTATGCCTGACTAAACGATGATCACTTTGCCAAATGATTTCAGGCATTTGCATAAAAAGTCCTAAGACTGAGCTGTAAAAAAAAATATATATATATATACAAGGTAGAGATAGAAAAGACATGGAATTTCATGAAGGCATTCCTTCTGCTAGTATAATATTGTGCCTTACAGTAACTTCTACTTTCATGCCACATTAATAGGTATTATAAAGACTGAGGATTCCAGCCCTTGAGAATTTTCCAAAATCTAATTAATCTTAAAGCTGCAAATGCTCAACTCCATAGAAAGGCCTTTTTCTAAGCCTTGTATAGATGGAAAAATTTACAAATAATTTACTGATCAGAGCTCTATTTCTGTAATGCATATGAATGTGAAATCTCACAGTACAGACCATCCTTAAATTTGGGACAATTACACCATACATTTTGCTATTTAAGTAACTGTCTGCTACTCCAGTTAAAGTGCCTGAACTTAATTTGCTGTGAAAATAGGGATTCTGAAACACATACTGCATATAATTTATTTGTTGCCTTTGATAGATCTGCAAAACTGTAAAACATAAACAATCATTTCCTCCTCCCCTGCTGAATAATGCAGAAAATTAGCCATGCAAAATAAAAGAGATGTTTTGCAGTAGTGTAAATCATCTCTGAAGGTAGAATCTGAATGACTCAGGAATAATAATTTCTGAAATTTTACTCAAGACAATGAGAGACTGAACAATTTAATAGCTAAGATAATTATATCCAGGATTATAAATTTTGCTTTTCAGGACTGACTACATTCTTGTGAATCTGTTAGAGAGCCAAATGTAGCAGGCTTCTTTTCAGGAGCTTAAAGAATGTGGAGCAGTGTGATTTCTATGGTGAAACAAGAATAATTGTATTTTAAGAACAGGAAGAAGCAGCCTTAAAAATAGTTGTGCTAATCAGAGTCCTGAAGGTGGTTCATAGGCAATTAGAAACATATGGCAAGAAATTTGAAAATACGTCCTTGCCTACATGATAAAAAAGGTACAGAGAAAAAAAAACAAACCCCCCACTCAGTAAAATGGAACAAAGTCTAAAGGAAAATCTGGGGTATAAAAATTCAGGGTTTATTCCAGCTGAGATTTGAGCTATTTGTACTAACTGGGAATAATGAATATTAGATTAAATTATTATGAGATTAGAGAGCTAAGTGAAGGAATACAGGTAGAATGTGATGCCTACATTATTGATTTTCTAGTTTTAATTATTTTTGCCTTAAATATGTACGGTTCTATTAGTGAGAATCTATACCCAGTAGACTTGCTTAAGACCAGATCTGTTACATCTACTTCATTCAAAAGACTCCAACGTAATTAAGGAGATGTCTATATTGGCTAGACAAAACCTCCATGAAACAAAGAAAATACATGTAATGACTGTAAATGATTGGAGTGTATTTTGAAAGTAAAAGGCAGTTTACTTTGTATCTTGTAATCCATTCAAATTAAGCTAGGATTCTATATTATATATATAGGAAATAATTAATAGCTTTATTTAAATACTTCACATTGTTAAACATTTAACATTGATAACTTATTTTGGTTTTGGTTCACACAAAGATTTATTATGTGTATTCACTAAATTACCTGTCTTCTCTCTGAGGTAATAGACATAGAAAACCTCCACTTGTACTATTTTAAATTACACGTTTATTGGAAGGAAAATGAATTGTAACCTCTTGTATTTGTAACATCCATCACTCTCGCATTTTCTCAAGTACTTTCAATTTGACAGTGGTTAAGGTAAAGCTCTTAGAAAGCCTGTGTTTCTTGAGCAGAAGTGCATAAACTTTTAAAAACCCTGTATGTATATTTATCACATAGCTTTTATAAGCCTCATGTAAAAAAACACAACCAACCAAAAAAACAACAAAATTACAGTTGTATTTTTTTCCAGCTTTATTTCCATTTTGTGATAAGGCTGAACTTTGTATGTTATAGAAGCCCCTTTTGAGGAATAAGAAAAATGAGGAACAGTTAAGGGTAGTGACAAGACTCTTTTCTCTCCTGAGTGCCAATTACATCCCTTTAAATTTATTTCTTGACAGAGATGTACAAAACCTCTTTACTGATTTGGATTTTAGGCAATTTCTGATTTAATCAGATGCCATTTAATAAACTGAAGGTTGGGTATTATTATGTGTGAAGTTCAATTTTTGTCACCTTGTCTTAAATAAAACCAAAATAGGACAAGAAAACAAAAAGGACAAGAAATCATTAGCAGCATGGTTATGCCTTTCCCGTTTCAGGAATGGCTGAAATCTAAGTTTATTTCCTCTGGAAAAAAAAAAAAACAAACAGACAAAATAAGATGTGACAGGTAATTTTGTAAAGAAGGTTATAAAAAAAAGGTGGTCTCTTTTCCACAGTAAGAAAAGAACGCAAACAAAACCCCAACACATTTAGTAAAAGTTAAAAGGAAGTAGATCTGTCATACACCAAATAGTTAAACACAGGCAAGAATATAGTGTAGGAATATAAGAAGGTAATTTAGGAAAATTTAAAAACAATTAAAAAACACACTAGTCATGGCACCACCTAAGTCACCATTGCAAAGGCTATTACTGCTCATGGTTCAACACATAATCTGATCGTTAGCTGAGGTTAGGAGGGAATTTCCTCTCCAGTATGTTACTGTGTGAGTAAAGTGCTTTGAGGGAATTTTACATTTTTCACTGAACCACTGAGCAATGAGCAGTTATAGGCAACATACCTGACTGAACCAAGTAGTACTGTTTTTCTCCTACAGAATGACTATATTTCTCCTTCTAGTGATTTTTCTTTGTAGAGTTACAGATGCACCAGTTAAAAAAAGAACAGGGTAAGTGCATGTGTGACTGGTATCTGGAGCTACAGCTAATGACTGCTTTGTGCCTCGGATACCACAAAATCCAGATTGCGTATTTTATTTTTAAAAAGTAATCTCTACCATTCACTTTCTAAATTACATAAATCCACCAATTTTCTTATGTAAATAACTCCAGACATTTTTGAGAGAAAAAATTATTTAAACAGAGTGTAGACTTCTGAAACCATAATGAGGGGTTTAAGATTAACTATTTCTAAACAATCTTACTTCTCTAGCTGCATTAATCTTTTTAATGATGTCTTGTGAGCTTGGAATAACCTAAATCTAAACACATGATCAGCCTCTATGCTCATGAACAACACTCTTCTACCCATAAGGTGTTGTCAATGTGCAACTGAAAAGAGCAAAGATTTAGGCCAACATAAATAGTAATCCTGATCCAATCCTCCTCCCCCTGCACACATAATTAGGAGATATTCCAAGACATATTTTCCTGAGAACTACTAAAGGGATGACAGTTCACAAATGTTTTTCCTGCTGTTACAGTAATCCCTACAGTCGTGGGTTCATGTCGAGGGGACTTAGTCAACTGATAAGAACAAAATCTTGTAACAGTTTCATTGGCTCTTTATGGCAAAGCAAATTAATTCTCTTTCGATGCTTATCCATGCATGATTTTCATAATGTGCTGCTGAACTGCTTGCATTCACATACATTTAAGTTCATGTTTATAGAGCAGGTCCACAGAATTTAATACAAATAGGTGTACGTGTCTGCAAATATTTAAAGACCAGATGTATAGAGAGTCTCTTCCTGGCAGTGCAGAGACACTCCAAGGGGGGCTTTGCATGCCTAAATCCCAAGGGAAGTTCTGCTAACCCTGCTGGCTGTCTGCTGGCATCTTTAGGTGCTTAAATGCCTTTAACGTATTGGTGCTGTGTGTCCAGCTCAGAATACAAGAAACTCTGATTCAAACTATAGAATACCAATTAGTATAGTATACATACTATAGTACAGTACAGATAGCATAGTACAGTATTTTTTAAAAGGAATGGAAAGAGGAACTACTGATAGACTAGCAAGGATTTGTAAAGATCAACTGTAGAATATTTGATACAATCAGTCCAAATATGGACATATTACTTCAATAAATATACAGCAGGTTCTGCAGAACTGGCAGGGGAACATACGATATTAAAAGATAAATAGGTATTTTGCAGCAAAAAGAACTTTGTTGCAATTGATGGGATCATTTTGCTCATATGAATGAGTTGATGGTGATGGGTTTTTCCCAAGGCGATCCTGTCCTGGATGTCATTCTGTGTTCACTAACAGCAGAACGAAACTACGAGCTTTGTGCTGCGTTTTTATTTAGTGATCCTTTTGGACAACTTATTACGATGGCCTTTAGGTAAAACAGTCAGGCATATGCACCCATCCAGCAGCACCAAGGTAGCTGAACAACCACACGCTACATCCTGTATTTGCTACGCAAGAGCCACCGGAGTGAGCTCTTTGTATCTGAAGACAACCCAAGGCAGAGATTTTAAAAGGAACAGAAAGGTTACATTGCAACTCATAACAAAACAAAACAAAAATTACTACATGAATTGATTCCTCGCTGCTCTTTTTGTCTACTGTCCCTTACTTGTTCCCGTGCTTGAGTGACATGGCATAGAGTATTTTCCTGCTCCAGATATAAAAAGAGCGTTTTCCATTGTGCTGAAACAGCCCAGAAACCTGCCCGTTTCCTGAGAGAACACAGTATACAAACTCTGAAGAAAAGGGAAAAACAGCTCCAAGCTAAAGAGTATAAATAATCTCAGACAACAGAGCAATTTCATTGTTTACACAACCCTCTGCTGCTTACAAAAAGGATATATGGCAAAACGAGATTATTTTGTTGTATGTCTGATAGTGCTGTGACATTGCACCTGGTAGCCTGTGGGTGCCAGGGAAGAATCAAAGTAGCAGGAGTTGGCCAGTCTCATAAAATGGGACAAATTAAATATTGTTTTGCCAACTTCTAAGTATTTCAGTCACTTTCCAGGATATTAATAAAGTTTGACAAATCTACTCAAATATTGTCTGGATTATTTAATGAGTATTTATGATTTTACTGTCTTCTATATGTCTTGACAAAAATGTTGTAACAGGAAACAAGATTTCATTACAAACCAGTACAAAATATATCTGTGCACAGAGAAGACTTAAGAGTCCTATTTAATAAACTGAACAATGATGCTAAGGTGCTAAATGAGAAGGAAAAAAAATCAGATTGGATTCTGAAGCAAAGCTTTTTGACAGTAGCAAAATGTGCAGATTATGGCTTTAAGGGGAAAAATTACAAGAATGAGGAAAATGAAAAGTGGCTCATCCTTTGAACTTGCTGTCATCCAGAGTTTCTAAATTCACTTCACAACTGGGGGGTGAGGGGAAAAGAAGGAATGATAATTGGGAAGTCTAAAAAATTGCAGAAGGAACATCTGACGTGAACCGGCACTGACAGAAAGCAGCCTCTGCTACGGAGAAGCACCAGATGAGGAGAAACACCATACATATGAGATATATAGAAGAACATGGAGAAAAAAAGATACATCCAGTCTGCTGAGTGGCAAGGGGCATGGACCTGTTCTTCATTATGCTGGGCTGGGGAGCTATTTTAGAGTTTCAACACAGAAGCCAAACAGCAGAGCTGCGACCACAAGTCAGCCAAATCCTCACTCCAAGCCAAATGCTCCAGCATGGAACAGATTTTATTTTTACAGCTATGTTACATTTTCCTTTATTAAGCTGTCTTAGATTTATTTTTAAACTTTTTTTTTTGGACAGGCTAGTGCTTTCAAATCTCTCAGTATTTCCGAAAATAGATCTTTTTTAATTGATATAGTGGACATCTATTAGTGTATTAAAATGGATGTTGGTATGCCTGGAGCTTATCAGCTGAAAAAACAGAGATACTCCCGTGGAACCTAATGTGTCGACACATGCTCGCTTTGTAAGTGGCCGTGGCAATTTTGGATGTTAATGCCCCCGTACCAGAGATATCAGGCCAAAGCAGAGTCAGGAGAAAGGAACGTGTCGGTGGGCATCAAGGCAAAGGTTGGCAGCCTCGCTCCAGCTCCCAGTGGGGATGGGCTTTCCTGAGAGGGTTCAAAGGAACCTGATTCCCTTTGCCTGGGGTGTGCTGAAGACAATTCCATGGGCGGTGCAGGGGGCAGCAAGGGACATACTTAACTGCCCTACCTAGATTTACCTGTCAATACCTCATACAAATTGGTAGATCTCTCCACCTACTACTGTTTTGCAAAGGTCCTGGAAACAGAGAGTAGCAATTCCAGCAAATTTGTAGCAGGGCAAATACCTTTGAAAAGTCACTCTCCAGAGTGCTGTTTCAGATCCTGTTGAGGATCAAAGATTAAGCATTAAATTACACTATTGAATCCTTTTCCGCAAAGGATGACAGAACTGGGATTTTATACTCTCAGCAGTAAGAGTATAGACCTTACAAACCTTTAGGAAAACAAAAAAGATTTTTAAGAAAAAGAAGCAAAAAAAGGATATTGTAATGATTGCATCCTATCTCTAAACTGTCCTAAATACCAGCATTCTCATGCAGGTGCTGGTTAGGGCGTTAATAATTTTTTGGCAGAAAATATTTAGGCAAACTTAGAACATGCCAAACCACAAGGATAACTTGTAATTGCAATAGAAAAACAGCAACAAATTGGCAATTATACCTATTCTGGTAGATAAAGGCAAAACATAAGGATGATGCATATAAAGCAAGCTTGAAAGGATGTTTCGTGTCCCTTAGTGAGACCAGCAAAGATCCCCATAATCTAAGTATGCTGGGTTTGTTTATCTATGCATAGATAAATGCAAGTCATTAAAATGCAAAGCCATGTCACTTAATGTGGGTTAACAAAGTGTGAAACAACCTGGTAAAGTCATGATTCATGGCAGAACTTGTAGAAAAGAGCATATATACTTTTAATCAAGGTGTATTTTATTTGAAAACCACAACTTGCTTTGCAAAGTTTTTTAATGTAAGCAGTCTACTTTTCAGATGTGCTGAGCAACTGCAACTCCAATAAAAATTGATGTGCCTTGTATTAAAGTAATGTAGCGGTATCCATCCAACTCACTTAGTCTTATATTCCTTCCTCACTTAGTCTTATATTTCCTTATATTTACTGTGCTAGTATGATTTGCCACTGAAGTGTCTGAGAGCAGAGTTAGACCAACTAACCTGGCTAGTGCTGATCCAGATGAAGCCGGTACTGTTGTCAGGTCATGCATTTGCTTTGCCGGAGGCTAACTAACTTTTCTAGCAAAAGCTTTTCTTTCCTTGCCTTCCTCCCACCCTTCCATAAAATTGAGGGATACAATCCCCACTGGCCACAGAACATGTGTGTGTGAAAAGTGGTAAGGAGCTAGAGGCAGAGGATGACACCAGAAGGGAAGAGGCTGGTGTGAGGGAGATGCAGGTTTTGTTCCGATGTCCTAATCAAGGCTTAGCTACGTGTTATTAAGCAGACATGATCCGATGTTAGACTGTTCAGACATTGGGGATGATCAGCCAAGTTCAGACTTTGAACACGTGAAGAAGGAGGTCAAGAAAAGAAAAAAGTCGCAGCGCAGTCTCACTGGTGTTTCAATTTACTTTCTCTGAAGCCTTTGCAAATGAGAATTTTCCTGGGGTTTGAGAACCTTTGGTAAGGCTGACGTGGCAATGACCAAGTGAAAACGGTAAGCATTTCAACTCAGATCAGCATCATCAGCTCTCTAAATATAAAAATAATTAATTTGTTTTCGTACTTGAAGCTCAGTAGAAATATAAAACCTCAGGGCCCATCCACACTTGAAAGCTCTTTTGGATTAAGGCAGTATGGGAATTTACACTCCCCAGGCTCTGCTTGTATACTTAAAGTACGGTTGATTTTTACTCCAAGTAAGACAGTTTTATGTGACTTAACACAATTTCAAAGACGGGAGTTTCTCTGAAATAACTGACTGCCCATGTAGGCAAGCTCTAGCTGCTTACACTGGAAGTAAATATTTTAGCACTCAAGCAGATAGCGTGTGAGCACTTACATATTTGGGTTCATTCACATGACTCTATCTACCAGGTTTTGTAGGGCTGCTTGTGCACATGTGAAAATATTTACAGGGTTGTCCCCCCGCCCCCCCAGCTTTGCAGGAGACGTATGTGCTATGCGCTAGAGTGCCACCTTAAAGAAAAATATGAATCCCTGGATTGAATGCTAGTGTATCCCATCATCTTTCCCATCTCTCTGATAGCATTCCAGTTGGCGCTCTCGCACTCCCAGATAATTCACACATGTTCACTCATATACAAACCCTACAGCACCCCTTCCCCCACGAAAAAGTCGGCCAGCTGTTACAAAATTCAGACATTTCATTAACGCAGTTTACTGGCTGATACTCCCAAGCAAAATAGAGACAATTAATAATAATCAGGACTGAAGGGTCTGAGACAGCTTATGAGTAAAGGATAGCATTAGTTGTTTAAAAAGGACAAACTCGCTCCTGCCTGGAGTGATAGGGAACAAAGGGCGGTGATGTATAACCAGAGAGGAAAGAGACTCCCTCCATGGCTTTTGCAGATTACTGTGTGAATGACAGGAGCGGCAGGAGCAAATACCTCTTTTCATTTGCTCAGCCTGCTGCAGAAGAATAGCAGCGCTTGCCAATGAAGCTGCAGCTGTGCTCCAGCTCTGTTTAATCACTGTGTATGACTGAGGGTTAATTAGCTGCCATTCTTACTGCTATTTGTTGTTCTAATGAAGATTTGCATAAATGTAAGACTAGGAGGTAACTGATACTTGATTTTTCCCTTCAGAGAGGCTGGGGGTGGAAAACTCACCCATCCCAAGTGTTTATGTTTGTGGGAGATTCAGTGTTGCCTTTCCATTTGACCTGATCTGCTTCTGGCTGATGAATGGTGAACAAAGAGTTCAAAGTTGCTTATCAAATCGAGAGCCCTGTTGGGATTCTGCCTTTAAAAAGGGGCAGACTAGGTAGATGGAGAGAGGACTGAGGGATTAGAAAGGTTAACCCAGCTAACAGGAAAAAGCATATATGTGTGTTTTTGTACATATATACGAGTGCATAAGTAATATATCTCAGTGATATGTATCTCAATCATCTATCTATCTATCTATCTATCTATCTATCTATCTATCTATCTATCATGTTCAATCTGGATGGCATGGAATCAATAACTTATTAAGGATAAAATGTCATAAAAAAATTAGACAGGCAGTATGACTAGAACAAGCTGTAGCATATTGAGCAACACGCTGACAAGTAAGAGCTTTTAAATTTTTGCAAGCCCCCTGTTGTACATCACTAACACTCAAAGTTCACTTTTTAATATAAAAAGTATCTAACACTAAACAGGCAATCTCAGAGGAAAGCAAAAATAACTCAGCGGTTCACATTCACCTGTCATCAGCTCCTCGTAAGAGGGGAATACACAACACAAATCAAGAAATGGCCTTCATTCCTCAAAAAATCACAGAAAAATTTTAACATGACACAGTAACAAAATCCAAAACTACTTTGTAATTAAAGAGAATGTTTGAAAATGAAACATCATTAAATTGTTTTATTTCCTGTGGTCACAACAACGCTTAAGGCTGCTAACTGAAAGAAACTGAAGAAAAGAGTAACCTTCCATTTTCAGTATAGCTTGGTGCATGTGATAATATATTATGGGCAACTGTTGTCAGCGTTCCTCTTACACACTTGCTCAGCTAAACCTGTGGCTTGACAGGATCTGTAAAATAGTCTAAGGGAAAGAAAAAGATCAAGAGGGTGGAGGTAGTAAATTTCTAAATTTCAAATCACCACTGGCAAGTGGCCAGCGTTCAAGCAGCCTGTATCCCTCCACAGAGAGGTGACCACGAATGAGCACAAACTTATTGCCAGTTTCTCAGTCCCAATGCAGCTTTGCGGTGTCTCTAGCCCTTTACCTGGTCTCTAAGACACACAAGCAAATACTCAGCTGCTTTTCTTTACACTTCTGCCACCAGTCCAACTTATTTCCTACAGGCACCTATGCAGATTTTGGGGTAGACGCTAGCAGAAGCCAATCTTTCAGAGTCGTAAGCAGAGAGCATCCAGCCCACCTGAAATAAATGTGCCTGAAATGGTAACACAGGGCTTCTCTACCCTTAGCTGGAAGGAACGCCATAGATTTTAATGCTATATACAGCAACAAACTCACATGAAAATAAACAGTCAATTGCATTTTTGCCCCCTTTCACCTTATTTTGAGCTTTGAAATAATTCGGTCTTCTGTTACAGCTTTTGACTGAGCCCCTGATTACACAATCTCACAGTCTGCCCTTTGCAAAGCGGTTTTTAGCCCTTTGGTTGAGGAGAAAAGTTTAAAAACAGGAAACCTAAAGGTTTAAAAACTAGATGGCAAATTAAAAAAGAAAATCGAAGCATACAATGAAAAAATAAACCAGCAACAACCCTCACAATGTGTAGATAGATCACTTAATTTTTCTTTAATGATTCCTTATTAATTTCTATATACTATAATTTTCCAAGGATACACTCAGAATCATTCACTGGTAAATAGGGTAAGAGAAAGTGGAAATTACAGATCTAGTGGTCAATGGCAGAAAACAAATCTAAAAGAGCTGAGGGAAGAGGTTAAGTGCTATGTTAGTTAATAAGAATGACAGCTTGCTTTGAATACTCATATTGGCTGTCCAGGATATTGAATAAACCTAATTTAAATTAATTTTCATTATTTGTAGAGTCTGTGTTAGACATCTATCATTGTCAGTGCTATTAATATTCTTTTCAGAGACCATATTATCAGCATATTTAAATGAAAGCTTTAATTTTCAATATTTATTAACTCATTAGTATTTCTTGGTACTAATATCCTGGTTGTAATATCCAAATTAGTGCCTACTACAAGGTATTCTCAACTGATTACAGTTTTTGAATTAAAATATTTTTATTCTCAAGTACTAAAAATGAACTTAAGCTCCTGAAATCACGCTTACTTTCTACACTATGTCTTTATTTAAATAATGGAATTTAAAATTTACATTTATGTCTTTTTTAGTAGATAGCAGTAAAACAGTGCACTGACCACGTCCTAGTATCCGACTGAATGTGAACTGTGAATGAACGCAAATGTGAAAGTTAATTGGTCTTACCTGGGTTGCAGTCTGTGAGGAGGGAGCAGATGGAGAGGAGAACTTTAGAAATGGTTAATGCTGGGCTCCAGTTGTCTTTTAAAATGTCCAGGCAGATGACGCCTTGGCTGTTAATATTACAGTGGTAGATTCTCGTCCGGAACGTTACCTAGAAAAGACAGCGTGTCTAAGTACAACGGTGTTCAACCCACTAATTACACAATTATTAGGCAATTAAAAAATTATATGAACTAATGTTCTGCTTTCCTGGTTGAAATAACAGCACTCTGCTACTGTCAAAGACTGAGCGAGATACGGATATTCATAAGAAAATAAAGAAAATAAAGTCTGCAACTTCCACCTTTGGCCAGTGGAACTGGTTTGTGCAAGGAGAGAATGGAACACGTTTCCTGAGCTTCCTTTGGCCTTGGTCTCATCAATCTCATTATTTTTGTATGGGACCATAAAAAGCTATTCCAGCCCGTGATCTGGACAATGTTTCTAACTCCAGCCCACAGGTTTGAAGGGAGGCAGAAAAAGACAGATTCTTCTGCTGTCTTTATCTGTTCACCATTTGACCCAATAAATTAAGCTGGAAAAAAAATGTGGAGGCATCCCATCAGTGAATCCTGCAAAAAGTAAAGTGAAATATTTTTGAGAAAGGCTGCTCAAATAAGATGCTTTCTTTCAAAATTTTAAGTTACAGTTGAATCAGTAGAATTGCTTGTGAAAAACATTTTGCTTTTTTTGTGGTTAATTTTGAGGATTTTTCTATCCATTTTATTTTGTCTCCCAGGCAATCCTGTATGTACCAAACTGAGGAGAAGAACACTTCTTTTAGCCTAAAATGATGTGCCTCTTCATCAAGTCAAAGATTTGGGCCTTCTATTTTAAAAGAATTTCAGCTATGGAAGTCCACTTTGGAGTTCAGAATGAGTACTGGAGCTACTGGATAGAAAGGGACAATATAAAAAACAACCTCTTGGGGGTCTCCATCAAGGACTAATTTCTCCATCAGCTCTATCCAGGTGACAAATCAAACCAGATGGTTTTAATGACATGTCCATAACATCTGAAATTAAGATGTACAATTTCAGTGGTCTATCTCATCAGCAATAACCCTGGAGAGTAATGGAAACTGATGACAGGCATGCTCCTGCTCTGATTTTTTTCAGTATCAGAAACCTCAGTGATTTCAGTGAGACTGAGATCAGGCGACTTATCAGTAAGCAGAAGAGAGGATACAAGTGAAATAAACCAGTATCTGTTTTACTTGTATTCTGAAAAAAACCTCATTCTCCAAAACACTGAACAAAATTTTGCCCCTTAGGATTAAATCAAGCAGCTCTGGCAAAACAGTGAACAGAAGAAGTAGTAGATTTCTGGTATTAAAACACTACATTCAACAAGAAGTACTTTTCCTCGCAAGTACTTTTCCATGTAAATCTAGGAAGCACTTTTGGAGCCCAGTGTCATGCACCAGTGAGTTCTGTAACAAAGTTCCCAACAAAGCAAGTTCATCAGTTTTTAAATGCATCTGTGTCTAAAGGTATTGCCAATTAACAGGATAATTAACAGTATAATTAACAGGATAATAGTTTGCCTTTCCTTTTTTTCCCCTACAGTTGTGGCTTCATTTATTATTTTCTAGTCTAAGTGCTTAATTTCAAGAACTTTTATGAGAATTCGAAATATTTCTGTCATAATGAGCTCAATTTATCCAAGCACTATAGCCAGATGATGTATTTTTTTTCCTTTATTAGGAGCCCAAGCACATTCAGCATTTGGAGTGAAGGAAGTCTTCTGCAAGATCAAGAAAATAGTATTTAATGATAAAATTAAATTTTCATCTACAAAGGGATGCTATTTTGAACAAGGAAGTTTACAAATACAGATGTGATAAACTATCTTACACAAACTGCATGTCAAAAGTATCCACAAAGGGAATTGGCGTGGAAGAGCATCCTGTGAATTGTAGGCCAGTGTTAATCATTAAGTCCCTGGATAGATTAACTCCAGGCACTCTTATACTTGAGAATACACATGAATCAGAATGTGTCCCAGCAGGATGTCCCACAACTCAGGCAAACACTTTAGCATCTGCTTAATTTTAAGTACTGGATGTTTACTTCTCAGTACATTGTTGGAATACAGTTTTGATTAATTATTTCTCTTGAACAAAGGTGCTTTCCTATGCGTCTGTGATGAAAAACTTGAGGACTTTATTCAGCGATATCTGAATACAGCGACTAGTAAGATATATGTGGTCTCACCAAATGTAGGGGAAACACACTGAATCCATTGCACAGATCAAATTATACTCTTTAAATTATTTATAGATGGCTCAGACTGAGCTGCAAACTGCTTAAGATAAGGCCATCAATTTGAGCCTGTAATTTAACATGTAACTGTTTTGCCAGCAGCTGAGAAGACAGACACGTCACCACACGTTCCCCTGACTTAGCTGCATTTGAATCATTGAGGTAGGGACACTGAGAATTTGGCAGGATTCAGAGAGCCACTGGGATGAATGGGGGTGGTTCATGTCTTTCATAAGCTGCTCAAAGCTCCATTGCCATCTTAGGCTGTCTACTGGATGAACATAGGTGGGAATACACCAATTTGTACACCAAATTTTGGGCTATTTTTAGCAATACTTAAACCTGAAATGTAGCATTTTTTCACCACGAGCACATGTTAAAGCCATGACACCGTGAAAGGCGCCCACTCACAAGATAAGGCTTGATGCTGCTTATCATTGACAAATATGTCACTAACTTGCCAAACATGCCAGTCCACTTTAGAATGCCTGCCTAAGTACGCAGAGACATTTTAATGACCAAAAAAATCAAAGCGTTCAGAATTTTAAAAGCAGCTGTATTAATGACAGCCTTAATAGGCTGGGCACAGTGGACTGACAGTGGCAGGTAAGGGTGTTCTCCTAAAGCAGCACCCAGTACACCTGGGATGACACAACGCTTTCCTCAGCCAGGTACTGCCTCAAATTGCAGCTGATGTGGGAAATGTTGACATGCAACTTTCTGGATGTCGTGTTTACGCATTTTAAATTTAGGCAGGGTCGTTCCTATTATATGTGTAGAGAGAAATCAAGTGAAAATACCATTCCGGGGGAACTACATTTTCTTTATTGTGGTCATATATTTACCTTTGATGCCACCTAAATGGTTCCTATAAAGGCTGAACTCTAATTCTATTTATCCGCTAATAAAAACACCTAAGCAATCCCATGCAGGGGCTCAAGGGAGTGTGTGAGTGGACAGGAGTTATCCTCAGCCAATTGAATGGTAAAGGAGTAATTTTTAATTTTTTTTTTTTTGAACGATAAGTGTCCTCTCTGGATTTACTCTCTTCGATTCTGCAGTTTTAAGAGCATATCTATTTTTTGTGGAATAAAAGTGCAGGTCAGAAAAATGTGAATTATGGGAAATAAGGAAAAATGGGACTATTTTCTGAAAACTGTAAGAGTACTATAAACAAGCTTTTGAAAGATAATGATAAGGAATTTATATTCAATCAGTTTTGCAAGTAAACAATAATAAACTCATCTGTTTATCTACTGCTGAATGCCAAACCCTTCTGAGTACTGTAAAACAGAATTAAACAAATAAAACCCCCTTTATATAGTCTCTAAGAAGAAAATGAGATTATCTATTTAAAAGGGAGAGAAAAAATTATTAGACAGAAAAGAAGTACACATAAAGCTATGGCTGGCTGTTCATCAAATCAGTTTTAGGACTGAAAAAGAGATCGTTTATAAAACCTGGGAAGGGTAAATTAAGATGGATTTCAGCTGAGTGGTTTGAGACAACTGGTTGTAGGCAAGACAAATCTCTCCTGGATCTCAGAGTGATTCTGAACACTGGTTTCCCAGGATGATGTAGTCCTAAAACCACCCACAATCTCTGGTTTGCACCTAATATTCCTACGTTAGGTCTAAACCCAAGCAGCCACTGTGGTGTTGCCATCCATGTGTGTGATTTGCCTAACCCGCGCTGTGAGATTCAGAGACGGTCACGTGAATGCCCATCTAAATAGACTGGATATTAGGAAAAAACTTCTTCACAGAAAGGGTTGTCGGGCATTGGAACAGGGTGCTCAGGGAAGTGGTGGAGTCACCGTCCCTGGAGGTGTTTAAAAGATGCTTAGATGAGGTTCTTAGGGACATGGTCTAGTGCCAGAGCCAGGTTATTGGTTGGACTCGATGATTTTGAGGGTCTCTTCCGACCAAAATGGTTCTATGATTCTATGGCACCGCAGCTTTGAAAGGGCTGGTCCCACAAACACATCAGACTCCACTGAATTCAGTCGTAATGCTCTTCAAAGACCTATCAGGAGGAAAAAAACTGTTCTCCGGTTCTGCACATTAGCACGCAAGGGGTTACAGCGTGTGCTCGGGAATTGATTTCTTCAGCTTGTTTGGGTTCAAACCCCCACCTCCTGTTGCTCATTCCTCCCACTGAAGCCTGGTGACAGCCTAGGGAGAGACAAGAGATTCCCAGAGCCAACAGGAGAATAAACAGAAACAACCCCACTTTGCTCAGCCAACACTGGTAGCAGGGCTGAGATCTCAGGGCTCTCATTCCTGCAGTTTTGGAATGTTCCTTTCAAGCTGTTTCATTTCTTACAAGGGTGCAATCTTGCACGCCTGCCTGAGATGAAACTTCTGTCTTCCTCAAGTATTCCCCTGGAATTCTGTTTTAATAAAACTGTGGTGGCACTACCTGAAGTGGAAGAAGTTGTACTGCATACAGAAAAGGTTATATATATATTAAAAAGTATGATGCCCTTTATGATGATGTTCATGGAGCTCAGGAGGGAGTAAGTAGTTCTCATCTCAGTTTGTCAGACTTTATGAGCAATAGATTTGTCTGCTCAAATAGAGAGAATAATAAAACCAAGATCAAGCCTACACGCTTTACTCATATTAGAAAAATACTCTAAAACAACAATGAAAAACATCTATAGATCTGAGCAACACAATGTTCATGCAAGAGCCTTTACAAGCCTCTGGTTTGTAACTACAGATTTGAAGCATGCACATGAACAATCATTGAGATACTTAATGGATTATCACGTAAAGCGCGTAATAAATGACTGACCACATGATGCTCACTCTTCAAGAGCACGATTTAAATATATGCCAAAAAATGAACTTCAGCCAGTTCTTAAAAAAATTATTAATTTTAGTTGGTAAAGAATAACTATAGTTTATCAAAGGAAAATATATGTCATCTGCATTTGCAGGAAATAATAAATTGTAATTACTTTTGCTTGACCTACAGAAAAGTCTGACATGCAAACTGCTCTGGGCTTCTGTGGCAAAATGCACCACGCGAGACACAGCTAGCTGGAAGTGGTAACAATTTAAAAGGGATATAATAGCATTCATGAGTTAGCCTTTAATATTACTGAAAATGAAACTGTGCAATATGAGTAATTATTCATTATATTCACGGTAATTATGAAGCTGAGTAACCACTCACACTGTCTCACTGAACAGCCCACTACAGGGAAAAAAAATTGAATAAGCATAGCAATACAAAACATCTACAATATATAAACATATTCATTTTGCACACATTTAATAGCAGAAAAGGTAGAAAGGGACCTTGATAACCTTTGAGGTACTTGAGAGGGCAAATAAAAAATTATCGTAAACTGTACAAAGCTTTCTGAAAATAAAGTAAGAGCAGCAGTGAACAAGGGAAATGGATCACTATTTGGGTTAGGGATCTTCAGAATAGAAGCAATATTATAAGATGCAAAGCATCAAAAGCTTTCTCTGACAAAGTAAATATTGGTTTTAAAAAATGATTATAATTTAATTAGCAAAATCTTTCTTATAATTAGTAATTCCATATGGAATATTTTTTTTAAGATTTACTGGCTATTTAACTTCCATAAAATAGATCCTCCGTTTCATAGTTTAAAGCATGCAGGCTGTATCATCCTACATGCACACCTCCCTGAGTTCGCCAAAGTGCTCCTCCATGTTCGGTTTAACACAATGCAACACTTCTGCCCTAGATGTGAGTAAGCCTAGCACATAGCAGCATCTTTATTTTACACACAAAAAATGTATATCACCACGTGACAGGCAGTATCTGGCATTTTACTGTTTTTCCTAATTCTGTGAAGTTTTGGAAAGAAGGGAGCTCCCGGCTGTGCTCTGGGAATCGAGGCAGAGGCAGGTGAGGCAAGCATGGGGCTGTAGGCACAGGGCTGCTGGTGAGCGGGACCTTCAGGTCCTAAACTTCATTTTAAGAAACTTCAGCTTTTCTTCCTCACCCAATTTTAACAGCCTGAGGGTACTGAGGTGCTCCCTACAGGAGCAGTTCTAGGCAGATTGACCTCAAATCACCAGTTTTCTGTCCTAATCAGCTCATCTGCTCTTATTCTATAGTGATACTGTAAATAAAATGCTTTCTCTCACATCTGTATATATACACGTGTGTGTAAAAAAAGGACAAGAAAGAACACTGAAATACGATGGAGTTTTAGATCACATGCAGTTTTGTGCAGTAGTAAAATGTGTGATATGACAGAATCACGTAGTTCAGAGATTTACATGGTATTGTTCCTATCAAAAGTGACTATTGCACTTATTAGCAGTAAAATATAGTTATTGATCCTTTCCTCAGCCTGACATATATCTGCTTACATCTCTGTCCTTCACTTTACGTCTCTGTGACTGTAATTTTGAGAGAAATTAAAGGTTCTTCAGGAGCCACTGGGGTTCGACCTGTCCCGAGCCCTGTACCGCTGCATGCTGCCCTATAGGTTCCGTGTCACCTGAAGGTACGGGACCTATGGAAGGAATGGAGTTCACTGCAGAGCGATGAAGCTGGTGAGGGGCCTGGAGCACAAGTCTGATGAGCAGCGGCTGAGGGAACTGGGGCTGTTTAGCCTGGAGAAAAGGAGGCTGAGGGGAGACCTGATCGCTGTCTACAACTACCTGAAAGGAGGTTGTACCATGGAGGGTGTTGGTCTCTTCTCCCAAGTAGCAAGTGATAGGATGAGAGGAAATGGCCTCAAGTTGTGCCAGGTAAGGTTCAGGTTGGATATTAGTAAATATCTATTCGTTCAAAGAGTTGTGAAGCATTGGAACAGGCCGTCCAGGGAAGCGGTGGAATCACCACTCCTAGAGGTGTTTAAAAGGTGTGTAGACAAGGTTTTTAGGGGCATGGTTCAGTGATAGAGTTAGGTTGTGGCTGGACTTGATGATCTTGAGGGTCTCTTCCAACCAGAATAATTCTGTGATTCTACGAATCTGTAGTGCAAGTGTGGGAACTGCAGTCTGCAGTTCTTGTGCTCTGAGAAGAGCAGGACTTGGGCTGGTCCTGCCAGCTCTCCCAGCAGTCTGCTGGTGGCAGGTTGTCCATTTCTCCCTCTCAAAGAACTCCCCTGCATCTGGTTTCTGCCTGCAGCCATCCGAAGTCTTTGCTCGCTGGGAAAGCCTGCCATCTCCATTTATTGTCACGGATCCACGGGCTGCTCTCAGCGAGGAGATGTAAATAGCAATGCCGGGTGAAGAACGAGAGGGTGTGGAGGCAAAGCAAAGAGGCTGGTGGAGGCAGCGGGGTGGGAATGTGCCAGGCGAGGGACCACCAGACAAAAAGGAGGAGGAGGATGGGGAGGGCAGGAGGCAGCTGAGAAAAGCTGTGAGCAACCCAGGATGGCACTAAGAGCTAACGTGATGTGACAGAGGCTGTGAGAGAAGTATGACGAGGCAAACATAAGGGATAACAGTGACAGGAGACCATGGCATGTGAAGGCTGTTCATACGATGCAAATATCTGGGGAGGGTCAAGAGATGGTCAGTTGAAGCCCTGCCAGCACCAGGGGTGAAGAAAGGGTAAATAACCATGATCAAATAGGCTGTACTCAAGATTATTTTGAGAGCTCCAAATGCAAATGTTGTTAATAGTGACATATACAAGTTAAGGTGTGGGTCTGCCTTGTGAGGTTCATTTTAACAACTGAGGTTAGTAATACCAAGGAATGCTTACTTTTTCTCATCTACTCCTTGAAACACTGTTTTTCTATTACACTGCAGATGAAAGTGTCCTTAACAATCACATATAAAATAAGCATGAAAAAGTAGAGTAAAAGAACTGCCCTGGTACATGAGGCTGAATTTATGAAATAGGTAGAAAGTTTGTCTCACAGAAGAAGGATTCCACAAAATGATATGTAGTGTATAGAGATTAGTGCTATATGACAATTACAGATAAAAAAATGAAGAGATATTTAATGTTGCCATTAAGATCAGATTCTATAGACACTGTGCATTATATTTACAAAGGAAAAAGACCCTCCTTGCAGTCAAGCAGTTGATTTAAAACAGCTAAGCTTTCAAATGCTGAGAACAATTTGTCAGTCAGTTGATAGACATATGAGATTTACAAGGAGGAAATGAAGTTTTCTGTTATTTTAATTTTGATTTAGAGGTGATTTAGCATTTGCAGCTTTCAAGTCCTGCGAACCACTTTTCAGTCAGCTGAGATTAAAGTCCCCAGCAAGATTAATTGTAGAGCTGGGATTAAGAGATTTTATAAATCACTCAAATTCAAAAATAAAGCTAGCAGAGTACTAGGATAATGGTAGATATATCCATATTGTATCAGCTACAGCTAAATTGAATTGACACTGTAATAGACTGAACGCAATCAAATATGAGAGTAGAAGTTATTAATAAAGATTATTCTTGATGAAAACGCAGACACTACTACAGTGACATTTCCTGGGGGTAGAGTTCTCTTGAACAGCACTATTTTTCTACAAGCACCTGTACAACTATGGTATGGCTTCCTGATTCATCAAGGCTTCCTGCTCCGGAGGGACAGTATGCAGGATAATGAAATTACTGTTATTCCTTCAATAACTATAGTGTATATAATGACACAGTATTAATCTGTTGTGATGGCTAAATGTTAAAGATCAAAAATCTGCATACTTGGGGAATTCACCGATTTCTTATGTGAACCAAGGATGGAAATTGAGCTGAAATTCTTTTTGTCAGATCAAGCTGACTAAATCATGTGATACCCCCTATTCATATACATGTGTATCTACACACATGTACACCCACAGATACACTCACACTCACACAAGGGACACCTATATATGCACAGCTATATGTCCCATTCAATACCCTCAAGAAAGAGAAAGAGCAAGAGAGCGCTCTCCTTTGTTAAAGCCAAGGGGCAAACTGTCTCAATCTATTAAGGATGAAAGGAAGATAGTTAGCAGGAAAAAGAAATCTCAGAGGTATTTCTAAAAAACTGTTGAGGGGTCATTAAGGCACTGGAGAAATGTAAAGTTATTTGCTTGGCAGGCCATCTCAGTATTTTCATTAATTTCTTTAAGTGGCTGCTCTGAACAGGGCACAGCTTTCTCTGTTCTCCAGCCCACTGCACTACAAGGGAGATGCTGTATTTCTGGTCTGAAGTGAAACCTCACCTTGTGACCAAGACCGAAGCCTTGACAGCATCTGGCCTTTAGCAGAAGGTGAGATCACGTCCACATCTTTGCCTGGCTTTGGCTGTTCCATACCATCCACCCGCTTGGCATCTCATAAAACCGACGTGATACTTGGGATGCAGCTGAAAAAAGAACAGTGATCCTGCGGGCTGCCGCTTTCTCGCTGACTCAGCCAACTGGGCGCTCAGCTAATTTCTGCACTGCTACAGAAGCTTCCTCACAGTGGAGGCAAGGAAATATTCTTAATTGACTAGAGCCTCCCAGAAAGCCAAAGCTAATTTGTCAGGTCTCAGATGAGCTGTTCTAAAAATCCTGTTCTTTGGTTGTAGTGATAAATCAGAGATAGGCTGGGGTGGCCCTTCCTCACACCTATTCAGTTTGGATCAGTCACACACAGATAAACTTTTTTCGGGGAAGAACGACTGCCTCCTCTGCATGAGTGTGCTGCAGTTGTGAGTGAAGCCAAATGCCATTGATTTAAAAGGAAAGCAAAGCTGAAAGGGTCAGTGACCTCTGTCTCTGAAAGTCTGCAGTCCAGTCTCAAGGCATGAGGCAAAGTTGAAAAAATGAAATAGGCTGACTTCAAAGGAGGAAAAAAATAATATTGTGAGAGCAAATTATACTCTGACTTACCACACATCATAGTCTGTTTTGGTAAAGAATGACTTAATTTGATATTATGGTTATGGTCCTACTTCAGAGAAACATTGACAGCTAAGGAGAGACAAAAAGAAAATTGTGGACCTGTAGGGGAAAGACTGGTTGTTGCAGACTGAAGGGGAAATCTGATGGCAGTGATGCTGGGCTATGCAAAACAAGGAACGTGAAATGGACCATAAAGTGTAATTAGAGGATGTAAAGAATAGAGGTAAATCTTAAAAATCTTAAGAGGATGTGGTGTTGAAGGCTACAAAGGTGTAAAAACTGAAGAGATACATAGAAATGTAAGTTTTGGATAGATACTTTTTCTTTTTTTAAATAAAACCTGAATGAATTAGTGATTCACTTTCTTTTATGTGCTAAAGATAAGGTGAGACAGCAGGTTAACTATCTAGAAGAACAAATTAAAATTACTTTATACATTTGTTAAAAAACCCCAAATATAGGTCAAACATATTTTCTTCATGTGCAAATATTCTCTCAGATGTTTCATTTTATTTTAATAATGTTTTCCAATATGCAGCAGGGTGCCCAGTGATCAGAATAGGCATTAACAATGTTTATAGAAGGAATCTGGATGCTTTAGAAAATACTGAGAACTTTGTATAATACAAACCAAACAATAGCTACACCACATAAATATTTCAATTATAATAATAAAAATAAAAGACATGTCCCCTGAATTTACTTTCAATATATTTTTCTCACTTTAAAAACTATTTTACCCTTCCCAACATCCACATGCAACAGAGACATGCATGATATCGGAGTGCATAACATCTGAGAATAGATAAGGAAAAAAGGATTGTGGAAATCTTTCTGCAGATTTTAAAACACTTCGGATTAGGCCTTTTAACAATAACTAAGTTATGTGACATGGGCATTTGCGTTTGGAACCTCAGGATGGGTCAAGTAATTGCATCTGGGAAACACAGTTTCTGTTTCTTCCCAGGTCTCTTGTGGTCACATTTTTGGAAGATCAATTTTGACAGTACTCATTTAAATGTTCCCTTACTTCATAGTAAAACAGGGATGAAAATGGCCCATGGAAATCTCAGGAGGAATGTATGAATTCAATCATAGTGAGAAATGTGAACTAGACCTTTTCTGCTATGTACTTACAGGGAGGTAATCTTGCCAGCACCCAGAAATACATTTTATCTCTTGCTTGGTACATTCCACAGTCTTGTACTTTATCTCTAGATTTTTTTAAGATGATAGAGCCATAAGGAGTGGAACTATACTTAGGAAAAAAAAAATCTAAGATGATCTCTTCCCATAACCCTAGGACCCATGATTTTGAGAACAGCACCAAATATCACAAATCTTGCATTCAAGTAGGAGAGATGTCAACACCCGGTGACACAGAGAGCATTGTACTGTGAGGCTGTATGTTCTGTTCCATGTACTCACGACCTTTCTTTTGCTAGAAATAAGCATGTGAATAACATGTTTAACCATCATTTCCCAACAATACTGGCTGGAAGCAGCTACCTTACGACAAGCAGTCATCTTCCCATGCTGCTTTTTTCAAGGGATTTCCCAAACTATTTTACCTATGAATCAATTTCATAGGGTCTGGAAAACAGCTGTAATGAAATAGCAGCAGTTTGAGAGGACCTACAGCAGGACTGAAAATAGGGGTCATTTACAACAATGGCTGAAGTGAATAGAATAAGAATCCATGTGTACAAAATAGGCCAGCGACATCATCGGTTGTATCTGACATTAGTCTCCTATGCACATGTAGTCATTACTTTCTTACAGATAACAATTTCTCTCTCCATAAACGCTGGCCTTTTAGTAATACAATATGGCATCATCAACTCTCTCATTCTTTATCAAGGAGTACATTTTCATATGATTTATATGCAGACTTTTCTTCCAATGACAATTGGCACCAAGATGAAGGCAGACAAAAAAAACCCTATTACAAAGCAGGTTAAGAACCAGCTCTTTGCTTGATATTTCATGAATAAGCAATGCACAGCTACATTACTCATGTCTCAAAATAATACAGTTGTCAAACACAACTAAGAGTGGATTGAAAAAGTCTTTACCTCATAGTGAAACAGCAAACTGGACTTGGACCTTCTATTTTAAAAGGATGCATATTGCATATATTGCCTCAGGACAGATTCAATAGAGAGAATGACAAAAGATATCCCTCCAACTTGTCTTTCATGTTTAGTTCTTTAAATATTAGGTTTGGATCTCTGAGAGAACTTCAAGCTCTATTTTATACTCAACAAATCCATTTAGTGATATGCCAATATCCCCTAAATAATATAATTTTAATTTGCTGAGAGACTGAATGTAACCCCTGCTTTAGAGCTAATAAAAACAGACTAAGCCCAGCAAAGAAACAAACTAAAGGGGTCTGTTAAAATGAACCTTGTTTAGCAAGTAAGAAGTCTTGGACTGGCCTGGGCTGGGAGGGAGGCAGAAAGAACAGGGCATCGCCCAGCCCAATGTGCCCAAAGATTCAGTTAACTGAAGGAGAAGTTAGGAAGTTTCAAATTCTTTCTTCGCTGTGCAATCGTAGTTATCAAAATCAGAAAATGTGCAGTCAGTGAGCTGTACAGCCCCTGTAAGACTTGTCAGGGACCTCAAAGCTTCCCTAAACCAGAACACTGAAAGCGGGAAACAAAGTCGGACTATCTCTAACACTGCTGTGCTGACTTCTCTTTAGGTCACCGGGAAAGTCTACTACAGAATGAGAAGTATTTCGAATTCACATCTCTCTCTTTTTTTAAAAAACAAACAAACAAACAACCAACTTTTCCTGATAATATCCATGTTAACTACTATAACCTTACTACTGTGGCATTAAAATTTTGTTTATAAACATTCCTCTTTCAATAGTGTACTCACGGCAATCAAATAGGAGTCAGCTCCTTCCTGTTTTAATGCAACACCTTTCTAGTATAGACCAACATGGGACACCAACCCTTTCACAAATGTGTCAGAAAGAGGGTAAATATTTTTGCTCCCATAGCTCCTCTCAGGGAGCTGTTCCAGTCTCTCACTTTCCACGCTGGCAAGGTGAACAATTCACGTCTTTTCACTTTGTTTCATAAAGGACAGGCCTATCAATGTATTTGAGTATTAACAGCCCTGTGGGGTAAATTTTCCCAGTTTCTGTTCCTATTAGTGAACATGTGTGCTAAGAATTGCACTCGGTCTTCCAGATAAAGTCTTACAAGTGTCTTGTATGTGACATTGGTAATTCCTTATCTCTACAGGCAATGCCAGAGGATGCATCTCAGGACTGTATTTGCCTTTTTTATAGATGCATTAAACAGGTGGTTTTTTACTAATTCTGTGATCACCCCGTAAAGCCTCATTTTGACACCCTCCCTCAGCAATTATGACTACTGGTTATCGATGATACTCTGCACTACTGCATTTCACCCCACTTCTGTTTTTCCAGTCTTCATAATAACTAGATTTTTCCTGTTTCGCATTCCGAGACTACCCAATCATGGTAATGCTCTGCCACCTTCATGTTACTGGTACAGTTCTGTTTGTGGTTAGTGTTATTATTGACAGCATTGAAAACGAACCCGTGAGGAATTCTGTAAATATCTCTGTCTTTCACTCCAGTTTCTTGCCTTTGTTGTGTGTTTCCAAATTCTTCTAGAAAACGGTGTAAAGCAATTACTTATAACTTCATGAACAACAGCGTATCTTGCATCTGCAGAAGTCATTTATATGGCATAGTGGAAAAGTGGCACATTTTTGTCAGACTGCCACAGACCTCTGGTGAATGATATGGGTCAAAAGGCAAGATTAAGCATCTTCAGCTGCTTATAAAGGGTGCAACTCAAATATAGATGCTTTCATATTAGAAAGAAATCAAAATAAAACAAACAACTGCTGGAAATTATGCAACTGCTTGCTAAATAAATCCATATCCATCCAGCTATACTGGTGACATGCAGGCAAATTTCAGGCAGTTATTTAAATTCTTTCCATCAAAATACGCAGTTTAAATATTCATTATTGCCTTGAAAGTTTTATATTTCATCCTACAATGATATACCAACATACGCATTAAAAAATATCACAAGGAGAGGACTCCTGACAGACTTTTAATATCCTCCTACTAACCTTAGGTGGTTTAAAAGGGTAGTCCGGTGAAAAGGTAATGTCAAGGAAGAAAACTCCACCTTCATATACAGACCCCGGAGGCCCCAGTATAGTCGACCTCCATTCATAAATGTTGTCTCCTTTGGGTCCAGCACTAAAATAGAAAACAAAAATATAATATAATAACCACATACAATCAAGAATATACTGCATCAGTTATAGTCTACTAGCAGTACCACTGGTTTTGCAGTATCACTACAAGTTAAAATTGTGTATCACATTCATTAAGTTAGTCCTGGATAAAATGTGTAACTGGTAGTCCTAAGCTATGTCAGTGAAGGGATATATTCAGCCAGGATGAAGTATTAAAATCACATTATAAATTATTCAAACAAGTGCAAAAAAATTCCCAAAGACCTTATCTCAAATATTTTAGTGGGCAGATGTGAAGCATTTACAGTGCAAGGATACAGAGACTTTGCTCAGATGTCTTGTCACTGCCTTGCTTCACAAGCCATCCTACTTTCACCTACCTCCTCATCCACCTACCTCATCAGTCAGTAGCAGTGTAATTACATACATTATTATACAGCACAGGCTGTACTAAAGACTGAGCAGGGTACAAACGACCTTGCAGCTATACTTTCTAAGTTAATAACCTAAGGACTCCAGCCACTAGCACAGAAGACTGCTTTACTCCGCAATCCTTACCCTATCTTAAAAAAAATATAAACAAGAAGTGGGTTAAATTGTTGGATTATGTTAAGTCAAAGTCCTAATTTAAGAACACAGTACTGAAACAATATTTAAAATACATAAAACATTATACTGTATATGAAAAAAAAAAAAATTGTTCACCCACATAGTTAATTCCCCAAAAAATCAAACTGAAAACTAATAAAAGTTCTTGGGCATGACTCTTCCAAAAGTCAACACAGCCTCCTTTCATACAACATAATGCTTGTCCACAGCAATACATATTTTACTCAGGGTGGCCTCTTAAGGAGTATGAAGACTTCTTTATGGTTCACAGCCTGCTGATACCAGTTGTTGATACAGGACTTGAATTTTAATTAGGAACAGTTGGGATGGGGACTTCTAGGTATCTGATTAATATTTTTCAGAGGAAGGCAGTGCTGGTAGGCATTTCAAATAAGTGACGTGTTATTAAGACATTTCTTGTGAAACAATTCTTGTTATGTTTGCAATAAAGATTTCCACAGCATGCAGGGGTTTGTGAAATAACCCTGCGTGTAGAACAGATGAAAGCTCTTGGCTATGGCCCATGCCTCACAATGTACCCAAGGATACAACTATTATATGACATCATGTCATGTTCACTGCTCAACTATTCATTTTGTTCACCGAAAGTTAATAAAACCTTCTTTCACCTGAAATTCCTTGGGCTCCCTTCATTAAAACTTCTGACTGCATGATTCCCTGCACACAACTGCGTGACTTAGTGCTGTGCGGTGTACTTCATTAGTCATGGTACCTACATGAATTTTCTATAATAGCTGTTAATGCTTCTTGGCTTTCTAAACTACATGCTTTCTTAACAAAAAAGGGGTTAGAGAGACTATAGCATTATGGAACATCCATTTTCTATAGGTCATTGTAACAAAACTAGCAATTGTTTTAAAGATAAAATCTGTTTTTTTAAGTGTGACAACAGCAGAAGTCTTGCCATCCATATTTCACAGTGTCTATAATACATCAGGTTGCTAGCTGCCAAACAAATTTCATTTACCCAGTTCTCAGTTTGCATTAACCTTTGAATAATAAAGCACAGCTGAGACTGCTGTAAGAAACAAACCAGAGAATGAATAATTAAAACCACCTCCACTGCCTTTAGAAAGACCATTCCTGAGTCAACAGGGAAGGTTTAATTGTGACTGAACTAGGCATTAAGGGGCTAATTGAACTCTTTATAAGCCCAAATGAATGTGGAACTACATCAGTGCTATGGTATACAAGGTTCATAGAAACTAAAACCCTTAAAAAAAAAATCAGGCACTTAGTTCAAACAGAAAAGGCAAGAAGCAGGGGCAGTCTAAATCTTACATGAAAAAAAAGCCCATAATACGTGAAGGAAACCCTTTCCCATTTTCTGCAGAAAAGTGTTTTAATACTTGGAGAAGCAATGATTTAGTTGATGCCAGTAGGTTAAAATGGAAGTGATCCAAATGTCGATCCCAGAGAAATGGTTGGAAATGGCAAGTAACAAAAGCAAGCCCTGTCTTTATGAGACCTTATTTAGCCAGGAGGGGATGGTTGGGCTCTTTTTGGGTTTGAGTGAGGTTCACTTTTTTGATCAGAAGTTTCTCTGATGGCTGCACTTTCATAATCTATATTATTTTTATTTGTTTTTCCTATTTATTTAATTGCATTAACATTTGAAATGAACAGTCATTAATT
Source organism: Pampusana beccarii (assembly GCA_013399365.1). Taxonomy (NCBI): domain Eukaryota; kingdom Metazoa; phylum Chordata; class Aves; order Columbiformes; family Columbidae; genus Pampusana; species Pampusana beccarii. The sequence continues at coordinate 1,231,682 of VWYH01006495.1, forward strand.
AGAATAGTTGGAAAATGCTCCATCTGCCAGTTGAACTGTTTCGGCACGTCCAGCTACAAGCCCAGCCTGATCACATTCTGAGGATGCTGATTAACATTAATTGAAGGTTTTCTTTGCAAATAAGAGATGAAGCTTTATTAAGTATTATTATTAATTTGAAGAATAGCTTGAATTGTATGGAGTGTGGGAAGACTGCTGTTATTGATGTTGCCCGCTCGAGTACTTGCTGGCAGCAAGGCTGTTCAGCCGATGCAAAATACCGATCCATGCACACAGGCAACAGCTGGTATGAAGGGCAATAGCATGCACAAGCACAACATTTTTTTTTAACTTGCACATTAATTATACAAAAAGTTTGACAGGTGTTATATCTTTGTTTTCCTTATTTCCTAATTGTAAGCCTTTTATTTATCCACGTTATTGGCAGCCAGAACAACGACTCATCAGGCTCTGCTAGAGAAAACTCCCATATGTGCAAGACCTCAGCCAGATCCTTATTCTATAAGGTTTATAATGCAAGAGGATTTAATTGCCCTTCTCTCCACATGGATATCTGCCCGGCACACTGAAGCCCGAGTGTTTTACATTCAGTATGATTTATATTCCAGCTCTATTAATGTTACTGGCAACCAAACCACAGATCTCAAAGAAAGGAAACCAAATATCTCAGTGCCTGAAGTTCTGTTATCTTTGGAAGGAGAGATTCAGATGTGCATCCGCTTGGCAAAGGGCAGACTAAATCTGTCTTGAACTCCACTGACCCAGGGCCAGAGCATACGCACGCTGCCTGCTGCTCATCCACTGCTAAATCTGTCACCTTCAGGGGAGAAATAATGGTGGCTGGGGCTGCTCCAGGTGGAAGTGGCTGAACTATAAGGATGACATGGTCAGGGGAAGGACAGGTCTGCTGCCAGACCAGCAGCGCAGCCTCCCAGTTTGAGCCTGGATGCTCCAAGCCCAGCAAACCCACAGGATGAGGCAATGGAGAAGCCCAGCGAGAAGCAGGCAGCCTGACCCCAGAGCTGGCACTCCCAGCGTTTCCAGCATTTTCTCCCAGGTGCAATTGGTAATGTAGGACTGAGGAGGTGCAGCTGAGCATAAAGGCCCTGGAGACCTTAGGTTATCAATGGCTCGTCAAGAGCAAGCTCTCTGCTGTCATTATTCCACTGTAGCTGATGAGACACTGCTCACAATATCACCTGGTTGACCCACTGCGGAAGCTTTGCTCCCTATAAGAGCTGGGGTGGGTGGACATGGAACCAGCCTCTGTCCCTGTGCAGAATGACATCAGTATGGGTGTGTGAAATTCAGGACAAAGGACTCAAAACACGTTAAATGGTCTCCTTTGTATTTCACTCTCCTTTGCCTCTCATCTATTTTAGTTCTGCCACTGCCTCCCACATACATGCTTGCAGGTGAAATGTATGCACATCAGTTACAGTTAGTAGCAAAATACTTTAAATGCTACTATAACTGAATTCATTTTGCTTTAAATATGCTTAACGCACTGAGTATTTTCTATTCCCTCAACATGTTTTAGTCAGGCAGCCACTTGAAAGTAGTGCTGCTGAAAACTGCTTGTCCAGTACAATCCATTATAAACACCAAGCTTTCCCTGCATTTAGTATATCATGAAATATTAAATTTAAAATGATGTATTAGGAGAGTTGTATGAAAACAACAGCATCTATAAGACATACCAGATGAAAACCTATCTGGAGAAGTTATGCAATTACAGCTGATTTTTAGTTTTATGGGAGCTGTGATCTGCATACAAATTTACTCAATTTCCAGAGAATAACTCAAAAAAGTAAAAACGCAGAAATTCAAAGAAGTAACAGTATCCCACATGTTTATCAAGTAGTTGTATGGAATAAATTAGTCAAAATAATATTACTTTCTAATCTATGTTTCTTGATGAGGAATCCCATGCTTCCCCAGCATCTATAACTGGAGGCAGCATAACCTTATACTGTAGAAAACGAGGACTAGTTCAATGTCTTCCATTCTTGGTATCTGAATCTTGCTGGTATCCATTTTAAAGTGTAACTGTACTCTTTAACAGACGGGAAAGGCAAGACTATAGCACAAAACAAAGAAGTAAGAAAAGGAATTGTAACTTAAATTGCCTACTAGTCCTGACATGCTAATGGTGTGTGTGGGAAAGCCATCAGGCCAAATAAAACAGGAAAGCGAGATGGCTGGGAGGTCTTCCCATTCCTTAGGACTTAGAAAGGAATTGGAAGATTCTTCTGGACTGGGTAAGTTTAAGTTCATTTTTACTCTCATCCTTTATAGCAGAGCAGAATAAAGCAGGACCAGGTTATTATACTAATGTTGTCCATGAACTCACTTTCCATGGCATTGTTTATGGCGATTCATTCTTATTATCTAATCTGAATTGCCTTAGCACACAGAAACACACATCAGAACTGGGGTTCCCCTGCCCTAGGTGCAGTCCATGGAGGATGCAGACCTCTCAACTATCTTCGGTAACATCTGACAGCCAAAAGAAAAGAGACACAGCCAAGTTTCTTCCTCTTGCTTTCCTTTTATTACACAGAGCCTTGAGTTTACTACTGAAGAGATTTCCCTCTGAGGGGGGAAGCTCACCACAGAACTATCTCAATTTTTAAGACATACAACACGTATTCTTGCAATCCTGTTTCCTGCTCATCTAACAGTTATGCTGGAGCAGATCCTGCCTCTAGCTGCCCTTGGTGAATGCTCCTGGAAGACAGTTGCCCAGAGGGCAAAGTGGAAACAAAAGTATTGGAAGATTGGCAAAATAATCTAGAGTACAGCTGGTGAGGGAAGAAGATGGATGTGACAAAACAGAAGACTACAGATTTAGCTTTCAGTGAGATACCTCTCTTGAGAAGCACATCCGAAGCCTCATCAAAATATACCCAGTACATACACCTCTGCTCTCTGTTTTGAACACGGTGCCAACAGTCAAACTAGTCCTAAGCGAAAGAGTTGCCTTGGTCTGTACCACAGCTCAGGGCTGTCCCCATGCCTGGGGCCAGCCACAAGACCAGCACTGGGGCTGTGCTGGCACAGCGGTTGCTGGATAATCTCCGTGTGGGAAGGAGTAAAGTCAAGAGGAGCTACGCTGACGCTAACTCAGACCCACCTGCGCACCCAGCCCAGCCCCATTCAACAAAATGCAAAATAGTGCCATGGAGGAGCATCGGCATCACACTCCCATGAGCATCCGTAGTGCTCAGCCCTGCATTCCCACTCCTGTGTGCCTTTGCTTTGGAACAGTTACAGGCAGTGCCAGCAACACCAGGTATCTGTTGAATTTCTTCTGCTCTTCTCCTAATTCTCTCTCTGTTCTGGAAGGCCATCTCATCCATGACCTCTTGAGCCTTCACCCTTTTCTCTTCCCTTGTTACTGACAATTCTCCTTCGTAGAACCTGTATTTTCTATTTTCTGCTTGAAGGTGGTGTCTCTCCCACCCTCTCCCTCTGTATGGTGATAATTCATTGCTCCATCATAGTGGATGCTTCCTCCCTTCAGGAGGTACATGCAGACCCCCTGTCCCCTAACATCCCCGTTCTTTTTCTCTCATCAACAGCCATCAACACACCCTGCTACTTTTCATCTTTCTCCAGAAAAGAGGAGGGGGTGGAAAACTGTGCAGGGGGGATTTTATTACAGTACAGCAGTTACTCATTTTGTTTCTTTCCTTCCCTGTTGCCCTTCTTCTGAGACGTAGAAAATGAGGAGCAAGCAGCACGGGTGCTGCAGCAACAGTGGCGCAGGGAAGGGAGTCACAGCTGCCTGCCCAGATGCTACAGTGATATCAGGAGGTACTTTTATAAATGTGTGTAATAAACAGTTGCCACAGCAGCCAAAGGAATATATTTCTACAAAACAAAAACAAAGAGAGAGCAGCGAGCACAGAGACTGCCTGTGGCAATGGGCACAGTTGTACGGTTAATAACACCTCTGCTATGAATAAAATTAGCAGGCTGGTCTCCAAGCAGTAAAATCAAAGAACAATTAAAGGAATAAACCCCTTCAGAATTAGAGATAAGTGTTTAGTTCGGCTGTAATATTGATGACTTAAACACTCATCAAGAAATAAACTCTCCCCAAATTTGTACCTTTGGACTGTATAACATTTTCTTCACTTATTTTTCCTGAAAATCTGCTGAAAACTCCTATTTTTTTTTCATTATTTATTCTGATCTCAATTCCTTCACCTATACAGTGCAAAAAGTGGTTCTTAATACTTATTATCTAGACCAAAGCTAGACATTTTTCAGCACTAAATTTGATGCCCAAGCAATCTGAATTACTCTAAAAATTAACAAGATTTACACATTTTTAAAGAGTTGTTCATTTTTACTTTAACTAGATGCTATATGTAGTGAAAAAGTTTGGCTTTCTATGATCTAACACTCAAATTTGGGTCTACACTAGATCCAGTGTTTTTTGTCACCCTGCAATATTACTGGGAATTTATGTTTTACATATGTTGGAATATCAATATAATTAGATGAGGTAAGCATGATTTTTGGGTAGGTATCCTCCATTAGACTTAATTATTCATAATGGAAACCAAGGGTGAAGTGATTGGGCCACTCTTCACTCAGCAAGGCTTTGGCAGAAAGAGAAACTTCAGACAAATCCCTTACACCACTTAGTTTCCATTACTGCAACAGAATTCAGCTGTAAAATTTGGATCAGACTTCCTTCCAGTTCGTCCAGTTTTCTGATTGAGACCATCTTTATGTAAGAAACCTTTTAAAAAAAAAAACAAAACTACTTTTAGGCAAGCAGTAAGAGGAGGAGGATATTAAGACATTTTTCTAACCCATGCTACAATTCTTTCAAAGTGGCTACATCCTGCCTTTATCATGTGCTTTTTATTGAAGCCAGTTACAATTTTCATCCACACTTTGGAACCAATGTGTTCGTGGTAAATGCGACTGGAAGAATATCTAGGAAAACTGATCCCAATGAGCTGTCACAGGAGCGGCAACATAATACAGGACAACAGCAGATATTGCTTCTTATGCTTATAGAGAGCTATTGAATTCAGTATGGTACAGCATCTTTCACTGTGAATCTTCTTGAGTTTTAGCAAGATGTTTCTAGAGGTCCATTTATCACCTAAAGCAATATGCTGTTTAACTTTGGGCATTACTGCCACTTTCTTGCAGCAAACCCGCAGCACATCCAGTCAGCGTGCCCAAAGTCTGTATGAGACAAATCCTTTTTCTTTTTTCTTCTGATTAACTTTCTCTGCCTGCCTGTCACTGGAGCCATGCAAACTTATTGGCTGAAGCCGCTGAAACCGTGTTGCATTTAAAATTAATAAGTTTTGGCCACAGTAAAAACAACAAATAGATTAAGACCAAAGGTAACATCACTTATTGATTTTATTATTCATTTCTAAATAATACCCCTAAAAATTATTAGAAGTATCTGCCTTAGCAGACTGGTGTTATTCAGAGAGTACTTCGATGCTTTTATTCTCTAAAGTCCTGTCTTCAGAGTGTTCCTGAGACAGAAACCATCCTGAAGAACACCGCTTCTTAATGCACAAAATAGTTATTTATATTATAGTATCTACAGCAATTTATTCATTGCAAACACCATTACACGGTGTATGATCACAGCATGCTGAGTATTCACAATGAGATTTTAAAAATGGCAATTTTGTTAAGTATTCTCCACTTTGTTCAGCTGAACAAAATTACATAAAACCCTTCACAGAAGGTTTTCCTTGTTCAGCGACGGAAACAATCATTTGCCTCCTATTACACATCTATGGGCTTGATTCCCTTTTGCCACATCTTTTGTTTTTTTCTTTTAAAGTAATACCACTAACTGTAGTTCCAGCTCTTTTACACCACCAGAAATGGACTGTATCGTTTAAACAAGACAAAATATTTATCAGCCTGATTTGCCTCTATGGTAAATTATATCAAGCATGATTTATAGCCATACTTTAGCACAAGAGGAAAACACAAGTAACTGGGAATGAAAAACACCACGAAAAAAATGTAAAGACTGTCCTGGGACCTTCTAATATGACCTCCAAACCTTGCAACTTGGCAAGTGATATTATTTCCATGTTATTCCTAATTTGCTTTTCCTTGAGGTTTTTGTTTTCCAGGATTGCCATTTATTTTTCAAAACACAACCACTTTTCAATTTCACAACATTTCCCCTTGCCCACAAGAGCTGTAATTTACCATTCTATCTTTTCTAGGTTAAACAGAAAACATGACACACAACAGTGGGGTGGCACCATCAGGCACTATATTTTTAAATTCTAGATCTAACTTAAAAGGATGAGGTGACTGAGCGTGGACAGATCGCACGGAAACCCCACAGCAACTGAACATTCAAGGGGTGTAGCAGGGAGGACAGCATTCTTTAAAACAGCATTGACTTTTTAGTTTCTGTGGAAACCTTAGAGGCAACGCAGGAGAGAGAGGTAGACAGGGTGAGGTAGACAGGGTGAAAGCAGACCAGCTCGAACAGCCTAGAACGACCTGTCATGAATGGGTTTAATATAATGAAAGCGCTGGATTTGAAATCCATTGGATATGTTGATTTGGTCACTTGTAAGAAAAATTATTCCAGACTCCTGCTCTACATCAGAATGAATCATGCAGAATGTATTAGCAACGAATGGATCAGCTGAACTTCAACTAACATCTGCTTCACTTTCTGATGATGGACTGATGATTTAATGTAAGAAATTTTAAAAAGTCTTATCCAAAAGAGATCTCTACAGTATCTTACTTCAAGAAATATTAGTGTAAAGATACTCTGCAGTAGTCAGACATTTCAGTAATTGAGAACGATTTAAACAGGATTATTTCTAATACACGTTCGCACAAATTTTCTGATTATTATGGCCAATAGGCAGTAATATTTTTCAATGACTGCATATTCTCTGTTCCTCAGAAAGCTGGTTTTCTCTATGACCACTAGACTTTGTATCCTTCCCCTACTTGGAAATGATTTATTCAACTGCCTATAAAGAGGTTTGATTTGCTCAAGACTGTCATCTTTAATAATCCCATCTACAGGCAGTTGTCTAAATAGGAGCCTGGAAATTTTGAAATGTTATGCAAGAATAATTTTGTAGCTTTTTTTCCTGAAGGGCTCCAATTCTGAGATTTCTTTTTGTGATGTTTTAGAGACTTCAGTTTCTACACATAAGCTGCTTGTAAAACTGTCCCAAAATATGAATGAGGGAAAGCAATGAGAAGAAAATTTAAATAAGTTAATCTATACAGAAAGAGATATCTCAAACATACAATACAGCTGCATAACCAAGAAGTCTGCGCTTCTCTCTGCCTTGTAAACAGAGGAACAGGCTTGAATACAGACTCCCTTCATCTCAGTGAGAGATTCACACACGCTTACACGTGAAATGCTTGCTTACACAAGGAAACAACTCTGTATTATGGCACAGATTAACTAACATGATGTTAAAACACATTATAAAACAAGTCATTTCCTCCTGAGTAAACAAGCCTATAAAGCCAACAGGCACAGAAAAAGGAAATTTGATTCTGAAATCCATATACTTCAAAAGCAGATTCCTTTTATTTAGTCAATTTAGTTAAGAGGCTGTCTTATTTCTCCAGATCTCTGGTAAACAGAAGAAAACACACTTGGAAATTACTGGAAAACAGACATGTTTTCACAGCATTTGTTCTTCATTTGAAATTATTAACTTACTTCAAATATGGAGACCAGCCATAGGTCCAAGGTGAAAGAAACCTTAAAATGCCTCAACTTTTGATTGAGACTGATTGCCTCCATCGAAGGCCACATTCTGACTCACCAGAAGAAAACACCATTTATAGGCAATTTTATCTGCAGCATCTGTGAGGACCAAGCAATTTACACCACTCGACTGACTAGTCGAAATAAATGGGGATCTGGCAAATTTCTGGGAAGTGTTTCCATGAGACTGGGACCTGGTAATGTGGATTCTTCATTAGAATATTGTTAAGACTTTTTAATGTATTCCTTCCCTGGGGTGGGGGACTTATCTGGATCTGTGACAGGGTAAACAAAAAATAAAATACACAGAAATTTCTCATTTTGCTATCAGGATAATTTTCTCCTAGGATCTTTCGGGAGTAGCTTTGGGGTTGAGGTTAGGAAGGGGCTTACATAGGACTGAGCTTTCTGTTCTGGGGTTGCTGGAAATCCTCTCAAAGTCAGAGCTGGAGCTACCAAGTGAAATTGCTAAAACAGTCCCAGAAACTGGTTATGCCATGGACCACTCTAAGAACGGGGCCATTCCAATGTGCTTTTCAGTAAAGCTGAGCTTATTTGGGACAACTGAAGCTACATTATTCTCAGTACACAGACCTCCACTGTGCTCCCAGGATCAGGACTGTTGATTAGAAAACCCTTCCCTATAAATGGCCTATTTTAATCCCTTGCTTTATTCAAAAGCATTAGGATGGAAAGCTGGAAAGTGATCCTGGGATGGATGATGGCAGAATTGGTTCAAGAAAAGAAGGACGCTCGCTTGTCATTTTAAAGCTATAGTGAAAAGGTATGTCTGGAAGGGGAAGACGTCTGCCTCTATTCTCAGGATGGGAAGGCGAACAACTGGTGTGCAGGTACCCCCTTGTGAAAGCAATCTTCACCTTAGAGCTGGAGAACTCAGGGCTCTGTAATATCCCCCTCAAGCTTTCAAGTGATGCTTCCACTGCTGTAGGCCTCGCATGTGATCTACTCTAGAAATGATGCTTTGTCTAACGAAGAATCAACATTAGTAAAGGAGAAGCAGCATTATCATGTGTAATTCGTAATCAAATACTTTGTCAGAGAAGAATTAAACTTCACATCTATAAGACCTGTTTTTTTACAACCACAGCATATGTTCCCTACATCAAGATATAATACCAACAACAGTTGAAATTACCATTACAATTTCCTTGGCAACAGTAACTTGGAATCCTTACTCAGAGAGATGTTTCTTGCATGACAAAAATTACATTTGTGTTATTTTCCTTCCCATTTTCAGTCCCAGCTCATCTCCTTTGTTCTGCTGCCAGTGATACCTTCTCACATCATTGTTTATTCACTCATAATACACCTGGTTGTGTGCATTAAGTGACAAATGGCCAGTCTTTTGAGTCAGAGCTACCACAAGGAGAACCACAGAACACTACACTAGTCATGCTGAAATTTGCCACGTAAAAAAGAACATGTAGCTTAACCTATGAACTACTAGAGTTATATTACTTATCTTTATCATGCGTTACTGCTTATCTTTATTGTCCTAATCATGCTTGTTTAAGTCTTGTGTATTCAAAGCAAACAGCTGGAGCAAATGGCTATGAGCTATAGAAATCTTCATCTTGTGGTCTCTGGATCAGCGCTAGCCTAGATGGCTTCTGTCCAAATTGTTCATACTTGGAGGCTCTTTGGTGGTCTGCATCTAATGAATAGGGTTTTTACGAACCCATTTCTTAGTGGACAAACGTCCCAAGTCATAACAATACCACTGCTGATTGCGGCCTTGCTGGCAACTGACTTGATGGAGGAGGAAATAGTCTTTGGCTGCATGTGCCAGCTCTTGCTTGAGGCCCTGAGAATGCTGTGGGAACACATGCCAGACAGCTGCCTGTCCTTACTGGTTATTCACAGGTTAATTATGAATCTACCTGTGCTAATCTCTGTAACAGTCAGTTCGGTACTCCTCACAAACACTGCGCTGGATGTAATAGTTTTAACAGAAAAACGTCCTGCTCTTTTTCTAACACAGAGGGAAGGCATAGCGGAGATACTTCAAGTCCTATTACTGTTTAGGTAACTTGGGTATGATCAAAATCAGCGACGGTTCACCTGTACTGCTTGTGATAATTAGCAGAAATCTAGCTGCCTGAGAAAGATTTAAATATAGCACTTTATGTATTAAGAGGAAAAATGGTTCCTCTGTCAGATCATATTGAATCACAGCGGTGCGTATATGTATTCTTGTCACAGTTTCTGCACTTTTACTCATTTTGATGCCTTCAAAATTATCTTTTTTAAAATTAATGTACTTGTCAATTGTATATTCTGGAAGGGAGAGCAGCTGTTTCCTCACAACTGTACGCATAGCCTTTTGAAGAAAATTTTGTTTATTAATAGTAATCCGTTTTTCATAGCTTTGCAATTTCTTAGATAATAGGGCAAAACACAATTTTCCTTTCATGTTCTCTGCATACTGAAGCGACATGCAATTGCAAGAGACTACTTATGCTGAGGGCAAAACTTAGTACTGCTTAATGTGACTTAATGACTAAAAAATCTGTATCATTTATAGATGACATCTAGTACTCAGCTAAGATATTATTATGGTCAATGAGTACTCTTCCCTGCCAGTTAGTAAAAAGATTTGGAATTCTGTTTTTATTTTACTTGTTCAAGTAGACACAATGAAAGCAAGCGAGCTAACCATATGAGTAACACAAATGGGATTTGGTCCTTGCTCTTAATCCTTTTCTAGACAGAAGCTCATGTATAACAATATATATTCTAACTTGAAACCAAGAACTGAGAGAAAGGGGGATAAAACCAGGAGTAAGAAAGGCTATTTTACAGCTACATAGATCTCTAAATACCTCCAGGAACTTTGCATCATAAGGGCAGCTACTTTCAGCTATCACTCCATGGCCCATGACAATCTTTGCAGGAAAGCACTTCTTTTTCCCCCAGGCAATGCTATCAAGTTATCGCGGATCCCTTGAAATACGTAAGTGCTGTATTTAAAGCTAAATGTATAGCATATGGAGGACTGGAGCTGTGCTCTGGAGAACACCCTCCACCCGAAGGCACTCAGGCACGCCAACAAACGTCTCTACAAAATGTGGCAAATATGACAGGGAAAATGCCAGAATACAGACACTTCCTGTAGATTTTAACTCATGTCACGAGACAACCTTGTGTGATAGAGATACCACAGGATGCACAACTGATCGTGAACCACCTCAAGACACAATGTACACAACGAAGTAGTGTTTAATACATGAGCACTATTTCCCTTATGGGTTACATTACTCAGCTTTTCCTAAAGCTACCAAAGCAATCCACATGCTTCTTTAACAAACTAAGTGTATTCAACACCAATGCAGAGAATCTGTGAGTGACACTCAACTTTCCCAGGAAGCGAAGGCTCAAACCAGTGCACTCCAGAGTTGATCTGGTGTTCAGTGATGCCAGTGATTAAAGTCCCACTGACTCCAATTCATTGAAATGCACAAAAAAGAGCACTTATGAGCCACTTGTAAGCCCATAAAATGTGCATGCAGTTCTGCTCACAAATTTAAAATCTCCTATTTTCAATGAGTCTTGTTGAAAAAAAATTGCCTATGCACTTGTACACTCAGATTTATGCTCACGTACTCTAAATTTTTTTCAGTTTGTCATGTTAGGAAACATATTCCAAAACTGTATCCTCAGATGATCAACCCCCTCCCCCACCTCAACCCTTCCAATTCAAAAAGCAGCAGATGGTGGTGTGGTCCGCGCAACCACCAAGCTTTGATGAAGGTTTTTCCGTTACAGCAATATTTTGGAACCGTGCAAAAAATACGAACCAAACTTGTCGGTTGACTTCCATTCCTACCATTTCTCTGACATTCAAAACTGAAATGTCAGTTCCTCTGTGAAATAAAGAGAACTCTGTAATTTGGGAAGTCTATTAACTTGTTCAACGAAACTAGATTTATTACATTTTTGGCATATATTCCTTCACAAGCTAATATTCTTTGCTTAAATAACATTTCTGCTTTCATTTGCATCTTTATACTTATTTTCAAGTAATTTTATCACTAATAAGAATTATTGCTGGGTTCAGGACTCAAATCTTATTGCAATTCAAAAAAATTGGAACAATTTCACATTAATATTTTCTCTGCAAAGGTAAAAGGTCAAACTGAGTAGCACTAGACACAAGAAAATGAATTAGTAAACTGAAGGAAAGGTAATCAGGGTTAATTTTCTGTTATGTATTGTAGTTGTGTGGGTTTTTTTCCCTTAACTTCTAACAGTATGCCAATCCAGTGCTACCATAGCAGACACTACACAAATATTAATAGAAACAATGTCTAAAAATCACAGTCTCTTTCAGAAACCCACTCCTGCTCTACAGCTACTCCCTCCTAAAAAATCTGCAACAAAGAAATATACTTTTTGTTGAAAATCAGGAAACTGAGGTCCTGGCAAACTGACAGGGGAAGTAAACTTATTTTCCTCAAAAACATGATGTGTGAATAAGAGGTGTTCAGAAATGTAAGCGGTCAGCTGCCTTCTCAGATGTGACTATAAACACTGCATTTAAATACAGAATCATAATATTTACAAACAGAAATAACACACAATGTGTCTTTCAAAATCCCTCTGCCATTGTCCAGATTTTTTTTTTTTTGTGGTGAACAAACCCACATAAATAGTGGGAAGTAAAAGTAGTTTAAAAATAATTTTATTTTTTGCAAATGAAGCAGTCTTGCCAACATCAGCAGCTACTACTGTTATCGTAATGCTGCTGTCTTATTTCATGCTTCTTGTTTTAACATTATAAAACTGATAAGTGTATTTTGCTTCACAAATTGAGGGAAGCCTGAAAACCTCAACTTTTTCTCACTTTGCAAGCTTTGGAGAATTTATCTAAAATATTTTAACATTCAAAAGCCCATGCTTCTTATTGTATAAATAAAGTTACATCTGAACTTTCATGTATTTCCAAAAAATGACAAGACAGATTTAGTGCAAGTCGGATGCTTTTGCCACAAATACAATTTCCGTTTATGGTTATCAATTTAGGCAAATTAGGATTTCCCAACTATGTCAGTTAAAAGTTTGGTATTGACTTATCTTTTGTCCAAAAAGTCAGTTACTTTTTTTCATCCCTTTTCATCTCTGTTTCCCTATAATAGCCACAAGTATTTTTTATTTGTGGGCCATAAAATATTACAGTAATTCATTACATATGGCATTGGCACACTTGTTATAGCTATCTAGTATACCTTTCAATACCAAAATACATTTCTCAGTTTAATATACTACTAATGAATCAAGTAAAATTCAAGTGGTTTGGGGCTTCAACTGACACTTTAACTTATTGCTCCCATAATCACATCATGAGCAGAAGTGGTCTTGTAATTCTCACTTCATGTTCAGGCAGTAGTAGTGAAACTCACTGTAATATTCTTGCTCTGTGGTTTATAATTACTTCCAAATTTCAGAAAATGTATTTATGTGCCCATTGACATTATTTTTTCAGGAGGGTTTTCTGTTATGCTAGCCACCACAGATGTCTAAAAACAAGCATCCAAAGAATGCATATTCAAATATACATCCAAAATAATTTTTTTAGCATTTCAAACAAAAGACTTTGCTTCATTAAAATACTTCACACCAGACCTCCTCAGCAGAGACTGACCCAGAACCAGAAAATCCTGACTGAGGAGTAGGGGCGGGCAGCCCTTCCCTTGCCAAAGAGATTTTCAAACCCTTTGACCACCCCTGCTTCAGATGTTCTTTGCTCATTCAATGGCATTATTTGTACAAGCACACAGAATTAAAAAGGGAAAGGTTCTGAGCAATGTCCAGTCCTTTGCTGTGGACTTTCCACCACTGCCGAGGAGATCATCTGGGCTTCAGGTGCTGGGGAAGAGTTTTTATAAAGTTACTTCTCCACAGTCACACGTAGCACAGCTTGCAGTCTTTGCTCTACAATATTTAAAACTTAATAACATGTTGCTGCAAATAACTTTCTACCAGGTGACGCCAATGAAAATATTCACTGTACTATAAAGAGGAGTCATTAATTATCTTCAGGTCTTACAGAATGTCAGGACCTAGTACCAAAAATACACATGGACATGAACAACAGTGTTTTGTGCACATAAAGCTACTTAAGGACACAGCTTCCGAGGACCCACGCTTCCAAGCTACAGCTCGCTGGTTTTGACAGCAAAGTGAAAAGTTGCACTCCAGGAACTGAAATACAATTCTTTTATAGCATTATTTTTCAGCCAGTACACTACCAGGAGACACTGACAAGCAAGGCCTATTTAGTTTGTTGAGCAATGAATAAACTCAGTTATCCAAGGATGGAGTATTTCACAACAAGACCTAAGAGTTCCATGTTGGATTTTCAGGGGTAATTTTTGCTTTTTGTGTACAGAGCATGAGATCAGTACCCACAGCAGGTACAGAATACAAGGCTTGCTATCAGCTCAGAGTAACATTACAATCAGGTTTTCATCTATTCAGCAGAAATTCAAAACCGGGATGTCTTGTGTTGAACATCTGCATCTACCACGCCACGCAACAGTGGCAAACACTTTGTAGCTCAGGGTGAAGGGATCTCACCTCCACACAACACCTTGGTGTGCTGCCAGTTGCCAGTCATAATTAACTCTTTTAACTACAGAAATAGGCTCGGCCTCATTTCAATAAATTCCACAGGGAGAGGAAGATGAGAAAACACACTGTGGTACCTCTAAAGAGTAGAATACTTCAGCCTATTTGCAGTCAGATTCACTGATTATAAGGCATCCATCTAGTTTAAGCTGGGCGAGCAACGCCTCTGTCAATGGGTAGAATAAACACTATTTAGAGTGGAACCATTTGTAACATGCTTTAATTGGCAATTTTCCCTAGTGAATAATATAACATCTTTCATACAAGGATTCTGCAGCTCTGTGATTTTTTGTCCCTTTATTAAGAGATACGAAAACTACTGCACAGAATAAATTCTCTTATAACAGAGCTTAGAATAAAACATCCGTTATTACAGGGATCAGATTGGTCTTCTACAACCATATGAATGCAAGCAGAGCAAGAAAGTAATGTAAAACACCCACATACTTAAAATCAACATCTTTTCTCCAGAACAGATGGCAATATAAAATATGAATTAAGAGTAACTTCACATAAATTAAGGAAAAAAGCCTTTTTTGAATAGTGGAAGATACCTCACTGTTTATAAACTGTGTTTACACTTACAGCATTTCTACTGCATGAAGATACGGTCAGGAGGTTCAGTCAACAAAGAACTGCATATGTTTTTTGTAGGCTACGCAGAGGCTTGCAGACTAGACAGACTGACACCACCAAGATGTCACTGAGGCTGTCTTTCAAAGGGACAGCTGAGTTCTGCACAAATGTAATCTGTTCCAGGGAAAGGGAACCTGAAATGATGAAGTCCAATTGACTGGGTGCATCCAGGAGCTGGAACATACTGTCACATAAAACCGCTGAGTGTTGATAAGGTGAGTTTCATTGATTGACTGCAGTTTAAAGTGACTGGAAAGTCTCAACTGAAGAAAGTTTTAATTCTTGGTCTTCTAAAAAGATTTCTATATGCTTTGTTCTTCTCACTTAAATTGGGCAGTACTTATCCCTCAAGGGTCTGTACTGGGACAACACTATTCAATATCTTTACCAATGATACAGACAGTGGGATCGAGTGCACCCTCAGCAAGTCTGCAGATTGCACCAAGCTGAGTGGTGCAGTTGATACGCTTGAGGGACAAGATGCCATCTAGAGGGACCTGGACAGGCTCAAGGAGTGGGCCCATGTGAACTTTGTGAAATTCAACAAGGTCAAGTACAAGGTCCTGCACCTGGGTTGTGCCAATCCCCAAGAGTAATACAGACTGGAGTATGAATGGATTAAGAGTAGCCCTGCAGAGAAGAACTTGTGGATATTGACGTGAACTGTCAATGTGTGCTTGAAGCCCATCATCTCCCGGGCTGCATAAAAAGAAGTGGGACCAGCAGGTCAAGGGAGGCGACTCTCTCTGCTCCGCTCTGGTGAGGCCCCACCTGGAGTGCTGCACCCAGCTCTGGGACTCGCAGCATAAGAAGGATGTGAACCTGTTGGAAAGGGTCCAGAGGAGGCCACAAAAATGATCAGAGGGCTGGAACAGCTCTCCTAGGAGGACAGGCTGAGAGAGTTGGGGTTGTTCAGCCTGGAGAAGAGAAGCTTCGGGGACATCTTATTGTGGTCTTCCAATACTGAAAGGCAGCTAATAAGAAAGATGGAGAGAGATTTTTTTACCAGCGCCTGTAGTAACAGCACAAAGGGCAATGGTTTTAAACTGAAAGATGGTATATGTAGATTGGATGTAAAGAACACCTTTTTTTTTTTTCAAATGAGTGTGGTGAGGCACTGGAACAGGTTGCCCAGAGAAGCTGTGAATGCCCCATCACTGGAAGTGTTCAAGGTCAGTTTGCATGAGGCTTTGAACAACCAGAACTGGTGAAAGATGTCCTCACCTATGTCTCCTAATCAAGGGGCTGGACTAGATAGATGATCCTTGAAGGTCCCTTCCAATCCGAACCTTTTGGATTTTCTATGATTATATCATCTTGCTATATATTAAAAAATAAACTAGACAATCATAATACATCATACTCTATGAGGATACACATATTTCCAAGATTTCATTTTCACTAGAACAGACATCTACTTTTCTTTCTATTTCCCAGTGTGTTATTATCAGAATACATACCCTTTCAAGAGTTTACCGGTATCAACGAGAGCTGCTTGTAGTAGAATGAAAAGAACCTGCTTGTAATACATACATATGTATAAAAAGCTCCCATAAATTAATGCAATGGGCCAAAATTTGTCATGATATGATTCACTGACTTCAGTGGAGTTTTTCTAGATTACTTAAGGATTAAACTTGGCTCAGTAAGATCATTAGAAAAATAAAAGACTATGGAAATAATTTTTTAAAATAATGGATGTGGATTGTGTAAGATCACAATGGAGTAAAAATGTAAATAGCAGGATAAAGATAAATACACAAAACTCTGTATGGGTACCAAGACCAATATTGTCAGAATGTGATCTGATGCTAAGAAAAACACATGCACTATCAGAAAAACAAGAATAAAGTAATTTCTCAGAGGTTCAATGCAAAAGACATTTTCCCCTTAGAGAAAATGTTATAAAAGGCTTTCTCTCTTCAGAGAGGAACAGAATGGAAGGGAATGAAAAGCGGTTGGAAACACCTCTGCATCTCCAAATGCTATTCAAAGTTAGAAAATGAAAGCGTTTCATTACAAGATGAGGAAAAAGAAATAGCTGATCAAAGTCAGTCAACTCGCTTATTTATATCTCAAGAAACACCTCAGGTCTGCACTTTGTCAATCTGCAGAAAGCAAAAGATTTTTCTGACCTCATAAATTGGCAAGAAATGGCTTGTGTACTGATCTGTTCAGCTCAGCAGATTCTTGGCACCATTTATCCCGGCTCTCACAGAACCAAACACACCTACCATGAGCGGGATTGCTATGGAGTTTCTCAAGGTCAAGAGGAAAAAGCCTCATTTAAGCAACTGCTATGTCACAGTGGTGTCATGTCAACTCTGTTCTAATTGCCTGACAAAGCTGAAGATGGTGACCACTGAATGCTACTATTGCCACTATTCTGTACCTCTGGACACAGTAGAGCTAAAGTATAGTGAGGCAGGACCTCTAAAAAGTTGTCGGCAATGTCATGTTAAAAAGTCATGAGGAGATGACACCTTATTTATAGCCTGGAGTTTTCATTCAGCTTCCTAAATAATTTGCTATACAGATATCACCACTAATAAGTTGAAATATAGCACTGTATTGGCATAATTAGTCCCGGTATAATATATTCACATTCACATTCATCAATAACTTGGTATGTGAATAGGAAATAAAGTGTTTATTCACTAGGATAAATGAGATTTTCCAGCATCATAGTAATTCACTTTTAGGCCTAAGTATGCATGCTGGCAAGATCTGTGTATGGATTATATGCTAGGACTAGACTGCAAATGGAATTTACTATTTTTTAAATTATATTAACTTCCTTAAAAATATGTATCTTGAAGAAAACTTTTCTAAAATCTTCATTCTGAAGTTTAAAACTGCAGAGCCTCTCTCCCATATTTGAACTGGCACTTGAGAAATACAACCATACTGTCTCCTCTTCATCAGAGCATCGTGCACATCCACTGTTAGAGAGGCAAACACGTCAGACCTGTGGCTGTGGAGGGCGAGCTTCTTCCATGTGTTGTTTCTAGAATCAGCACAACTATTTTGTACCTTCTATATGTGTTACCTCTTCAGAACATGGGTAAACTCAAGACTCCTTTTCAGGCAAGTTGGTTTTCTGTATCCTGATGGTTTTCTTTAAATAAATATCAGCATGGCCAATTGGCTCCACTACATTAGCGCAACCTATACAGTGAGCAGGACTGGCCACCAAACAGATGCTGTGACAGCCACCCTTTTAAGCACAAATAAAAGGCTGTAAAAGAAGATGCACCTGTTTTTATTTAAGCCTTCACATTACCTCTTCAATGGCTTCTGCCTGCCGACAAGCAAACACACAGCCTAGACATCAGAAGTGGGAATTACCTATTAGCTTAAAGTGTGTATTTGCTGACTTAATGTGTTTAGCATTTGTCACGTACACAGAGGAGTTCACAAATACAATCCTCTTGTCCTTCCTTAATCATTTTGTGGAGCAAGAAATTACTCAGTTCATCCTTCTTCCTTACTTTACTTTTTCCTCACTATGGTAGTGTGCCAAAAACCAGCCCACATCCATTTCTCTTCTCTAATATACAAAGTCAAAGTAAATTTCCATCTGGCAAATGAAATGCGATGTTGATTAGGAATGCAATATATTTGAAACATTTGACCCTTAAAGCACAAAGAACTGCATCTGAAACATAGTAAGTTTGTCACATATCCACAAAGCCACATCAAATCAGGAAATGCAGTTGTTAGAGCTGATTAACGCTGACTTTGCAGTTTCATGATTTTTGTATATATGTGTCATAGCCCTAGCTCTGTAAAAGGAACACTGCCAAGTCCTTGACTTCTCAAATATGTTCTTTTAAACTGCTATCCTCTTGTGGAATTATGTTATATATATTCCAATTATATTATGGTTAAGTAAGATCTCAGATTTTACCTCCAAACTGACAAAGTGTAGCAAAGCAAACATTTGAGAAATTGAAATACAGTCTAAATGTTACCAGTTTCATGCTATTGATAATTGCTGTGTCGAAAGTCATCAAACTGTGAACTTTTTTCATGTTCTTTGGAAGCTCGTCCCCTGAAATACAAGTTCTAAAAAGAGCTTCAAATATTTTTCCCATGCTGAAACAAACTGATTTATGAGCTCAGACATTGTCTATCAGTTGTCTAACAATAAGATGCACAAACACTGAGTATGAGAAACCTTTAGTTATGTAGCATTCAATCACTTTAATTCAACTCATTTCCTCATTTTACATAAGTGTAGACTTAAATTCTACACATATGGAGGAGGACTTATTCAGACCTGACGCTTCAGGGATTCCTGCAGCAGTTAGCTCTACCTAAGACTTTCTGCCTGGATCTGGGGGAAGAACTAAGGTGTGAAAAAGGGGAAAGATTTCAGGTATGTACAAGTTCTCCAGCTCTTCCTCTTGGGTTACAGGCTACAGCAAGAAACATAGAGCTATGGTGATTAAAAAAATAGCAGGAAAAATTCTCTTACAAAACCTACTATGCCAGTGATAGGTTGAATATTATTCCTGTTGAATACAGACAAGTTGGCAGTACAGGCTCCTGGTACACATATGATGTTTTAAACATATTTTGGGGTTCAGATTTTCCTGTTAGAGATTAAAAGCATTCACCATGTGTCCCAGTCCTGCTTTAATAAGACTGGAAAGAACTTTGTACTGATTTCAACTAAAATTAAGCTCTTCCCAAATACAGTTTTGTATTTTGTTTAATTGAATGCACAATCATGCTATCCAGTAGAGGGGGTATAGCTCAACCATTTCTCTTCCTCGAAGTGGCTGTCACAACTGAGGACAACATGAAGAAGAGGTATGCAGGAAGGCTGTGAAAATTTATATGCCTTTAGAAAGAGGAGCTGCATGGGGAGAAAGTAGGAAAATAAATATTAATTTCAAGCTTCTCATTGTTTAATATAAACCAAGCAAAACCCAGAAAATATCACAAGTACCTTCAATTTATTTCATACTGAAACCTCTTCTGTTAAGTATTTTATCTCAACAGTATACATACCCTGCTTATTTTGAAAAAAAAAATTTTGCGTGTTAAAAATTCTGGAAATAAACCCAAGTATCATGTAATTCAATCAGTTTTTGCATTATAGCAAAATGAGGTGTTGATGTATTCTCCTTGAGAAATGATGGGTAAAAAACTTAATGCCATTATGTGAGTCCAATCTAGTTGAACTGTAACAGTTGTACGACACTTTGCTATGTCCACACTGGTAAAAGCAAATTCTGGTGAGGAAAATTCTGTCCTCAAAAATGAAGCACACCTCAAAGACAGATAGAAGATGCATTTTTATGTTACAGAACTCCTGGCTGCTATCAAACCAAAAGCAACTACCAAAAGGAAATTTTTCAGATTTCTAAAAAAAGCTCCAAGAATGTCAACAAATATACAAGCTGTGTTAACAAGTAAGTTCAGGCTCAAACTAGCAAACCGATCTCCCATTTACGAGGCCTTGGGTTTTGAGTAACTACATTAGACATTTTTATGTGAAGACCCCACAAATACCTTTGAGGCCAAGGTGTGGTTGCACAGCACTTCCTGAATTAGACTATTAGGTCATGATTCAAGAAAGCTTACTGCTTAATTACTAACCCAAATGCATATGTGTTATTCAAAGTCAGCCTCCGGAAACGGCGGCACCCAACGCAGGAAACCCGTTTTGAGTTTTCTCCAGCCCAGTAAGTGCAGCAGGTCTTGCAGGACATGTCCAGAAGAAAGCCTGGTCAGTTTCGAATTCTGCAGAAGCTTTGCAACACTTTAGAGAAATACCCACGTATTCTCAGGCTTCAACTGTGGTGTAGTTTAAGATTAAAAAAAACCTGCTACAATGTCTTAGAAAGTTAAAATGCTTTGTTATAGACCAGAGCAATTTATGTTCAAAAGGCATAATACCCTGATGTTAAATGTCAAGCTATTCCTATACTGTAAAAATAAATTCTAGTGTTGAATCTTACAGCCCATGGATTCAATTTGAGTTAAAGAAGTGTAATCCAGGATGGTATTAGCTCAATTGTGGCCACGCAATTTGTATGACTAAAACCAGTATTAGATGGGTAACTATGCATATCTGCTCTATTCACGTAAATGTGGGGGGTTTATATGCATTAGTTTTGTGCATGTAATACAGGCACCTATCAGTTACAGAAACAACTCTAAGTGTACCTGTGCTACCTAGTTCCCTGCATCTCCATTAATGATATTCAAGGTAATCCCAAGAGGTAATTCTTCTTACAAGCCACACACACATGGGATGATTGTCAAGCACAGTGACCCAAACTTACTTAGAAATAATTACGTTCATAGGAGGGAGTTTTTGCCCATTGTACACTGCACAGCCATTACCCAACTAAAGGCTTCTACAACTCAAGTCTACTTTATCCTCAGAGAAACCAGAGGAAGGAAGGAAGGAAGGAAGGAAGGAAGGAAGGAAGGAAGGAAGGAAGGACAGGAGACAACACTGCAGTAAAGAACAGAATTATTTATTTTCTCACACTAGGCTGAACAGACACAAGTCCTGCCTGAATGAGTCTCTCAGTCCCCCTAGTTGCTCCATTTTCCCTTTAATACTTGGTAATTGCAATGCTCTCAGACAGTCCTTCTTGCCTCTAGTAAACTGCACCTTGCAGCTCACAGGCTACCCAGAAGGAGAGGATGAAAAACAAAGGCAGAAGGCCCCACTTCACCCAGCAAAAGGTCACACCATTTTCTGGACCTCTAATGTGTACCCGAATTAAATTCTTTTAAAGTGCCAGGAGGCTAATTCTATAATTAATGGAAGGTCTGACATTAAATGAATTAATTTTGTTCTCTTCACTGTGGGTAACATCTAAATTTGAAATTTCCTCTCAAATCATTAATTAATTTTTCTAATACAGACTGTAATTCTCCCAAGTGAGGGAAACGAAGAGAAGCATGTTTGGAGCCCCGGAGTGCTGCTGGTTAACAAACTCCCAGGGTCAAATCTGAACAGAGGAACATCTATCTCTGCTGTAACTAAAGCAATGGGGAGAACCATGGCTAGTTTGCTACAAAAGGTTTACATGACAGTTTCTGGAAAAAGCTATGGGTAATCTCTTCAAATGATGTGTTCTGGCTTTAGGGTCCCTGGCTGTATTCATACCAATCTGGATTGAAATCTGAGAGATCTGGGTTCAGTTCCTGACTTTCACAGGCTCCTGTGTCATCAAGCAAGGCAGACAAGTCAATTAATTTCACTATGTCTCATTTCCAGTTGTAATGTGAAGATATAAAGCTCATTTATGAGAGGAGAAGGATAGGGAGAACAATGACTAATGAAAATATTTAAGAATGAGTAACTGAAATCCTTCCCTAACACCAAGTTAATATGCTTTCAGAAAACAAAAACAAAACCCAAACCTCTTAATTCATTAAGAGAAACAAAATAAATCAGTATATGTATTTTTTTCCAGCAAAACGTTTATGCAAAAAATATTTTCAATTGAAAAAAAAAAAGAATGAATGGCAAATTTCACCCAGTTGTACTCACTTAGGATTATCTACAAATTCAAGGATTTGACAAAAATAAGTCTGTAATCTTGATTTAGACTTTGTCTCATACACAGGCTGCAGTTTCATGACTAACTTCACCCTATTGACTGCTACTGAGATTAGCAGTCCTGCCCTCCCTGCTGTCCGTGATTGTGTGGTTTGTGCTGGCATCAGTGCTGGGGCAGCTGTGCAGCTGGACTGAAAATTAATCTGACCACAGCAAAAAAAAAAAGATTTTCTTTTTTTTTTTTTCAGCTGAAGTAGCTCCCTGAACTAACAAGCCCTGTGCTGACACAGAGAGAGGCAGCAATGAATGGCTGAAGGATAAAGCTGAGGGAGGGACAACCTCTTTCAGTGACCTCAAGGATTTAAATAGGCTTAAATCCATCATGAAACCACTTCCTCAGCCTGATCCCCACTGCCCAGAGGATCCTTTTCTGTCTTTGGTGGGGGATAGCACCTTCACACAGACAGAGGGCTGAACAGTTACTCTCCACAGATACTATCTCTGCATCCATGGGAAATGCAAAGCAATTCAAGACAATTTGGCCTGCAATAAAGAAGAGGTAAGCGACATTGCATTGACCATGGGACAGACTCTGGCCGTGGCCAGTCACCACCACAGCATCGCATGTGCTGGGCTTATGTCGCTTTTGATAATATGCATTTTTGCTTAGCAGAAACTATATGACAACTCAATATTTTAAGTCCTCAAATAATGTGGGGGAAAGATGTTTTGGACTCAAATTAATGCAGTAAAAGGGATCATAAGACTGATTTAATTAAAAAGAAATGGTTTTGGTCCATACAAAATAATATGTCCAGGGAACAGAAACATTCTACGAGTAACAGTCTAAATATTCCTACAAGGAATCCCCAGTATTTTTTCCTTCTCTGTGTGTTTGACAGAGTACTGATGTTAATACAAATACTAACATAATCAGGACAACTTTGTTTTAAAAATACCTACTTTTTCTATAATTCAATTTTGATAATACATGTTTGGTCTTAGATAAAAGTTTTATTTCTCAGACTCTGGTGAGAACTTAAAAAAAAGGGTCTCTAATGACATAAGCTGCGTATTCTTTGCAGATTCCTAAAATACTTCACAATGGAACTGTTGTAGAAAGTAGAGTATCATTTGGTTGAAAGTCAAAACATAATTCAGTAATATCCTCAACTTTAATTTTTAATGATGTCAATACCGCATTGATACTTCAGTCTTGTGTTGTTTCTAATATTCTTTTATGAGCAGCTTAAAAATAACAGAGTAAGAAAAACGTCTTAATGTGATTTAAAACCACCAACAACTGAAATGAATCTTCTGTGTAGTCATGCTTAAATCAATTAAATAGATCCAGATCTTAGGAAAGTTCTCTAATTATACTTCAATTACTACTCAAGCTTTAAAGAAATACAGAAAGAGAATGAAAAAAAGCTTAAAGTTATCAGGTGCCTCATCTTCCTTGTTATTACTTTGAATATGCAATGTTAAAAGGTATAGTATGTTAAAAGACACTAATAATGAGCTCTTTATTTATGCCAAGTGAGCCGATCATTTTCTTATGATGGAAGTATTTCTCTGAGCAGTAACACTTACTTAAACAGAAATATTCACAATCTTCTTCTCCAGCTAATTAAAAGCACTCCGTCTGATTAAACATGAATCTGAACAATGTTTTTCACCTCTATCCCTCCCAATTCCATTATAAATCAGTGCTCTTGAGTGAGCCGAGGCTCTTGTTTTAAGTACTGTCCCTACGCTAATTTTATTTTTATTATTTTAAGAGTCCTTAAAAATATTAGCTCAAGAGACACATGGAAAGGCATCAAGTCTTTGCCTGAAGGCCTAACAGATGTTTGCCAGCTTATTGTTTCTAACACTTTAATAAATGACCACTTCCACAAAATGAAATAGATAATATTTTGTGCTGTTGCTGTACCGTTACGTGGGCCATTCAGTAACTGGAAAGGAATTAGCTGACTCCCTCCACAATACGCGTATCCTACTTAGACCTCACAAAGCAACTCATCCTACGGCTCAGGGACTCTGGTCGATATGTTACAGAAGCTGGTATGGATGGACAGCAAACCCTCCGTACACCACATTCCCATGGAGCTCCTATGACCACTAACTGGTTGGCCTTCCAGTGGTGACAGCTCTGTGACAGCCATCTCTATCTGCCCCACAACTACGGATGGGTGTTAGTTTTCATCTGGTGCTTGTGACTTTTCCCTCGAACAAAAGATGGCGTCAGGCAGTGGTGGTGGCAGGGAAATTGGCCTCCCCATCCTAGCAAAGTCCTCTCCTTGTATCTCTGACTACTGGGCTTGGCAGGAGCCAGAAGGTTTTAGGAAACTTTGAATGGTTCTTGCCAGGCAGTCATTTCTATAAATCGGGCTGGTAAACTGTCAGACTGTAAGAAACTGTCTGGAATGAGGGTAACTGAAAGGCTAGCCTATGCTCTAAAACATAGAAAATTAGAGGAGATTAAAGAAAAAAGACCTCCCTTCAACCTCTCTGCATCATGAGTATCAGAATAGGGCTGAGGTGAACGTGGTTGAATTAACATACTACCTACACTTTTCCCATTTTCATTCTACAAATTCATCTGGTTAACCTTCTTAGCTCTAAAAAAAACCAAACAAGCCCTGCCACAAAACCCAGCATTGCTATTTAAACTATCAATAAACCAAGCTGTTAAACTAGTTTTGTTTCAGCTAGTAGTGCTTGTAAACACGTCTGAGAGTTGTAATTCATTCTCCTAATGTAAAAATAAAAATGTTTTTTTTAAATAGAATTTTATTTTTTTGGAATGTTATCACTTTAAATACTTAAAGGGGTTACTAAAAAAAGCCAGAATAAGACTTCGATGCACCTTCTATTACTTACTGTCTTGTTTGCTGATAAATTTATGGTACGATACAAACCTTTTTGTTAAAAAACCAAAGAATTAGGCACACTGTATATTTTCAAAGGAAGTCCTAATCTACGTGAACAAAACGCCACACTGCCAATTTAGATCTCTGCAAAAAGAGATGTCTAAAGATCGTGGCCTAATGAAATATTTTTTAAAATTTTGCCTGTGGAGCTCCCATTCACGTTACGCAGCCTGAGAGACGACTGAGACACATCCAAGAAATATGATAATTATTACTTTTCATAAAAGACAGAAAGCATAGCTGTAATATCACCTTCTAAAATGCCTCCAGCTATCTGAATTCAGAGTAACACCTTTATAAGGGTAGAAGGTAACATTTCACAGTACTAGAGGCTGGAAGGGAAAGGTGGGAATTTAAAGGAAAATAGCATTTCCTCTTTTTTGAATTTGCAGCCTAAAAAGTTTGATGTAATTGTACAACTAACAGACCGTGTTTAATCTTTGAAAGAACATTTGACAGAGGAAACACAGAAGCTGTAAATTACCAGTAATGACAGTAATATTTTCATTTAACTATCAGTATATCAAACCACAGACTCACTGAACACAGTAATAACTCATAGATAGGAATCTAAGGAGATCCAGTCTGTATATTTATTTGGTTCTCAAGTACACTGTTAAGCTGCAAGAGACAAATATGTTTGGTCTTCTTAGCAATAATAGAGGCATAACAAAAGGTTTATGCAAGAACTAAAACATCGCCTGTCAAAAAAACCCAACATTTCCCAAACACTGCAGGTACAGGGCCAGGTGCAAAAGAGCATTTTGAGCTGGAACACCCACGTGAAGGGCTGAGGATTATTTCAGTGCAGCTACCGAAACAAGGGAGAGCAGCCCAAAGGCTGCTCTGACTTTGCTCCAATGCAATCTGGTGATCGCAACACTGAGGAAACGGGACCATTTGAAATACTGAGAGCAATAGCTCTGGGACACCTGGCTATGCTTCTGTGCCACAGGGAGCAGCCCTTGGTCTGTTACTGGTATTCAAAACTTGGGATGTGAGCTTGGTATTCTTGAGAAAGTTTGCTGCCATCATTTGTAAGCCTGGGAGTCTGGCCTGGTTCATACCTGAGGATTCTTCCCGTGCAAGGAATTTACTCACATGTGCATTATTTTGGTACCAAGACATTTCTACTTGGAAAAGACTTTATTGATGCCTGTAGCAGTGTAGTTATTTCCTTTGCTATAAGCAAAAAAATAGAAAAACATAAGGAACCTCTCTATCAGTGTAAGTGAAGTACATGATGGTGACTGTTTTGAACACATGTATGGATTTAATTATAGTGATAACATTTTATAATGTAAACAATGCAAAACCAATGAATGATAATCAGCCATAATTTACGCTGTAACAAAAATAATAAAAACAGGCAGTAAAACCATGCGCTCTTTCAATTACAGCTGATTCTGTTCTTTCCTGACGGCAAAGCACTTCATACAAATATTACACTTTCAGTGCTCGGTGTTAAAGTCTACAAGGGAGAATGGAGACCATACAGCACTCTGATTTTATTCTTCCCTCTGTTTTCTCTCCCATGAAATCTCTTTGCAAAAGCAGTATTCTCTAAAATTGTTTCACATCAATCAGAGCCCAGCGTTTGCCATCTATATATCACACCCTCATAAAGGTATGACTACTGTAACTTTGTTTACATCTTTTAACAGCACACATCAACAAAGTCTACATGATTATCTAACTGAACACCATATCCATTTCTAATGGATGGGCTAACACCTTTCTTGCCTGTTTTTCTTATGATATACCTAGTGTCACATACAGCTTGTGGCCAGTTTATTACTGGGTGACTGGGGATGTTTTCTGCCGCAGCAGTTTTCTGCCGGTGCTAAGTGTGCGAAGGGACTTGGATCCAGCAGGGCCTGCTGCAATAGAACAAGGGGCAATGGTTTTGAACTAAAGGAGGGGAGGTTCAGGCTAGACTTGAGGAAAAAATTTTTTACAATGAGTGTGGTGAAATAGTGGATCGGGTTGCCCAGAGAGGCAGTAGATGCCCCATCCCTGGAGACATTCAAGGCTGGGCTGGACGGGGCTCTGAGAACCTGATCTAGTTGAAGATGTCCCTGCTCATTGCAGGGGGGTTGGACTAGATGAGCTTTGAAGGTCCCTTCCAACCCAAACTATTCTACGATTTCACGAATACTGAAGGTCATTAATTCTCATCCTAAACACCCAGCATCCAGACCGACCTGCTCCAGACTGGGTGCCTGAGGTCCCCGTAGGTGCATTGGAAGGAATTCAGAGCAGACGGTAAGGCTGAGCTGGGAGCTGTTGAAACTAGCCAAGAGAAACACTAGGGAAAGGGTGTGTGCCTCAAATTCTTCTCCTTTTGCAGCTTAAGTACCTTTTTTTTATGGCTTGCAAGGCAGTGTCTGTGTCAGATTGGGTTTCAAAGCCCCAAATCCACCCAAACTTGTTTGGGCGCCTCACTTCTTTTCACAACCAAAACACGTTGGATGCCTACTCTTTAAATACTGTTGTAAGGTCAAAACACAGACGACGTGGGGTTAATTCCTGGTTTAATTCCTCTTTAGCCTGCCATGGTACAAACCTACACTTCTCAATTCCCAGCAGAATGTTCCAACCCCCTTAACACTGGGGAGAAAACAGGGGCGGGAGAGAGGAATGGGTCACTTGCCACTTTCTGCCTAAATTATGCCAGTACTACAATGAAGGCAATTTACTTAGTTAAAGCAAAAGGTAGATTACACTAGTCTGTTGCTTTTTGGACTAAAGTCCAAAGTCTACTGTGTTTTAAATTATATTATGAATTACTCTCATAATCTTATTCCCTTGGTATATGACAGTCTCCCGGGATTCTTTATACTTCTGTTTAAATTTCAGGGACACACTGCTTTGCAGTGACTTTCAATTAGTTCTCCACTTAATAAATAACTGTATATAATTGAATATCTTTGTACATATTAAGAATAGAATCTATTCACTGTTAAAATTTAAAATCCTTAGTTATATGCTTGGAGCCAGTGAATGGCATTGTTCACACTAAAATAAAATCAAGGTATTACAACATGGAATGCTTATGTTTAGAAATGGATCATTTGCAATTTCAGAAAATAGATAATTTACAAAGTCTAAAATAAAATGCATGATTGCATTGTTCTAAGCATTGAGGGACTGAACAAAAGGCTTCCGCTTTCTTATCAGCATCAATTATGGCATGAGCATGAATAATATGAATTGTGATTAAATCATTACTAACCATTTTTGCATAAATTTCCACTTTCACTTCACCAATATAACATTTTTATAAAAGATAGAATTATAATTCTTCTGAAAGCCATAAAGAAAAACCACAGAGCTTGATCTGTGACAATTATTAAGAAGAAGATACAGATGATCTCTCTATCCCTAACAGTTACAGCTAATAACACTCCTGAATTGTATTTCCCAGCCATCATCCTCCATGCAGAAGATTTTCACCTCAGCTTTGATGAAGCCAGAACTGGGACAAAGTTTTTCCTCTTTCTGCATCTGCTGCAGGGATGTACCCAGTTAAATGGAAACCTGCATAGGATCTGGTGGGAGAACAGAAATTGCGGTATTAGGTGTGTGTGTGTGTGTGACATAACCAGGCTGGGTATTGCAGCCCATTAATGTAGGCAAAAGAAGAGTGATCAGTCCTGTGTTAATTATGGAGCCAGCAGATTGTGCAGCAGCTAATATTTCTTTTGTCTGGAAGGTGACTTGGAACAGTGATTGCAAAAGATGATTACCATATAAACTCCATACACTTCCATACCTTTCAAACGTAAGCCTTAATATGGACCAAGAAAAAGATGAGTTTAAAAGAAGCTTGGACTTAAAGTATATGATAATCAATCACCCAGAAAAATAGTTTGATTATATCTATTGTGTTATTTAAATGCTCTTTGAAGGCAGATGAGATGAAACGTATGTTTAAGTATGTCAGATATGTTCAAGGAATATTTTAAACAGCTATTCTACATTGAGGCCTCTTAAGGGACAGGCTCATGGGACTGTAGACTTGGGTCTTCAAGTGGGATACACTGAGAGGCCGGACTCCAGGTTGCATAGATCACTCTACACATGCACATATGGGGACCAGGGACTGTACCACAGCCATTTTGCTACATTTTCAAGTGAAATCACTCTTTTTTGCCAAAGTTATTTAACATCCTGAAAGAACCCACAGAATGCAGTAGGGAGCAATGTAATACTGTGTTTGATAATGATTTCTCTCCATGTTTGTGTATTTATCTATCTCTCTAAGGATAATCTGTTGTGAACTTTTCTCCAGGAGTGTAGGGATTGGTAAAAAGGCTTTTCGATTTTCTGTTCTCTGATGTTTATAATTTTTGTCATGTATCAAAGGGACTACTGATGCATATAACTCATTAAACAAAATTTAACGAAGGACAATGCATGTGTTTAACTGTAAACACCTGCTATAAATCTTCCAAGGAACCCTGGAAAGTAGGGGGCACAGAGATTTATCAGGGTCTTACTTGTGGAGGCATCTTCATTTGAATAAAACTAAGTGAAGCATAAAGGAAAGATTTGTGAGACAAAAAAAATCGTGTTATTATTACAAGGAGGAGTTTTTTCTATCACATAAAAAACAAGTGACTTGTGTGAGCCAGGTTTCCTGCTTTACTCCAATGAAAAAAAAAAAATTGCACAGTTACTTTATCACCTTCCGAAATAAATTTTATATGAAACCTACATATTTCTTTATGGCACACAAAAGAATAAATAAGCCTAGGAGAACATTCAGGCTTTTGGTACTCCCTGTATAAGTTAACTGTGTTAAGATGAAAATGTTTTGCAGAGCCCTGCCCAGTAGTAGTGCCTGATAAAAAAAAAAAAAAAAAGAAATCTGTGTCTAAGAAACTTGCAGAGAACAAGGAAGAAGCTGATTATGGAGAAATGGTTTATACTCCTGTTTTACAACCCAACAAGGACACTAGAAGGAATGCCCGATGATCGGAATAACTGCATAAACAAACACACTGATAATCAGTCAACTTTAGAGACAAATTAGTATGGCTTTCCTAGGGAATTGAGTTATTTCAAAAGCTCACATTATGGCAGATGGCTGTAGGATGTTCTACTTTACAGGCCTGTGCTACCAAATGTGCAGTTAAAACATAACCCACTTATTCTACACCCTTCATTTAAGTGGATCTACCCTAGAGTTGGATGGATTCCCCTTGAACGTCCAGAGGCAGTGACACAGGGTCTTATTATATTATCCAGAGCACTGGCCCCATGTATCTGGGCTCTACGGTATAACTCCAGATGAAACAAACACTTCCTAAGCTTTTGTGTTCAGCTATTCTGTATGGCATTTGACTTGTGAGCATTGCTTCCCTGTTTTACCATGCTCATATGGCTTCATGTAGACTTGCTCGCTTGCACCACAGCCTTCTTGTAGAACATCTTTTGTAGGCCAGTACCAACGGCTGCTGCGTGAATTGGGAAGCTCTTTATGGAGGACAGCCTTTGTGACACTGCTCCCCACTACTTTGTGTATACTTCCAGAACTACAGCCTATGTGCAGAGCCTTTGCCAACTGTAAGCATTCAAACAATTATTTAAGAAGGCCATTCTAGGTACTGCTGTGGCTATTATCACTTTGCATGAATGGTCCTGGCAATCAGCTTCATCCCATAGTGTATAAGGACCAACCCCACTGGCCACAAACACTTAACTACAAAGAGAAACCTACAATGTCTGTAGTCCATGAACATTTCTCCCTCCCCGTGGTGCTGAGTACAGCTGTCACCATCAAGGGGACCTGGGATGGGGAAGGGGCGGATGTGCCATGACTCTTCATCCTCTGCATTGCCAAGGAGATTAACCTGATCCCGAGGACCCCCGGGAGGCGCTGTGCCAGGTGGGTGGGTTTGCATGGGCCCGTATGTTAGCGCTTGATGTGGTCTCTTCCCCTTCCCTGGGATTTTTTTTTATGGCTTGTCAATGGTGTTCAGCTCAGTACTAACCAGGGACTGCAATGGAACCTCTGGTGTGAATTTGTGGACCGTATTTCTTAGATGGATCACAAAGGTAGCGCAAAAAAAAGTCACATGTTTGCAACACTTTTTTGGAATAGTCTTTACCTAATCTTAAAAACAACTGCACCGAACTTCCTCATCACTGTTTTCTTTTATGGACACCACGCCGTGCCAAGATGTTGTGGTGTTTTGTTTCTGTTTTTTTTTCTTAATATCCATTTTTTCCCATAACTTTTTTTACTGCAATGCTCAATAAATACTTAAGTGCCAGTGTGAAGTGGATTATTGTTAACATGTTGCAGGAAAATTGCACGGTGCTAAAGCTTGCAATAAAAATAAGCAGAACGCCCACTGTTAATACACTGTAGTTAAGTGTATTAGCTGTTTTCAAAAGCATTAACTCCCACACAAATAGCAATGCTATTTTGTCCAATATATTATTATCAGACAGTGAAAATCAGTTGGGGACTATCTCAAGCATTTATGCCATATGTATTAAAACAAAATTGTTTCACAAAATCAGGAAATTGTGTAGGGACAGCGCTTAAGATTTTACTAGGTGTAAACAAATAATAATAATAATAAAAAATTATGAAATTACATACCAGTCATACAAATGACTCTTCTCTGTTTCCCACCTGATATTAAAAATAATTGAAAAAAAAGTCTTTTTTTTCTCTACCTCTCACTTTTTATTGTATTTTCTGTCTCAGTAGCTGGTGAGACTTCATAAATTTTGAGCTCTTG
The DNA here is from genome assembly GCA_013399365.1 of Pampusana beccarii. Lineage (NCBI taxonomy): Eukaryota > Metazoa > Chordata > Aves > Columbiformes > Columbidae > Pampusana > Pampusana beccarii. Next base: position 1,263,962 of record VWYH01006495.1, read on the forward strand.
TACTTTTCCATTCACTGGAGTGGGAAAACTAATATTGGATAAAATTGATACATAAGAAGAAGCAATTGTTAATGATCCTAATGTGGCAGTGGAAGCTCTTCATGAATTTACTGATTATCCTTTTGTTTCTGCTTCCTGTTCATGTGCCTCAGCAGCGACATCATGAAAATAATAATAATTTGCACCCAGATTCTCAAAGTGGTTTGCAAATATTAATTAATTGCAAACCTAATTAAGCCTCTGAGACAGATTTTATACTCCTGTTGTGCTCTGGAGACCTACGTGCATCTATCCTTAAAGCATATTTCTTCTCCTTATGGGGCTATTCAAAACCCTCTGAAGTTAAGGGGGGAAAAAAAAATAAAATAAAGGGGTAGGACAGAGGGAGGAAGGAAAGGGGGGAGTGTGGGGAAAGGAAAACAAACCCCTCTTATTTTACTAGGTATTGTACTGGGCTCTAACTACCTGACATAGGAAAAATGCTGTTTTCATAGCATTTTCTGCTAGCAGTTGTATTAAAGATGACTATGTTTTGTCCTGAGGTACTGTTACATGACAAAAAGTAAAAATACGACTAAAATGGTAAAAACTGTCAGACTGTATCTTAATTTTACACGTTCTTAGATGATGACTGTCATCTGGCTCCCAGCAAGTTCTGCTTCACACGTCACTGTGGTTTTGGGTTTGGACTGAGCTGCAGGGGTGTCACGCAATCGGGCACGCTGTCACATAGCAGGTGTAAACTCTGCCACATCCCCTTTCTGGTGTCAAACTGTCACAGGCTCAAATAACAACTTTGCAGCAACAACAACAAGAGACAAATGCTTTAAAATGCATCTTCTAGGGATGCTACTGAGGATTTTCCCTTCTTTCAGGGAAGCACACTTCGGTGTAAACCAGGATGCGCGTCCCTTTGAATAACTCTTACAAGAAGTTCTTTCTTTTCCACCTTTTAAAATTTCTTTTTCAGAAAATCCTACATCACTCTAAGGAATCAAACTGTAGAAAATACTGCTGGGTAGCTTTTTCCTCACTTTAACATCAAAGATAGCCAGGTGATTTTGCCCTGCAAGCTCTATTCTTCTGACTTCAAAAATTAGAAAAGAATTATTTCAGTCCTAAAAAAGCTGCCATTTAATTCTCACCCCATTACAATAAGAGCCAGTAGAAGAACAGGCCAGCTAGAGTCAACAAAACAATGACCTTCAAATCCTTGATTATCACCAAAATATCTGTTTGTCCTAACGGAAACACACATGCTTCTATAATATAGGTGGTTTACAAAAGGGAAAAAAAACTACACAGTCCTCTAGATGTCTTATCAAAATGAAATACTCCTTCTATAAATAGCACACAGTCTGATGAAGAGCAACAGAAGAATTAGAGCTCAAGAGATGTTTAGGACCCTACAGGAGTGCAAAAATTCAAGTAAAGATGGGAGGACAAGTTTAAGATATTTTCTATAAAACTGAAACAATTAAAAGTGTTTTAAATCACCTATCCTAATTAGCAAAATGTGAAAATGTGAATACTCTTTGAAAAACTTAAACTTATTTAAAAAATTATTTTCTTGAGTTTTTTCCTCTTTCTTCACCTGAGAGCCTTAAAGTGGACTACATAGCTACATAGGATTTACAAATAAAGTGGACTACATAGCTACATAGGATTTACAAATAACCTATTAATAAATTCTACAAAAAGCATGCTTTGTAATGAGTATCTGACTTTTAAATTGGTCTAATTTAGTAATTTGGTTTACTCATTTTGTTTCTGAGAAGAGCAGCTGAACAGATGACTGGCTCTGTTTCTCCCATCATTTCCATATTTTGCAATACAAATGGATTTAATAAAATGATAAGAAGAAAAAATAAAACAACTTACAGCTTTTTCACCCAATCAGTCCATAAATCTTTAAACTCTCCCACTCCTACTTTTTTTTTTTTGTTATTAAAAACCAAACATATAGGCTTGTAAATCAGAACATAATTATTTAAGAAATGTAAAGCCTGATATTTGAAGTTGTATGAGAGTCTTGCAGAAAGGGAGCTGTAATATGCTGGCAATGATCTCTGGAGCAGCAGATGGCAGGAATAACTTTGTCTCTTACCTTTATTCACCATATGTCATTTGACTGATTAAAGTGTATTTATGTAGAAAAAAATAATATAAAACAACACATGTAAGTATAGCTCTTCAGTGCACATCATCCCACTAATTTTTTTGTGTTCTGATAATCCATCTGCAAACACCATGCATTTTTGCTCCCGTTTCCACTCCCTGCATGAACTTGCTTTATGTTTTTGCACCCTTGCAAAATAACACATATTCCAAACTCTTAGAGCTGTGATCTTCCTATCCGGCTGAGTAAACACAGATGATTCTAGAAGAGGAGGCAAGACCTGTAGAAAGGGTTGAGGCACTTCAGAAGGTCTTGGTAATTCAACAGGTGGCAAATTATTTCTCAGCAAGAATCTGTAGTGCCAGACAGTTCAGGGAGAATAATACCACATCTTTCATTTGAGAATAGTTTCTTCTGTTTTGACTGAGTTGATCACCACAGGGACCAGCCAGGTGAGCACCAGATCAGCTCTCCATCCACCTTACCCATCCTTACAAAACAGCTTTTCTCTTCCTCCTCCAAATACCCAACACCTTCATTCTTCTTCCCCTTCTCCTCCAAATACCAGCCTTCATCCCTCCCATGTCCTCCAGCAGCACTCCTGCTCACCTCCATGGCTATCACAGCACCACCTGCCCAACAAGGTGGGCTCGGTGCTGTCTGCCCTGCTGCACAGCACGGTACTGCTTGGGGTCAAAACTGTGGCTTTTGTGCTCCAACTCACTGTAATCAACACACAGTCATTTATCCTGTCTGCTTTTGCCAGCATCTTCCACATCTGAACACAAATTTGGAGAGTGGAGCGGCAGCAGAGTTGGGTTTGCTTTTGTTGGTACAGTGGGAAACTTTAAATCTTTTCTGTGATCAGGTCATTTTCAGAGCTCTCCTTTTAGTTCTGTCAGGGCTAACTGAAAACTAAAGCCACTCCTGTTCCTTAGAATTAAAGCACACATCTCTGAAAAGAATATTTCTAAATTTTCCAAATTTCTACTCAAGTATTCAATAAATTAATAGTCTTCTTAGTACTTATTCAATAAATGAATATTTTTTTGCTTAGAGCCCTGTCCAGCCTGGCTTTGAATCCTTGGAGACATTCAAGGCCAGGCTGGAAGGGGGTCTGAGCAACCTGATGTAGTTGAAGATGTCCCTGCTCATTGCAGGGGGGTGGACTAGATGACCTTTGAAGGTCCCTTCCAACCCAAACTATTCTATGATTCTACTTTGCCGAACTCTGCTGACCTGGCAGGTTATCCAGCGTGGCTGCTGTTTTCAAACTTGGCCCTGGCATGTGGTCCAGGCAAGCTGTCCCCTCTGGAGTTCTCCCAGGGTAGGCCTTTTATTTGTAAAAACAGCAATGGTCTGTAAGAAAACTGTGACTGGCCTGTAGAGCTGAAGTTTAATTGGCTTCACTCCGATGTGATTTTCTCATTTCCCTGAGTGAGGTGAGGATCACTTTGCTGATGAAGGCTCCAATGATGTCAGTTATGGCCTGGAGTCAACTGGGCCAGACTGAAGTGCCTTGGGAGTTAAGAGTGAATACAGGAAGATTAAGAAAAAACTAGAGACCACTGGGACTAATGCAGTGGGAATGCAATGGGCCATAAGAAATGTGGGAGAAAGACATTGATATTCACCCAGCTGATTCTGTTTAAACCTGGCAAAATCTCACTCTCAAATAAGTGAGCTAAGGCTTCTCTGTAGAACTGACAGAATCAGCAAACTGGGAATGACTGGTTCCAGTGACTGCACTGACCGAGAGCTCCTCAGTTTTACTTTGGTAGGGATTTACCATCTGCGTCAGCTGACAAGTGTAGCCCATTGTTAGAAACTACTTCTAATAGCTTCAGGCCATTATTCTTCGTCTTGGTATCTTCCCAGACTGGGAATAATTCCTTCCTTCATCTATACAGTTACTCTGGAAGTATTTATAGATGATAATTGGGTCCCTTCCTTCCATCCTACTGAGTTTTCTCTAGCTGTAGGACTGTCTAATCATTTGTTATATTATCCTATCTTTCAATCACTTTGTTAGTAAAAAAAAAAATGCAGCTTCAGATATAAAGGCAATCAGAACCACGGAATACTTCTGATGTTGCAGGATCTGATAATGTGAAATACACACTTATAAACTGTGGAAAATAGAAGTCCAAAAAGGGAAAGTGAAATAAAATAGCACTCTCTCCACATTTGAAAGATTCTCTGGATGGAGTCTGAATATTCATTATACAGGTCAGAATTTTAGTTAATGCCAATAAAGTACACAAAGGAAAAAATAACAAAGATTTCAATAACATTCAACAATCATCTCAGTGAAGCTTCTGCTAGTTATTAAATCAGTTGCGGGCTTTTAATAAAATATTCCAAATCATTTAAACATACAATTGAAATGGTGAATCAGAATGTCTTGCCAAAATGACTTCAAGGATATAGATAATTTGAACTACACAGACATCTTGTTTTTCTAATTCCAATATGTTATTAATTTCCCTTCCTCTGCAGCTGTAAGTAATAAACCAGATTCCTATTTTAGCTAGCACTGGATTTAATATGGAGAATTCTTATTGAAAATTACAATTCTAAAAGATAGCCCAAAGTATCCTGATTAAAGAAAAATAAGTATTACCATTTTGCATTTTTTTTTAGGGATTTGGACTGAAATTAACCTTTGTCACCATATGTAAGGCTAATACAAATTTGAAAGATGTGTACTAATCTGAAACAGGTATTTAACTGGATTAAAATTTCCCTGGTACACAGAAACCAACACAAACTATCAAAGCTAATTAAACTGTCTCTATAAAAAGTTCCTCATTTCTATTTAACACTGCCAATTTTCAGGCTATTCATGAACTATTTTCTACACTCTTAAAGATGGTTTCATGTTGCCAATGTTTTTTTCACCCTCCCCTTTCCAACAAATGAAATTAGACTCCTTTCTATGCTGTCTACCAGTTCATTTGCTGATAGATTATGATTAACTATCTTGAAACAAAGAAAATACTTTTATTTGCACACATCTGGTAATGATATTCGTGGATCTAGACAAGTGAAATAGGAGTTAGACAACATATGTTAGTGAATTTAAGACTGTATTTCCAAAAGAAAAATAAGGTAAAACTGGAGAAAAGTGATGTAGTTCAGTATAGTTAAAAAAAAATAAGAATGCTACTAAATATTTTATTCAAGGTTTTGGAAATTGAAACAGGGATTCTTGCCATCTATAGGGATTCAATAAAATAAAACAATTCCCTTGCCATCTATAGTTATTCAGTATAATAAAATAATTCATATCAAATTAAGCGTTACAGAGAAACAAAACCCCCACTCTAGTTAAGTGAAGGAATAAATAATGACAAACCTGTTTTGTTATTAAAACATATGGAAAAAACTCTCATTATCTTTTATTCATAGATCTAGCAAATATAACATCCTACTTTGAGATTTGTTTCCCTGTCTCCACGTAATGAGGCATGAGATTATTTCAGTAAGATTTACCCCGGACAAATCACAGACAGATTCCCAATCCACTTAAACTATTAACTACATGGATTACATGTGTTATGTGAAAAAATTTAACAAATAAAATTGAGCCCTCCTGAACATAAATACTTTGTTTTGGTTTGTCTTGTTTTTTGTTTGTTTTTAAAGCCCCATACAGTTCTATCAAGCAGAAGAACAATTTGCCTAAGGGTAGACCATTTGTGAACATAAAGGTCTTTATCCCATATAATGTCAAAAATATTAGAGTAAGGTGGTATTATCATGTATTGTTCTCCTTATTAAAAATGACCAACAGTCTGTTTTTATACCTCTTGTAAAACTATAATGATCATACAACTATCTAAGAGCTTGCTCTTAGCTATCACAGTTTGGTATCTTTAATTATCTATTAGTTTTTGATGACCTGTACAACATTAAATTGATTTCATTATTTTATATACATATATTATATGCCTGTAGTGTACCATGCACTGTAAGCCTATTTATCTATATGATTTATTTGTGAATTTAGGAATCCAATGCAATTACAACAGCAATTGCTAATTTGATAACATTTAAATTTATATAACATCCCAAATGCACTCAAGTCAGGTAAATATGACTTATTTCCTCCTGCCTGAGCCACAGCTCCAGTGACAACTCAAACTGTGTAGACTCGTCAGATATGAGTCTATTCCTACCAACTCCAAGTAGGTCGCCTGTATAAAGCCCACTTCTTAGGATTTGCTGAGACAACAAGGATTTTATTATAATGTTTAGAATTAAACTGATTATCTTTAGAAATCTCCTCAAATCCTTCCAGCTAGTTACATGAGACCATCGTTACAGTGTCTTTCCTCCATGGAGGACTGTGATATCTTCCTCCACCCCCATCCCCAGTGAGAAAAAACGACAGTGCTTTAGTTCATTTACTTTGCTCCTGTAGTTTTAAATGAAATCCTGCCTTGGGCTAAGGAACTTCTGTTAATGATAACACAAGGTTACAAAAAATAGTCCAGATAGTAGAAACTAGATTAAGACTGTTAATCTAAATATCAGATCCCAGATTTCCAACATCACACATTTTTATATGTATTTATCTCAATTAAAACAATTCACTATATTTTTTATCATGTCCATTTTTCCTAGAGAACAGATGATACTCAGTGTAATCAACCAAAATGATAACCCCGTGATTTAAAGTATAACAGAAACAGTATGATTTGTGTGTCCTGAACTGAGTTATAACCATCAGGCAAGTACAGAGAATATTTTGGAGGAGTCGGTATCACAGCTGAGACTGGCTGTGAAGGCAGAACATGGAGCTCTAGCTTGTGGTAGGTTACGAGCAGATGTCTGCAGTCCCTGAATGGGGCCAGGACCGTGGTATGGGAAAGAGGAGGAATGAGAAGGTAAACCCCATGAGGACAGCTGTTACTCTGAAAAGATATTGCTAGGACTTTCTTAAACTCATCTGTAATAAGTACCTTCTCTAACCAAACACTCCACAGCCGGGAAAGCCTACGTCTTGTACCAGTGGGAACCAGCCTGTGTCCTCACCTACTGAGGTGCATAACAGCCATGTGGATGTTACGGCAGCTTTTGGAAAATACATTATGTCTTAGCGAAGAATATATGTATTTTTAATCATCTTTCAATGCGTGTCAGTAGGGATCAAAGCCAGCTGCTCATCAGTGGTAACGTCCATTTGGAACATTGCAAGCATTTCATCATTAACAGCCTGGCAGTTTGTTTTCAATTCAGTTAATTTTTCTGGAGTTTGTTCAGCATGGCGATATTTTTAATAAAGCCCTGTAACATTACACACATCAATGTACAAAACCGGAAATAAGATGATTTCAAAGTCAGCCCTTAAAAGTGATGTTGCATGAGAGAATATTTGGAATGGGGAGCAAAATCAGTTCCTCATTGTTTTCTAACTATGGGGCATTACACTCATTAATATGAATTATTATATTCTGTTTGTATCATATGAGGCTCAAACACCTCTGGATTCAATGATCAGCAAACAAACCGCTGAGGTAAAGAACAAGGATAGCAGTTTATTTGTCCGTGACACAGAAATTTCAACAGTAAAGCTCTAGACTCTTGCAATTGAAAAGTGTGTAAAATTAAATTAGCATTCCTAAGCCCAAACCACTCATATATAACAAATTGTCTATGTTTTATATAACTTTAATGTAAAATTTTAATATAAGCTTTTATGAATAGATCTACTCTTTCTTATGATTATATTAACATAGAATGATAATTACAGGATATAGAATTCATTACAGGATAGAAGGTAAATAAAAACTGTACACGGAAAGTGTCTTATTTCCATCTCATTTTTTCTCTGCCTCTTTCAGGCTATTTTATAAGCATTTTTTCTAGCTTATATCCTTTGTTTCCCACTAAAATATTTAAAAAATTGTCCAGGAATAAACAAACAAACAAACAAAACCTACACAGCTAAAAAGAAACAGATTTAAAAAATTTTTGACTTATCTTCAACTATGTTTTGGAGAATTTCAAGCATGCAACAAATGCAGTAAGAGGCCCATTGCTCTAGCTTGGCTGAAGATTGCTTTTTGCCCTCAGCCACTTGATCTATATCTCTTCCTTTTATAATTTCTTGTCTGAAGAAATAAGGTTTTCAGGAATGAAATTATTTTTGCACAAACCAAAATTGTACTCAAGATTTAAGTCATACAATGGCACTTTCTTGAACAAATCAGCTTTAGTTTCTTTCTTCAATTAGTTTACCATAAAAAACCTCCCACTTCATGTTGCATGAAGAAGGTGTTTTTCATGTAGTACCATGGATATCAGAGTAAATGAAATATTCTGCTGCCTGATAATTATCTAGCGTTAAAGTTTTAAACTATGTATTTGTATCTTCTATGATATCCTGCACTTTTTTCTCCTAAACACTATAGGGTCACTTAAAAAAGCAGTAACTTAAAATTCTTGTGCTCTTTTTCATTTGTGGCACAAGCTTACAACTCTTTTAAAGGTAGCTATTTAAATTTCCTTTGTGGTTACTTCAGTGGTATTACAAAAATAAAAAGCAGCTGACTTTTGTATTATTGTAATTGTGCTTTTCTTCATTTATTGTAATACCAAGTTATCAAGTCGATTGTGATTAGTCTGCACTATGGACACTGCTTGCCTCTCATGACTCTGTATGATAATTTGTTATTAAATGTTTGTATGTTTTCTCTTCTTCTCATTCTTAATGTGCATAACTGAAAAGGCATCAATGATAACTAAATTGGTCGTGGTATCTTCAGTATGTATGTATAGAATCAGATTTTCAATTCAATTGATATCATATATGATTGTTTTCCTATTTTTTCCTAGGCATTAGGAAAAAGTGATGCTGATATTCAAGTACAGCATCTGTATCAACTGGGGGATCTCAATATTATTTCAGAAAAGACTGTATCTTTCATGAGTAAAAAGTATCTCTTTATTAGGTATGCTAATTTTATATTCACCCATAAAGTAAGCACGAAGTACCTTGATTCCCTTAACGACCATAAAACCTAAAAATGTTTTGTAATCTGAAAAATGAAGCATGCCATCAAAGGTAAATTTGCTTAATGAAACATGAGGCTGCACAAACTCCTATTTTTACAAGTATATGGTTTATTAACTCATGGTTTCAAGGCCTGAACAATAAAGGTATTGTGAAGTGATGATCTGTGTTTAGACAGGTGCTAACTCTTTCATCTCACTTGTATATTGCTAAGCATGTTTTAACAATTAAAGTTTCATCTGTAAAGTAATACCAAGTATTGATTTGAATATGACTAAATTTGGCACTTTGAGATATTAACACAGTCATTATAATATTCTACAACCTCATGCTTGTTTTAAAAATTCCCATAAAACCTACATTAGCACATGCTTGCTTTTCATTACAGCAGGGACCAAATGATGAGCATTCAAAAAGCCTCTCTTGGTGCATCATTCAGTACTTAAGTGCACGTGAGCCTTGGATAGCTTCTTGACTACATTTCTACCAGACACAGCCAAAGACATCAAAACATAAATAACAAAGATGAATATTTAACCCACGCAGTATTACGCTAAATATATTCTGAGTGTTTCCCAAATGGCAGTTATGCTCTGTAAAATATTAAATCAGCATAAAGATTGAAATATGTCAAAATTACATGGCAGCTAAAATTGAAGCCATATTAACTTTTATTTTGTTTGCACTTAATTGGGCAATAATTTTGAAGACTGGATTTTATTGAATATCTTGGGAAATCATCTTTATCTTTCTCTGTAATGATGAGAAACATCAAACATAGTAAATAAATACATTTAAGAAATTTACAATTTTTTCTCTACTATTTGACTGTGCCAATTCAAATACTTCTGGAGTGAGAAATGAAAGGAGTGACTGTCCAAAGAACAAAACACATAGTTCTAGGTACATGTTTCTTATTGCATTTAGCACCTGTGGGTAAATACATTCAAGTTAAACAGATCAAAACCACAGAGCTCAATATGAAGTTATTCTCTTGTAAAATTATTTATTTCAGACATTCTCTACATGTTTCCTGCATGGCCCTGTAAACTCATCATCTTTACTCTCCTGATACTCAGAAACGTCTTTACATAATGGTCCTCATGAGTAAGCTTAAACTGTTTTACTACAGATTTTTCTGCAAAAAGGAGCTTTATTAAATGAAATTGCTACAAAATACCATTTTGCCAGAAACTGAAACTCTGTTTTGTGAGAGTTAGATAGTCTATGTCATACTGATGAAGCCAACAGTTTCCTAAAGCTTTAAATACTATTTGCAATTGAAGCAGAGGCTGCAGAGCTCAATTTTCAGGCTATGAAAGCAACAGGGCTCTTCGGTCTGGATCTTTAAAATATTCAGGAATTGATGGCTAAGATAATTTCAGTAACAAAGTTCTGTTTTCAAAAATGACACATGCAGAAATGAAGAAGGTGTAAAAAAATGACACAAGCTTAACCTCACTGAATTTTATGAACCTTCACTGCTAAAATAGCAGTTAGCAAGGTTAAAAAAAAAGCAGGACTAAATACTTTTAAAGCATGATGGCTTACTTTGGAGAAGGTATTACAATATCCAAACAAAACAGTTCAGACTATATAGCTTAAGAAATTGTCTGTCCACAACAAGGAACAAGTCAAACAGCTATATAGAAGAAAACTGCATGCACATACACTGCAGAAAAGAATTGTGTTTAAGATGCCCATGCTTTGCTGTGCCCTTGACAATTTTTATTCGGTTATGTATTTTACTTATGTACTGTAGGCAAGCACGCAGACTTACGGAGATAAGCAAGGTCTTTATAGCCATTGGATACCCAGCAGCTTAATTGCCCTCAGCTTCCAAAATCTGTGCTACTGACACTCATTTTTTTTCTCAAGCATCCTACTAAGTAGACTTGACTGACATATTTACAATTGTAACTCTAAATATTTATATGACATATATCCTTTTGCTAACACCCACTTATCACAGGGTAGTCAAATAGGTTTAGTACCTCATCTGTTTGGTAACTGGGGCTAAACATGCTGATCTCACCAAATCCATGAGAGCTGCTTATTATTTTCATACAGCAACGACAAGAGGTCCAAATCAAAGATCAACGTCCCTTTAGGTAATACAGCCATTGCATTTAATGAAAACATGGTCTCAGTCCAAAAAGACATACAGTATTTTTCTAAACAAAGGAGTAGTGAATCATACTAATGTGAATAAATCTTAAAGTAAATTAATTCAAAGAAGGCAGTGTATACACAGGCAAATACAATTTCAAGGTACACATGATACAAACATCAAAAAGCCTCGTTTTTTTCTGACCATATTGTATTCCTCATAAACAATAGTTACCCCGGTGCCTCTAAGGCTCTCAAATGGTAATTTCTTTCCTTTGGTAAAGAGGTGACATATCTTGGCAGAGAGATGAAAGATCAGACTGTTAATTTGCTACTTTGAGACTATCACATCTGATATAATTATGATTCCCTTTTACCAACATATAACTAAAATTCAGGATCACAGGCATTGTCCTTGTTCTTTCCCAAATTTTAAAGAAATTAGACTTTTTGTGGTTTCTCTTGACCACATTGGTGGAATTTGATTAGACACAAACACCACAAGTCATATTTTTATGAGTCGAAGCAGCTATGAAAGTATTTCTCAACCTGCTTAATGAAACAACTGTTGAACCAGCAAAAGATAGCTGTCATGATACAACTGTGGTTGAAAAAATGACTAAGTGAAAACAACGTTTTTTCTCAGCAGTTTTACTCTCTGAATGAGCTCACAGCCTGTTGAGTTTTGCAGAAAAACGATGATTTTCACAGAATCACAGAATCACAGAATGTTAGGGATTGGAAGGGACCTCAAAAGATCATCTAGTCCAATCCCCCTGCCAAAGCAGGACACCTAGGTGAGGTTACACAGGAAGGCGTCCAGGCGGGTAATTTTATTACTGCACTTTATTCATTAGTACTGCAGCATCAGCACAGGTGTGAGAGGCAGGGAGCAATAACTACAATCACCTAAAATTTTAATAAATAGGTGGTAACCATCCCCCAATATGTCTTTGAACTAGGAGACATGAAGGTGAGGAGAGTGCTTCTAAGTGTTATTATCTTCTCTGCTACATTCCACAGAAACCCTTAAGACAAAATGAGAATCTCCATAGGAAGGGTGTAGGAAAAATAAGAACAGTCATTTTTGTTTATCAACTGACTACACTATTTCCCAAATAAGTAAAAGTTGGCCATTCTCAATTTTTAGAATACTAGGTTTTTTTACACTTACAACCACCACTGCAAAACTGACATGGTGGTATTTTCACACTACTAATATTGTTTTTTAAAGCTGAAGTTCTATAAATAACATAGGAACATTCCATTTAATGAGAAATGACAACACAAAAATGGTAGATAAATGACACACTTCTTTTTGTAACAAGAATTAACATACAGTTCTCATTTTTTTCAGAGATTAAGGAAGTCTAATGATTCACAAGTTTAGAAAAGTAGATGCATAGAGATGAAGGGAAACTTCAGCCATATTTCAATGCAAAGCACTGGCTTCCCAGTATGGTTGCTTATATGCTTTCTAAATATGGAGCAGGACTGGATGTCCAGAATAAGTGCCCTTAAAGATTTTAAATACTATTGTGATAGCAAGGGGCTCACCCAGTTTACAAATCTGACTTATTTTCACTCAGTTTTTTACTATGTGATAATATCTGCAGATTGACTTGGAAATGCACCATGGCAGATGCTACACACACAGACCGGATGAATTGTTTCTCCTTCCAGGGAGCTTATGGTGGCATTTTGAAATTAATGGATGGTTTTTCTGGTCCTCAAGAAAAAAGTAGCAACTCAAATTTCAACAGCTATGAAAATAAAAATGTTCCTCCATAATATTTACAGGCATTGCTATGTTATTTAAATATTTTGTTCATTAATTAACTGGACTTTTAAGGCTTTACCTTTTCTCCTCTGGGTTGAGAACTACACACATTTTCTCCCAACAGTCTGGGCACAAAGCATTTTGTTCTGGGAGTCCATAGGAATATTACATATCCACACATTATTTTCTTTCCTTCATTTATATTTCCCTCTGTCCCTTGTGGCAAATAATCTTAAATAATTTGGATAGAATGCTGGGAATTAATAATAATACATTTATTCAGTAGAGTAACACTTTCTTTTAAAAAAGCAAAACAAACCGCCCACCAATATTTTGTTCCTGCTGCTGTACAGTGCAATTCGGACGAGGTCACCCTGGGACTTTTCCCTCTGCAAATTGACAGCAATAAGGAAATGACAGGCATAAGGAAAATGTCAGTAAAGCAGCCATCCAGCTTTTTGGGTTTTTTTTAGATGCCTACTCTGGCAGGATGGATCTTTCTCTTTGCTTTTCTGCAGCAGCACCAATCAAAACCAAGTATATGAGGTGTATACTGGTATATGAAAAGGGTAATTTATGTATATAGTAGTAATAGAAAAGTTAGCCAAATACCTGTAAAGGCATCAGCTGTTTAGAGTATCCTATAATCCAATTCCCAATCTACGAAATATTTAGCCTACTAATAAGATTTCAAGGCCGTACTTATTAATTAATTAATCCATTTTAATATCTTGATTTGTGAGTTAAGGAAAAAACTCAAACATTGCTTGCTTGTGTCACATGATACCAGAGGCTTAATTAAAGCTCTTTAAACAAAAAATCCATTGGATGCCATAAAACTGCCAGGTGTACAAGTCATTATCTCAGGAGAGAAAAAGACACATTTTACTGGCCATAAAAGCTAAATTTTTCTAATACTAGCACCAATAAACCTTTCACTTAATTTGAAAATCCACAGTGCTTGTTAAAGTTAAGCACAATGAAAGTATTATCTAGGAGAATTTTTCTTCTAATGAACAGAAATGTAAAATTAACTGCAAGAGAGGTCACAGTATTGACTGAACATAAACAACAGGAGACTGCGGCTCCTGCACAAGTACATACATTGTGGAACAGTTGGTTTAAATAACCCACCAGTTCATCAGTTCTTCTAGAGCAATCTCACATACTTAGCAAGTATTAAAGACAAAACAGTGGTATCCCAGCCCTTTTAGTTACAGGCAACTTGGGATATCCAGTGAAGAATGACAGTAAGAACTCAAAGTCTGTTAGTACAGGTAATAAGTCTAAAGCAATTACTACCTGCTATGGAAACATTCTATTGATTTGGCCACTTAAGTTTGACAAATGGGTATCATATAGCAGAAACTATAAGAAGGAAGAAGCTTATAATCCTGGCACTGAATCTTAATTTATTGCAAGAATGTCAAAATCAATATTTAAAAAAAATACTGGTATTGTGCTAATGCAGGCTGCTTTCAAATGACACCCTCTTCCCCTCAGCATGGCAAAATGTCACAAGCATTAATATTTCATTATAAACTGCTTCTTCCATCAGAGAAGTTGCAATATACACCACACAACTGTTTGCAATCCAGAACACAGAAATAGTACTTGTTCTACTTATCAATAAAGATTGTCTTAAGATTTTTTTCTTATCATATGCTGGCAACAACAACATATACATGCCATTAGTGTTTTCACATCTTATGTTTACTTCTTCGTCTGTGATTTACTGTATAGACTCCATGTGCCCAAAGCACTCCACCACAGAACTGACAAGGAAAATGGTCTGCACATAGTAGAAACTTGTTACAAACTTTAACAGCCTGTTGAAATACTATGCCCTAGTATTGGTTTAAGTAGTTAGTACCAGTAAGAACTATTTTAAAATGTATATACTAAAGTCACTATTGGATACAGTTTCATGCTTTACGAATTGTTAAAAATTCTGGGGAGAACTTCCAGGACAGCAGTTTGCAAAAACTGAATAAATACTGAATTCATAAACCTTTATGAGAAAAGGACATTTACTCCCCCAGAAGGCACTAGACAGTTTCCAGATCATTAGTAGACAAACTTGGGATGGAAACGATGGGAAAGAGCACTGAAACAGAGCATCTGAATATATTAGCTAAAGGTAGAGTCCTACATCTGTGTAAACTTCTGGTTCAGCTGTTAATTTAACTACATCCCAAAACATCCACTAAAGGTTTTGCATTCACATAATGGCCATGAATGAGGAATAGCTCAGGATTAAGCAGGTGTTTCTAGTACCTTTTTCCATGAATCAGTACTAGAATCAACACTATTCAGTCATTTTTGTCAGCAATCTGAATGATGTTTTCTGATAAAACCACCGACTGCCACAAAGATTGGTGAAAAGTGACATGTTCAGACGACATTGCAGTCACACAGGGATTGTCCACAAGGTGCAGTGACGGTGAGAGAGGAACCCAAAGCTCATGAAAACCTAATGGGAGTTGGTTAAGTATTCCTGGCCCATCGCAGTGCGGTTAGGACTAAACAGGTCAGAACTCGAAGTGTCGGGGGATGCTGATGCTGACTCAGCAATACTGCTTTTATTAATAGATTGTGGCAGCTCACAGGACTCCAGCTTGGGGTTGTTTAATGAAGACACAGCCAAAGAGTATCTGGATCCCTGGTGTAGAATTTAATGGAGAACAATCTGGATTATACCATAAACTGAGTCAAATCAGACAAAGTGTATTTTAGCACACTGAGAACACTTAAGGACACATTGCGCGGGCCAGGTCTTCAAACCCGGGGACTGTAAAGTCAGGGTTCTAGAAAATGATACTGGATAAGCCATGTCACGTCAATATTCAGTGTTGTGCAGCAGCAAGAAGGATATATAACCAAAAGAAAAGTAACTTTACTTATATATATGATGTTGGAACACTATATATCATGCTGGTGCTCATATGTTCAAGAGATATTGGAAAATCTGGAGAGTGTAACAAAAAGAAACATAGATACAAGACAAGGTCAGAAAAAATGCCTTATTGTGAAAGACATGAACTGCTGAATAGTGGACTCTAAAGAAAGTTTATTTAGCAAAACAAAGTACAATATGTATGTGAAAGCTGAAGCCAGAATTATTCACATTGGAAAAAAACCCATGAATTTTTAATAGTGAAAGTATAATTCACTGGAATAAACTGCCAAGGGAAGTTGCAGATTATTTTGGTATCTTCCAGTCATGAGAGGCTATCTTTCTGGAGGACTAAGCATGAGATCAGTCCTGCGGTAAAGCTAAATGGTGGGAACGAGTGTCTGTGATAAACAGGAGGTTAACCTGGCTCTTAGTCTCCTCTGTTGTAAACCTGTGAACCTAAAAAAGTGAAAAGCAGGTATCAACAGCATAAGATTCTTCTGTGTCCTTTCATTTAACAGTTATAGTCTAAGGCATTGACTCAATTTTCCTCTGGAGAGGAATAGAACAGGGTCACAAAAAGAAAACGAAGTTTGGCTCTAAAATCGGTAACTACATCTTCTAAAAGTAACAAGCTGGCTTCCATGTTTTGATTGAGAATACATTCTACAAACAACTGTAAAGTTTGATAAAACAGGAAGAGATGTGAAACTTAGGGCTGATATTTTTAGGTACTGAGGTGAATTCAGGGCATTTTGAGACCTACAATCAATGCAGTGAAACTATTGTAATACAGAATTTATTTGCTAGATGAGGAAAAATAACATGACTTCAAACTGGTCATTGAGCCAGGGAATTATTTCAGAGTGGTGCACGACACTGTGAAGGTTGCCTAAGAACTGGTAAACAAGTACTCAGAATGAGAGAGAGGAAGGATGGGCAGATACAGCAGTGAGATATTTTTTCCAGTGATAGCCAGAGGTCAGTAATTACATGGAAAAGCAGTAAGCAATGTCACACAGGAGGTGAGAGAGGAAATGAAATATGATTAAGAGTCCTATTTAGACACGGTGTGTGAAAGGCCTGTCTGTTTGTTACCTCAGATAAAGTTGTTGAGGATATCACATTGTAGAAAGGTCCTTTTAGAGAAATATCTTTCTGATTGGTATCTAACGTCTAGTGTTCCATACACCTGTACCAAGTATATGATCATAAGAAATTCAGACACGTTAATGAGTCTTGTAAACTCGTCATCTCACGCATGTCTTTTTTGACCACCGATTTTACAACTGTTTTTCCATACGGATTAGCAGGAGAGACATCAGTGCACAGCAGTTGTCAGATGCAAGGTGCCGTTTTGACCACGCCGGTGGAGGGTGCTGGGATTGCCACCGCTCCCTGACACCACCATGGGCCAGCAAGACAAGTAGGTGGAACGAAAAGCTGTGCCCAAACAACTGTTCCATTTCTTCCTACAAGGTCATAAAGCTCTGTATCGAGCTGCTGGAACAGCCATTATATATTATAATAGTATATACATTAAATAAACAAACAAACAAATAAATAAATATAAAATTCAGAGTAAGATGAACAGTGCATGTACCTCACCTTAAAGGTACACTGATTTGCGTCTAAGAAATGTTGCTGTTCTCCTAAAAGCACTTTATTTGTAACTGAAAGCAGCTGATTAACATACCAAAATTTAGACGTGATTTTTTTATTGAAAGGGGGCTGGATTTCCATATGTTTTTCAGGAATTAAAAAAATAATTTTCACTTTCAAAAAGAAAAATTCCACAACATGTTTATGAAATTTCTGCGGTTTGTTTTCTTACTAGCATAGCACTGAATAAATTCTTCCATTAAAACACTTTAGTAAAGGAAAAAAATGGACTGACTTCAACAGACTTTGAGTCAAGCTTTTTGAATAAATAGCACACCCATATTTTCAAGTGGTTTTCCTAACAGTCTGATCTAAAGCCCACTGAAATTAAGCAGATTCTTTCCTGTTGTGTACAATGAAGTTTGAATCCAGCCTATGGACTAATCACTCCATGTGCTCAGATGTGTGTCTGAGAGAAGAAACTGAAGTTTCAAATTACAGAAAGAGTCAACTTCTGTCCCTAAGAATGCTCAGAAAAGAGAAGCAGAACCATTAGACTACGAAGAGTGGTTGAACCCCCAAAAGCCTGGCACTCCTCACTGCCCAAACAACTCCTAAAAAGCTACTAAAAACCCATGCAGAAAGAATACTGGGATTGCTGATTCTTTGTTTCATGCTGAGTCCAGTAGTCACCAGTGACTTCCATGGACAATATACGGCATGTGTCTATGACAGTGTCAGGTACAGTCAGTCACGCACCTTCAGCCACAGCAATATTCTGAGTGACAAAGCAAGAGTGGAAACTTGCATTACGTTTAAGTAAAGCAGCCTTAAACTGGACTTTCAGGCCTTCACCTGGGTGAAACACCTTCATAGAGGAACTGAAAAGGAATTTCCATAAGTAGTCATCAACATCAGGATCCCATTGGGATAACCCGATTTAAGAATATACAACCCTGCCACATGTACCACCACCACCCTGGTGTAAAATACATGACACTACCATTTACGAGTTGATTCATGAGATTCCTCTAAATATTTTTCTTTTTCAGCCATGAAAAATAGAAGGTCACTGAAGACAGATAATCTCTTTTATTAGATCAACTGATGTATTTGGAGAAAAAAGACAAGTTTCCAGTCACTTAGCCCCTTTTTTGAGTTCCGAATTAGAAGCAGCCATCTTCAAAATTAAATGTAACTGTTTAAACTAGATATATTGATCAGCCAGTGCAGCCAAAATGAAAGGGATCCAACACACGGGGAGCAGATGGGGCATTAGCAGGAAGAGGGCTGATAAGGTGCTCATCTCTATAAGGAGGAAACATCTATATATATATATAAGGCACATGTTTCATTCTTCACTATTTGAAGCTTCTCTATTTGAATGAATGGCCAAGACCTTGAGTAAGAGACATTGTCTGCTTTCTAGTAACATATGCCTTCTTGATAGCTATACATGCACAAATAATGACTTCAAGGATTAATAGTTTATTACAACTTGGAGATCCACACAACATAATGAATAAAAGCAATATGAACTTGAACCTGCTACAGCTGCAGTGCTCCGTATATTGCTAAGCACTATTCTGTTAATTACATTTTAGTCCCGTCCTCTCCCCCCCTAGTCTTAGACAAGGAACGTAATAATAAACTTTGGACATTGAGAAACGGTGCCTCGCTTTCCTGGATAACTTCTCTGGGGCACAACATTACTGGAGAAATGCCTACTCTCTGTGTTTCAGGCTGAGAAGTCAATATTTGTACCTTAAAGGACACTCAGCATTTAGCTGCTGCACCCAGGCGTTAGAAGAACAGTCATTTCATCAGGAATCATATCTCTGTAATACAGAGGAATAGGGAAGCTGTGCCTTTTTTATAGTGAGAATCAATGTTAGGATAAGATATGCCTTTCTTTAATGCTCTGACTCCGAGCAGGAATAATAGGTAATGTAGAACAACTATTTAAATCCTGAAAGCTATGAACCTAAATCCTAAATTATTCTAATCCTAAATTATTCACAACAGTTTAGGATTTCATTATTCCTTTTCTTTACCTTTCTCAATTTTGTTGTATATTTTTGTTCTAACACATTCTTAGTCCGAACACAAAGCATTGTTTAATTGTCACTTAGATTATCTTAATGATAACACTCCACCTTTTCTATTGAACATACTCTAGTATTTGGTGTAACTGATGCACTCCATGATATTTAAGAGATAGCTTTTAAAAATTTATTGGATGATTTCCTAATCCAGATGTTTTGCCTGTTATTTTTCTCTTTCTGCAGAACAAAGTAGATCATGTCCCCACAGGAATTCCTTTACTTCCATTCCATAATACGCCAGCAGTAGCTTTCAAGATTATTTTTACATGAGTGCAGCTTCTCTTTTTTTAAACATATGATTTTCACTGTCAAATGGGAAAAGTGACTGAAATAGCGCAGACCTGCTCTCATCACTGTTATGCTATTTTTTTCATGCTTGGAAGTATTGTAATATTCAAGGGAGCAATTAAAATTGTTCCACTGTGTAGTAATAAAGAATATGATTCTCAAGTCAAGTGCCAGCCAAGAAGATTTTATAAACTAAGAGAACACTGAATTTCTGGATGTTATAATATGCTATGTAGATAGTTACTCTGAAAATTATAAACTTCATTATAGTTTAACATTTTTAACAAGAGCGTGAGCCAGTAATTTAAAGAATGTCCATAGAATTACACCAATACGATGGACCACTTAGAAGGCAAAACATTTGAGCAATAAGATTAAAAATCTATAAATATAAATAATGTTGTTTGAAAATTGACAAATTATTTCACGAATGTTTCAACTTTATATCACATACCATAAAATATACTCTGTTTCAGTGGTTTCACCAACCTCTTCAGCATTGCATTTTTCTACTCAGAGAGACAAATTTAATCCTATTTCTCCTTCTATTATATATTAATGTTTACAAAAATATTGTACCCATGAGAGTTATATTTCTAGGATTCAATTTCAGTACTTGAAACAGCACTGATTCAGAGGCTTTTACAGAAATAATATGTGAAAGCATTTTGATGAAACATAACTGCATTAGGATTTCCCCTCAGTCCCTTCATGACACACTTAACAGTATTTCTCACACTTTCAAAGAGATTTGGTCTCTTAAGGAAAATACAGACAAAACCTGTAAAAATAAAGAATTCTGACAGGTATCAAACTTAAAGCAAAGTGTGGTAACACTAATACATGGCAAATCATACCTCTTTACTATGCACAAATCCGTTTGCAAGAAAACCAGTAAGAGGTTAGTATAACTTGTAACACCACGGCTTCCTCCTCACCTTCTAATTATTCCCAAACTCTCAATTTTATACAACTTAAGAGCCACACACTCTCCAGCTTGGCATTACACACATGCCTGAGTCCAGGTACTCCAGATAAGGACACAGGGTGGATCAGGCAGGACTGAAGACTTTCACTCCAAGCCACGCAACTTGCACACGTTAAAACCAAAACTTTTTCTAACTGTGCAACTTCAATGGGATGAAAGATGTCAGTGGACATGGACAACAGGAGAGCCAAGGATACATCAAAAGCTCCAGTGCCATTAACTGGTGTGGCTTGCCTGGTGGTGGTGGTGGTGCGGCCTAGTTGCATAATCATTCTTCTGCAAGGCTCCTTCTGTCTCTTATTTCACATATCTCTTGGAACCATCTGCAAGTTACAGTTTCTTACCCATAAAACCAGGAATGGCATTTTCTACATAAGTCCTTTTGGTTGTCGTTATACATATATATATTTATTTCAGGCATACTAAGTACATTACTAGTGTCAGTCAGACTTGACATAAGAATTAGACAGGCTACCCTGGAACCACAAAGCCAAATAACTCAGGTATTATATTTTGCACTGAAGAAATGACACAGCACTGTTGCAGAGTTATCTCGTTCAATTAAATGCTCCACTATTCTGGTTTTGTAAATTTTATAAACATAATTCTGTTCCTATATGTGTCTCAGAACAAGCAGACTGGGCACAGAGCACGCTGACACTGAGATTGTGCATAATTTTACTTACGGTACACACCCCTTCAGCGAGGTACTCACGGCATTGAAATGTGCATAGGGATGGAGAGGTATTATATAGGAAAGAAAAAACTTGAGGAGACTTTCTTTCTCGTATTTTAGTATTATGATGTTTCGAAATAATGGTATATAAGTGAGAGTTCTGGAGAAGTATCTTCCCATATAAATAAAATATAATATCCTAAAGAGATTAATTTATATCTAAAAATTTTAAAAGTAAAGATGAGAGTATTAACAGAAGGGTCCTAAAGACAGCTACAGTATAGCAATACTAAGTGTGTATATACATTACTGCTACTGAGTCAGCACACTGCATTGTAGTTTGGCAGAGAGCTCAGAATTCCTGAACCTTGGCCCAGGGGATCAAAGGTGAAGATCTGAACATCTGGCTGATGGTGGGAGAGAAGGTAGTTTAAGTTTCCATTCTCTTCAAGTTGGCTAATATGTCAAGCTGCATTTTCAACATAGTAATTGATCTCTTGATTAGAACAAAGTGTTCCAGGTTTCAAGGCCAAGGAAAAAAAAAACCAAACAAACAACAATCCTCTATAAGTAAAAATGACAATATTTCTAAAAAGTTTGGAATGCTCAAAGCATTCAAATCTTTCGTGTCTAACCAAGTTCAACAGGAAAGTTAAAATGAACCTTCCTATGAGGTTGACTGTATAATTGTTTTTAATTTAAACATTTGAGGGAAATTTATTGGGTATCCTTTGCTTCAAGAACATTCAAGAATAGCAAGTAGTATTTTTGCATACTAAACTAGATTTGTTTAGTGTTCATAAATGGCACAGAGAAAACTCAAACTGAATGTGTATTAGGGCAATTTCACACCATCTTTTTATCATTTTTACAGTGGGTCAATTTAACAGTGGGAGAGGAAGTAACGCCTTCAATGAAAAAATCCAGTGATAATGAAATAACCATAGACTTTCATATTTTCCTGTATAATGTGCTTGTGTGTGTAGACAGAAAGCATTACTTTGTGATTTCAGTACTGACTGCAAGACAGAGGTGTCAAAGCAGTCACTGCCTAAAACAAAATAATAACTAATTTTCCTTCAAATAAACCAAAAAAAGAGTTGCAAGAAATAAAGTATCTTGTGCTGTGGATGATGGCTAAAATTGGATGTGAAACAAACAAACAAGCATTTAAAAATATTTGAAGATATCTTAAGAATTAAAAATAGAGTCAAGTTAGCACACAAATAAAATTTGAGTGCTAGACTAATCACTAGAAGCACAGCTGGAACAGCAAGGGCAGCAAAGATCTGGGTCTCTGTCATTCTTCATAAAGTAAGGCTTTCCATGCTTTTTTTAGCCAAGGATCCCTTGCTTCTTGAGAAGTGCCTTACCATTATGCAGGGGGCAACCAAGTCAATACAAGGTCCTCTGACTTCTCTAGGGCCATGCAACCAACCAGTTTAAGAAAATAAAAATCCATCTTCTATCTCTTCTTACCTACTGCTGTGGCCTCAGGTCCTGAGCTCCTTCACCCCACTTCTCAACACACATTTCAGCTTGCTGAAACTCATCTGTCAGGGTAGCTAGAATGAACCCTTTGACTATGCTGCTACATAAAGGGAGCTTCATAGCCACAAACACACTTGTGCAATTAAAAACAGTATATGTAACATAGAAAAGTGAAAACAACAAAATAAATCCTAAATAATGGGCTAGATTAGGTTCTGCTGCTGGAATGTTGAGCCTCATTGGACTTTTTCCTTACTGGCTGTTTCAGAGTAGATGGAGCTCTATCAAAGTTAGGGAAACACACCAATGGGAAGCAAATGTTATCCTTTTAAAAAACGGAGTATTCAAATGGCACAGCAAACGCACAGGGACTGGCTCTGTGCTTCTCAGGCTTACTCAGGCCGGCAGAAAGGAGAAGTTCAAAGCGGGGATCAAAGGGATGACTTCATCTGAGATGTGACAAAATGCAGAGAAGGGTGCACCTGCTGAAATAAATGGTTTTGTTTCGTGTGTGCTGCTTTTTTTTAAGAAAGTGAAGCTCTCATGCAAAGAGAGGTTTTCTTAATAAAAGTATTTTTATTAGGGATAACTGTTCTAAGAGGGCTTTCCACTTTCTAGATGTAACTAAGATCTCTGGGTTTGATTTATTCAGCTCCTTTATTCTAACCTTCAAATGATTCCTGCAGTCTTTTTTGCACAGACTGAATAGAAGAAATGGAAAGCTTCACAAATAAGAATAAACTGTCATCAGATGAAGCTGGAAATTTGGAACTCAAATTCCTCAGACTGTAAATGGCACAAAAACGCAGCCTCTCTTATCACTGGAGCCTCATTTGTGTAGCTACAAATCATGGCAAAAATATTTCAAGATGAAATATGAAAAACGATAGGAGAAAATAATTGCTTAACACATGCATGAAAGTGTGACCCAAGCAGTAATGCTGTGATTACATTTAATACCTGAATAATTGTTTGGCTTTGAGCAAAAGAGATTCTCTAAGAAGACATATCTATAATTACAATTCATTTGAAATGAATGTTGTACGAGTCCTTAGAAAAGATTATACATAACAAAACAATTTCTGCAGGTAATATACAGCCCAGTCTGAGACCCCTAGGTACATGTTGCATCAGAACACCAAGCTTGTCTTTTCCTGAATTTCTGTAAAAATTCTGTACCTCTATGGGAATAATCCTCTCTTTACTTCATTCTTTTTATATGCATAGATACTACTAGAGAGAGGAAAAGGTGTGTGTGGGGGTACCTTTGGAGTATGTGAACACTAACTATCCGTAACTTTGGTAAAACTTCTGTAATAAACGACAATAGCTAAGTGAAAAAAAAAGCATCGCTTTATGCTGCCTGTACAAATACATCTTGGTAACTAATTTTTTTACTATAAACTGTTTTGCTTTTGTTATTTTTAGCTAACTCTGAGCAAGATGCCCTCGGGAGCCACAAATTCCAGTTACAAATGCAGCTACAGTTTTGAATCTATCTCCTTTTGTGTACAATGCTTTACACTGACCATCAAACAAAAGTTATATACAGAGATTTCTCACGCACTTCAACAGAGCAGGGTGACCTCCACATGGTAATTAATATAACTCCATCATTACTGAAGGTTCCACTTGGGTGTGTGTTTAGTATTGTCTGTCTGACTGGAAGATGCCGACCCTCACATAACCCTTGTCCACCTTTGGGCAGTCCACCATCTCCTCTGACCTTTCCCACTGAGTACCTACCTACTCCTCCAACAGACAGCTGCATCATTGTTGATTCTCGGCAAATGTGTCACGAATTTTTTTCTAAGTTATATAACGATCTACAAATATATCGTATTTCATGAAGTATTTCACAAAATAATATTTCATAAATAGATCGCAAAATGATATTTTGCAAAACAAATTGCGTGGGATGTGCTGTGGGGAGTCCGGAAGAAAAGACCAATAATGACTGAGAAATGCAGAGAAAAGTTACAATACTTCAAAAATTTTAAGGACTTTTTGGCATTTTCAGCCTCCTCTTCCATTACACAACTTTTTCTTGAAGTTGTAAGTATCTTCTCAGTTCTTAAAAAATGACCACGTTAGGTATGTGCATTTCTATTTTAGACATATGTAAAAATCTCTGATATATTGACATGTAGGTCATTTGCATTGTTTGATGGTACCCAGCCTATTGCAAACACCGAGAGGAGGGCTGGTGCTTTCCGAAAAGATCCTCTGGTCTAACGCAGCCAAACCTTTCTGGCACTTACTCAGGATCTGCCACTTTTCCTGCACTTGGACAGAATGCCCCACATATTTCTTTCAGCCTGGCATGTACCTGTAAAGAAACCACTCCCATTTGTGAAATGCAGCTAAAATGCAGAAATAAAGCATACACTAAGTATTAAATACAAAGCCAAGTAAAACGTTCCCAAATCTAATATCAATGTTACGATCATTCCAAGCTCCTTACAGCATCTACAAGGACCCTGAATTCTCTTTTCCACCCTTCGCATGGACCACCCAGAATATTTCAATCAGACAGTTCCTATCTAAAACACATACCTCCTTCTCTACAGCTTTGGGAAAAATCAAGCCTTGGTTACACCTTCACAGGCAGCATTCCTCGTCCCTGCAGCCTCCTTATCTACGCTGGCGTAACTGCTTGATACAGCTAAATGATTAACTGATACAGCAACAATACAACAAGCAATAAAAATGGCAATGACAACATTAAAGGCAAACTTAGAAGGTGGAGGCTGGTGCTGCTGTTCAAGAAAGACTTGGGTTAGTATGGGCATGGTGGGAGAGAACATCTGTAACAGTTCCTTGTGCACCAGCCAATGCAGATAAATCACACGCTCCAGGTGCACACAAGTATTTGCAAGACAGCAGCAAATGAAGGTACATAATGCATTGGCTTGTAAACTTGGTGATTCTGAGTATAACCCCATTACTTGCTCTTTCTACACTGATTTATTATCCACATTTGCCTACCGCAGGATCCTTGGTCTTTCTTTCAGAGGGCACAGTTGGAGAGCAAGGAAAATGCCCACAAAGCAAGACCCAACACGACTATTTCATTCTAATTTCATTCCAAGCTGGAGAGTGGTAATTTGATTGATTTGGGGTTAAATTCAAAATCAGAAGGATCTCTGACCTCTAAAATGTTACAAGGATAATTTTTGCTGAGTTACGACTCATCTCCACGAATTGGATACCTATCTGTTGTGTGACAGATACGCTTTACAACTGATATGTTACTTAAAACACATGCAGTATAAAATATGGTTAAGAATTTCAGTAAAACTTAAAAGCACAAAGAAAGATGCTGTAAAATACCCATAAGGGCTTGGTTCAAATAACATAAAACAAGAAATTATGGGGTTTAGGCTTGGAACTATCAGAAAGTCCCTTCAAACCACATGAATTTCAGGGAATTAAAAGATGGTTCCAGGCTATACTTTGAATTTGGGGGCATCTATCACTATGAAGCAAGTCATCAACAATATTATTTAAAACTAATCTTCGTGTGAACGTGTTGATGCTTTCAGTCACACAACATTATATAAACAAAAACAACCAAGGGCGAATTTGATGTTTTAATTTAAGAAATGGCAACTGGAAATCCTGCTTTGATTATGCACCTGACCTTGCTACGCTCACAGTGCCTCTGCAAAACTGCTGAATACTAATTTTTAAGCACGTCGTCCTTCAAGCGCTGTTTTAAGCACCCCCTACTACATGAACAGATGAAGCAAACTGCCGACAAGCTGCAGCGCGTGTCATACACACAATGTGGTTAACAAACAGCGTTCTGTAAAACCACAAAGGCCAACTAAGGCTCTGATTAAGTCAAGTGAAATCAGTATTGTTACGCCAGGATTACATTTATACCCAACTTCCTAAGTTTTAGGCTTCACTATCCATGTAAACACAGATGTCTCGAATAATTTCTTACCCTCCCCATGAAAATATCAGACAAAAAATAAGCCTGACCTTGGAGAAAATTTGTAGAAGGGGAACAAAGCAGCAATTAACCCCTAAGAACTGCACTTCCATTTTCTATCCTCCCACTGCTGACTTTGTCATTCCTTTAATAACAGAAAGATTTTCAAAATTTCTAGTCCATTAACCAACAGCTTGTGGACACCAAGAAGCAGAGGAGAGAAGGCACATTAAAATTAGGCTTTGGTCAGGAAGGATAAAATAGAAAATCCTGCACATAACTGTACAGAAATGAAGATGATATCAGAACAACTCATCATCTGAAGCTTTTTAAAGTATTTAAGGATGCTTCTATAGCTTTGCAGGATACAGGCTTTGGAGTTCTGTTGTTAACCAGGACTACTTTCTGGAGAATTTAATTTTCTGGAGAATTTAATTTTCTAGAGAATTAGCCAGGACTACTTTCTGGAGAATTTCTACTTTTTTACAATGAGGGGATAAAACATATTATTTAAAATATTTGAAAAATAATACATAATCATTATTAACAACTGATACCTTAAAGCTAGTAAATACAGATGTACTGAATTTTATAATTTAAATGTTACTGAAATACTTTGCTGATTCAGTGTGTAATATGATGTATCTGTAGATATTAAATTTTACTACCAATTGCACAGAATAATTGATTTGCAAAAATGTTGTCCATTTTCACGGCTTTATATATTTAATCTATTTATGTATTTGTTTATTTTTATATATTTAATTGAGCTTTCTACATTGTAAATTACATTCCTAAGGCACAACATCTTACATTTCATCAGATTAATGCTCTCCCAATTTAATGTGTTCACTAAGAGCAGTAGTTTTCATAACAATCAACTAGCTCTCTGAATCCTCTTTTGGATGTTAAAAAAGCATTATTTCTGTTCCTAAGATCTTTGTTATTACTCTCTTCAGAAATAGCCTTGCTCATAATATTAGTTAGCAGGAAATTAATGCAATGTGCTAAATGGCTGATAAATTCTTATTTATTTTGTATTTATTATTTGAGTACTTCTACCTTCTGTCTTTATCAACACAGTGCTGCGACAAAGATTTGGACAGCAATTCTATGAATTGTCGTAAATTCAGGACGAAACATTAACCAAGATTGGTATTCGGGTTATAATCTGACTCTTGAGTTCCCTGTACGGAAATGAAACAAAGAAATAAAAATTCCTCTGAGGTTACAAAGTTTCTGGTGTCTGACAGAAGAGAGAGGGAGAGAACAAGAACCGTTCTTCTCCCCCCCCTCCCCACCTCAAGTCAATTCACATACACACAAAACCAAAGAAATGCCCAAGCTCCATTCCCTGCTTCAGTCAAGGTGTGATTAAATCCAGGCAGCACCCTGGGGATACAGCAGGAGTCCATCTCCCTGCAATACGCCACAGCCCAGGATTTCACCAGATGTCTTCACAGGAAAAGAAAAGTACATATTCAAGTCCACTCAGGCGATAAAGGAAACTGTGTGAGGCTTTCCTGCACCTGGATGCATTTCTCCCTCTTACGGGATGGAAATGACACCAGTTCTCCTTCCTCTTTCATACATACATTTCTTCTTTTTTTTTTTTTTCCCCCTTACAATTTCATGAGGTAGTTTTGAAAATATTTGAATTTTTTAAAGAAAAAATTAAAGGAAATCAAGAGAAAACTGAAAGAACCTGGAAACTTAAGTTTCTCCCTGTCTGCCTTCCCAAATGCTCTTCTCCCACTCATAGTTTGGTTCAGGTGCGAAATTATAGAATCTCAACAAGTTTTCCCACAGCATTAACTTTGCATCCAACATGTTTGATTGGTTGCATTCCCTGCATGTCAGAGTACAGCACAAATACTATAAACCTAATCGAAAGGCTCACGGCCCTAGAGTTAAAGTTTAGAAGATTATTTTCCATTTAAATGACCAAGTACGTTTTTGGCCCTGATTTACAGGGAAGCTGCATTTCATACATTTACATTTACAGAATTCTACAAAATGTCCAAGATGACAGCTTTCTGGATGTTAATTCCAAATTCCCATGCTCTAGGGAGTCCCTCTAAAGCACAAGCAGGAAGCTGTACACATGCCAAGAGATTAAGTATAAAAAACTCTACTACCTATGGCTGGAGGTGCATTTCAACGACTAAGTTAGCATTTAGAGGGTTTCCTTTGGAGATGTACCTGCTTAAGGAAATCTGCTTTTTCCAAGGAGAGCTCTATGAGATGCAAAGACATCCCTTGCCACTGCCTTTGCCTTCGACATCAAGAGTCTCCCAGCAGCTCTAGTATGATTAACAGAGCCACAAAGCGATGTCTGGTCTTAAGAACTGCCTTAATTAATCCTGATTCCCCTCACCGCTTCTTCTACCTTTGCGAATCAAAGATCTGAGAGAGCGCTTCCAATCCCCTTCCACACCTCCAGAAGTCTCTTTAAAAGGTGGCAGCTGGTAGTGTCACTCTCCTCAAATTATTCTAAGCAGCTTCACGGGGATATCCGTCACTTGCTCCTGTGACGCCGATGATCTCATTACTGCAGAACTGAAATTCCCACCACAAAGGGCAATTTTCGAGGAACCACTCTCAACCTCTGAAGCATCTCTCTCTGCCACAAGGGCACAAAGCTACACAAGACACAGAGAATCGCCCTTCCCCTCCTCAGTCTCTGTGACAGTTGCTCTAACAGGGAAAAGCTCACAGATCTCTTCACCCTCTTTTTATCAAAGCACAAGAGAGCAGGATACATTTTTTTTGCTCGTTGCCCATAGCTGAATGGAGAAAACACAACACCAGGAACCCACTGGTGACAACAAGAATGTTGCTGTTTTTCTCAACATGAGACAACCACAACCTGGCAGAATAATATTCAGACACAACCAGTGAAGCTACAGACCAAGGAGCACTTATCTAACTACTTATCTTCTCCATCAATAAATATCAGAGGTTACCCATCCCCATAACCAACATATTTTTTCCACAAAAAGATTCATGTTACTCATTTAGTCACACATTTCTGCAACTTGTTAAATTCTATGAGGCACTTACACAGATGCATACAAATATGCCATTTATATATCAACAAAGGACTAAAACAATTACAAAGTGTTTTTAAATGTTATAGCACATACTGTATTATACCAGTGAGGAACAATCTATCAATCTTACTGTTCTCCTAGTTGAATGCAAATGTAGTATCTGTATAATCAAATCATTCATATCTCAGACAAATATTGTAATGATTTTATCTATGTTACTCTGCAATATCTTATAGCGGGATAGTATAGCTTACAAGAAATAGCATGATACAGGCATTTATAAACACCAGCCTTGGAATATATATGTGGCATGGTTTAGGGAACCATTCTTAGCGTAAACTGCAGGACATGTGTGGGAAGATCACCTGTCAGATTATCCCGGGGGAAAAGAGTCAGAGTACTGCGGATCATTAGATATGACATACTCATCACCATTATGGCTGCGAAGAAAATGAGGGAAGACGAACTGTCAGAGGAGATGCTACAGAAAAAGCTCAGTAACACAGTATCATATATCAGCAAAAGTAAACAAAATAGAGCCACTTAGTCTTCAAAGAATCCTAATTAAGTTAAAAAATCCAGCGCTTGAAAGTTCAGGATTGTCAGATTCATGGTTTTCTGTGCACTTGTATTTTCTACTCATTGTGTAGTTGTCTTCCGTACTACAGGAAGATAACCAACCCGTCTCACTGCTTTATTTACACAGACAGAAGAATTATCTCAAGTAGTTCTTTGTTCACATTTTCAGTGTATGGTTATCGGTTCCACTGAATTTATTCTGCATTTACTACTAACTGACATGAATGTCTCATATTCACCAACTTAATGATAATCTAAGGACTTTTGGAGATAAGCACAGGCAAGAAACAAATGTAAAAAATACATGCATAATCTCAGAAGCATTTCTCATTTTCTATTTTCTTTTCTCTCTCAAGTGAATTGGAACTGAAGTAGAGTAAGGATTTACTAAAGACACTCGCTGTTCTGCTAAAATGAATCATTTCACCTCACTCTCAAACCTAATTAGCAATATGTTAGCGGGTGAAAAGAACAGATAACAGGCATCTAATCTGCCAAATGCTGCATCCACAGAGGCCCATTTATCTAACCTGCCTGGTGTTTGGTGAAAATCTGGACAGATTGCTACGCCCTTAGAGAAGACCGCCTTCATATCAGACGTGACCTTGCAATTTCTGAAACACCAGGTTAAGTCTCTAGTACTGAATATTTGAGTATAAAACACTGAGCTCTGAGGTAACATGAAAAATTGATTCACAGTGATGCATATTATATTAAAAAAACCCCCAACAACTCACTGGTCATTTAGGAGAGATTACTACCACTGTGATTAATCTCTTCCAAAAGTACCTGGTTTAGAGTTCGGGACTCATTTTATTTCATATTTTAGTCGATGACCTTGGGATGAAAATAAAGATGCACTAATGCAGTTTGTTGAGGATACAAAGTCAGGAGGTTGAGTCTTCCTACAGGAGGAGGATTTGAATGTCCTGTGGGGGAAATGCATGATCTTGAAGACCCCAGAAACAGAACTGGCTTGAAAGTAATAGTCCAACGGGCACCTGGGACGAATAACAAGAATTCCTGATATATCCTGAGAGCTCATTAGTTGGAAATAGCAGCCTATTTTAGTCAGTCACAGGATGACTATGAGCCACTTAATTGAATCTGACCATGAAAAGGGCAAAGCAAGGTATTTTTGTAAAGAAGACAGAGTATCCATACCATCGTATAGCCTGTACCGAGACCTCATCTGAAGTATCTTGTGTAATTCCAGTTATACATGTTCAAAAAAACCCTGACGAATTCAAATTTGAACAGGCGGTGAACAGGACTGTTAGGGAGATCAAACACAAACCTATCTTACGGAAGGAGACTGAAGTGATTTAATTTTTTTACGCTGAAAAATGAAGCCTGGGAAGAAAGGTGATTGCTTGCAGCTAATGCATTGGGGGCAAAAGATTTGTTAAATCTATGAGAGAGTTCTGGTGTCAGAACAAGTGGGTAGAAACTGCTCATGAATAAATTAAAGACAGAAACTGGAAGGTTTGTAGTCTTCGTTACAGGAGAGTGGTCCTACAACAACCTTCCAAAAGGAGAGATTGGGGAAGGAAAATCTAATGGGTGAAACCTAACCAGTCTATGAAAAATACCGTACAATGTTGCGTGCCACAGCAGAGATTTTGGTGACCTCGAAAGTTCCTTAAAATCTAGTGTTTCTACTGCCTTAGCTGAAAGTCCTCATGCCTCTAAAGAGCTCTTTGCAGATACAAGCACTACAGCCACCATAGAGCAATTAAATTTATTTTAAACAGCCTTTTTCGTTCTGAACTATATTTATACTTCAAAACACCCATTTGTAAAACCTTAACGAGTCACAATTGCTCGGTCATACTTTCAGTACCCACAGCAGAATCACAGTCATGCAGTTCAAGATCACATTTGGTGTCACAAGCTATTTGCATCTAAAGTGCACAAGTTAGAAGTACTCTGCGTCTCGGGGGCATGTTTGGCTTTTAAATCTGATATCTTGTTTGAAGCAGCCAGCCCACCTCAGGAAAAACTGAGACCATAAAAGAGTAGTCATGTTAACCTGTAACAGGGGAGATGCTTACAGCTAGGACAAGGGCCTCTGGGTATTTATTCTCTATTTATTTAATTGTTTACTAAGTAAAGCTTCTAAATAAACCAAAAGTGTGAGAAAAAAGAAACTCTCTCAGCATGATATATGGTAAAAAACCCCTCCATACTAAAGAATTAGCATCGAACTCCTCTTGCTTAACCAATTGCAGCAAGTGCACTTACAAGCTTTCATTATGCAAGCTAAGCAGTCTATATATAACTAAACTTTGAGGAATGCCAATTTCCAGTATTATTTCTTTTTGTCTCACTAACATAGCTTTTTGTGATTTTTTGTGTTTCTGCTATATGAAAGTTCTTCCAGATAAGAGATGATATCTCAAGATAGAAATCGTTTCAAACAATTGTTAAATGGAGTCATTTGCCCAGTTATGAGTTATAATGTGGGAGGGAGAAAGAAGCTTCACGACCTCCTGTAATATTGAGATTTCTAAATGAGCATTTCCGTAATGTTGACTGAACCTTCTAAGTATTTAAAGCTGTGAACAGTTAATATTGCAATGTTTAAAAGGCATCAGTTAGTCAATGCTCAAATTCAGAGACCATTACAGAACTGCCTCCTCATGTAGAAGCAAGATTCATGGCAGCCTAAGTAATTTCTCAAGACACACGGCTCTATGAACGAGTTGTTTGAACTGCTGTGCTGTCTGTACAACACTTATATAAACACAACGGGAGAAGATAAGCACTCAATAATTTAGTTCAACAACAATATAATTCCTTCCAAAATAGCTTGTTGGAAACACTCTGATTTTAACTCTATGGAAAGAGCTTGTCATCACATTATTAAGGCCCGCCAGAATAAAGTAAATAATGACACAAAAGCTAGAGTTCTTACTATTAATCCAAATGCAAAATTTTCAGCAAAATTATTCTCTACTCAAAGAGTAATTCCTCTTTGCCAGAAGAAGATACAGCATTTTTCATACAGCACAAAACACACTGATTCCTGTTCTAAGTGTAAAGTAAAGCTATTCAGTCAAAGCCAGTCAGTACCTTAAGAACGCAAAGTCACATTACAAGAGCTTCAAAATATTCCTTGAAGGCACATTTGGAGCTTTACCAAAACAGAACTGTGTATACACAGCCTGTGACTCTCTTATTGAAAAGGCTAATGTTTCCATTCATCAGAACACAGTAAGACATTTTAGAATACTAAATTACTAAACAAATATTAAAAATATAGCTAAATAATATGTAATTTCTCAATAGACAAAGCTTTCAGGGACTATCTGAACCAAGGACAGGTGTCTCTTAAAAAAGTAGACAAATTATATCAGCTAAGTTTTGTACACAATCCAGTGGCCAATATGAATACTTTTATATATTAAAAGATCTGTTTATGTGGTGAAACTTCATAATACATATAGGGATGTGTAGATGGCTGTGATTCTAAAGAACTGGGTATACTTTTACACCATGGGTTCAAATCGTTACATTGCAAAAAATATTATTAACTTCACTAGATTTGCTCAACTAAGGAAACTATGGGATCATGTAAAATACATGCCTGTCTATAAAGAATCAAACTGTGAACTGACATTAGCAGAGGTTCACCCTAAACTCCAGATTACTTTGCAGTTGCAAGGGTTGAGTGCTACCCCTATAATTACTATTTTGCCAAATTGTCTTGGTAACTTACTAATAAAGACATAAAACACATTCACTTGACACAATGATTGATGAAAATACTAATGGTATTCTGCTTGCTTATTCAAAAAAAGCACTCTGCCTCTTCAGGCAAGTTGAATTTTATTAAACTGAGTTATCACAACGTTATTTTACAGTTTACAATTTACATTAAAGGCTCCCTTTACATTTAAAGACCACAAAAAAAAAAAAGTTATGTGAACAGTGGATATAAAAAAACCCTTGTCCCTTCCCGATATGTCTTATATCCCCCAAAAGTGTTTGCCACAATAATCGAATTCCCTGTCAGACATCCTGCACAACTGCTCTCTGCTTCAATGCAATACTGTCAGCATCACCCCATTACTCTTCAACCCACCCAGCCTACACCTTTCAGCTTTTTTCCATTTTCTTAAAAGGAATTTTGGGCAGGAGTATCTATGTGTGCACAGATTCACTAGATAATGAATATGGGCCAAACTAACTTTAATTTCTCAAGTTATGCTGCAGACCTTCCCCAAGCAGAAGAGTGAGGGAAGAAATCTTGATAAGAGCTCATCAGCAGCTCTGTTGAACTGTTGCTTTTCATGAAACTTGTAAACCAGACTAAGGAGCATACAGACTGGCAGCAAAATACTGTACCTCTCAGTTAATGAGAAAAAAAAAGACTATACAGTTTACTATTGTCCAGACCAACTCAAAGAAGCAGAAGAATTTCTAAGAATGGTATGCTGTATTTATTTTGACATTTGTGGTCAAAATTACTTAACCCTGATAATTTAATTTACATTCATTTCTTATCTATGCTCACTTTTCTTCTTCTCATGCCCGAGCTTTTTTTCCCCGTTTTAATTTTGAGGCACAGCAGGGTTCCTGCTCTATTCCTAATAGCTTTCACTGACAAAAGAACACATGCCCATGATACGATAGTGAAAAAATCATAAGCAGAAAGCAACCAAAGCAAACCAGCACCCAAACACACACATGTATCAGCTGGGGAATTCTCGCCAACTTCAGCTGCTGCTAGCTTTTTCTTTGGCAGCTCTCTGTTCCCCTGAAAAGCTCCAACCTCATTTAAAACCTGGCGTAGTCCGTTCAGCAGCAATTCCAATTTCTGTTAGTTTTTAAGTGGCTAATAAAAGGATGTTTCCGCGCAGACACCTGGAAACTCTGTAGTGGCCCAAGGCATAACTTTTGATTCAAAATCGAGGAATTGGTCCTGGAAGAACGAAGTTCAAGTCCTTAAGGCTGTGGTGGCTCAAGCAAATTAAGAGAGGCAAAGGGACATTCCCCCATTATACCACAGGTAAGCAAGGTCCCTAAAAGAGTTTCTAGGTCAGCTGCCCTTCAGAAGAGCAGATTTTCCTATAGAGGAAGATTCTCCACTGACTCCTCTAGAAACTTTAAGTTCTGTAGTTGTGTTTATACAGTACAATATAGCTACAGTATATCCAAGTCTAGTTTCTCTATTCTGCCACTCCATTACTACATATCTACAGTACAGAAAGAGCTGGGAAGTTTGTATTGCAGTATTACAGATTGACGAACAAACCACAAATATATGCTTCCATGGTAAATGCACCTATTCCAGTATTTTATGGCGTATCATCTAAATCAGCCATTTCTCAGTCAGCCATTCTAAAAACACAAATTCAGATCAAGTTGAAACACCTGCACTTGAAATTCCGTGTCAGCAGCAAGCTGATAACATAAGAGGAAAGTAATCTTTCGTGTTAATAAACAGTGTAATGGAACTGATACAATGTGTGGCTATTGTCCTTTCAAGTTGCTTTGAGAACATCTACATAAAT
This sequence comes from Pampusana beccarii, assembly GCA_013399365.1. NCBI lineage: Eukaryota > Metazoa > Chordata > Aves > Columbiformes > Columbidae > Pampusana > Pampusana beccarii. The sequence continues at coordinate 1,300,128 of VWYH01006495.1, forward strand.
TAAATGCTCCTTTTTTCATTATCAAATCTCTGAGGTTTTGATGTGCTGTATTTTATTAGTTCAGCAGTCTCACTCAAATAGCAGCTAGCTAACACGATCCTTGCAATTAGTACCTTATGTACATTCTTGAACCAAATTCCTCCTCTGGGATTCAAAGAAAACCCAGGGTCTCATTTGAGTCTCTCTTGTAATTCAGCTACATACTACACTTTTACAGCTATGCAAATTAGCTTCAAGGAAAACTGTGATGTACAGCAAAGGAAGAGAGCTGGAAATTAAAATCCTGCAGGAGAGAAAATATTTAAAATTTCCTTTACATTTTTTTCTTTTGTTTAGCTAATCCCTAAAGGCATTAGAGCAGCATGTTTCATCTTGAAAGTCCCTGTAGAATCATGTACTATTGAGCATAACTACAAATGTGATGCTTTGAGCAGCCAGATAATGGTTTTTAATTGGCTCATCATTGCAGCTTCAGCCCAAAAGCACAAAAATGAATTTAGAACCAATATTAACAGGTGATAATTAAATTATGGGGTCTGCATGCTTAATATATTGGAATAAGGCAGATGAGGCAACTAAGACCATTAACTTTAATAATGGAAATCAGTATCTACCTAAAGTAGTATTTTATAGCACATTAGCAATGGTTGATTAGTGTTAAATCATAAAGTAAATTTTGTTTTCTTACTAAAGCTTTTTTTCACTTATTCTACTCTGTACCCATGTATTTAGCATGCACACTAAACTAAGGATACCCATTTAAACCATTGGGCAAATGAGCAAAACCCACAAATAAACCAGACAATTAATTGTGATAACTTGAGGACTGTGTTACTTGAATAACTTATTTACTAAACTTCAATATTAAAGCATACATAGATCGAACAATGAGTAAAGCGGGAAACTTTTGAATCAAATAGTTTTAATAGAAAGTATTCATCATCAAGTCAGCAAGGTCCATAATGCAGATTTCCCATTCTCCCTTGGTGAAGCAGAACTACCTGGGTGCGCTGTTCTTACCACTGTAACAAACGACACCACGAACAGCTAAACCCTGCACTTCCTTAGAGCAGCAAACCCAAACTTCGGCGGTGTCTCAGCACCACTTGAATTTGACAAAAGAAAGTGCTGTTTTCTCGCTCTTTTTTTTTTTTTTAATGTTTTCCTGTCTTCTTCTTTAGATGGGCGCTCCACTAAATGTCTTTCTCACCACCACTGTCTTCTGCATTCAGTTTACCTTATCTAACACAGCACTATCTCCTCAATCTTGTAAAACTGTGTATCATCATCTATTCTGAGTCCCTCATGACTGCTGTCTCCAAATTAAAGCTTTTATTCTGCCTGCCTTTCTGTTGTTACCTACACTCTTTTGTCTTTTCTGCAGCCTATCCTGACAACTCATTCTTTTCCTTCACACTGGAGCGCTAGGGTTCCTTTTTCTGTTTCTGTGTCTGCCTCTTCGGCTTGAGCTCAGCCATCAGCTTCCCCTATTTCCACTCCTGCTAACAGAGTGAGAGCTATCAAGTGCTTTAGGAAACTTAGTTTTTCCCGTAAGACTTCTCTCTGTCTGTGAAGTCTCTCATTTCTGCTTCTCTCTTCCTGCTCGAGCTTAGTTTTGATCAGCACTTGCACCTTGCATGCTACTGAGGATTTTCCAAGTTCAGCCTCCATCTGAAGTAATGTTCTTCAAACCCTAGCCATTCGTTACTTTCTTTTCCTGCCTTTTAACTTTTTCTAACATCTTTCATCTGGATGGACATATACGAATTCCCTTCCTCCCTATAAAAAACAACATAAAAATGGTCCATGAATCTATAGAGTGAAGCAGCCATAAAGTTACTACAAAGCTACCCATTCTCACTAGTGGATGCAGGAACATTGATAAATTAAGCCATGGCAGAGAAATATGGAGGTGTAACCACTTGTTTAGGAAGCTATGTATGAATTCAGAAGCCTGGGTACCTCAGTCTTTGAATGAAAGCACCTATGAAGCTTGAAGGATTGAAATAATCCGTGGCCCATGAACCACAAGGTTATCACTGGCCCTCAGGGAACATATTCCATAACTCTCTTCAAAGGTGCACGGTTTATTAATACATACTCTTAATATGCTAAGTACCTAAGTCAGACTTTATGTAAAATGCGGGAGCCGGAGGTAAGGAGGTGGAAACGGCACTTCAGAATACGAAAATAAAAATCTTGCAGCAATTACCTAGCCGTCCAATGTGATCCATCCAAGTTTCTTATGACATCATTGCCACCCTACTGTTGTTAATGTCAAATGCCAAGGGGATGCCATTAAGCAATTGAACAAAGATGAAGCAAAGATTAAACAACTAAACTAAAGAAACTGATTCTTCAAAAGACAATAACTCATTTTGAACTGGAAGTCAAACTTTATATCCAAGCAACACCAAATTGTTTCAACACCTGTGATTTTCACCGAAAATGAAGTAAAATAAATGCTTAATATGCTTGATGAAGCTGTGGTGAAGGCTAAAGATAGAACAGATCCTGAATGAAAATGAAGAAGTTTGTCAGTTATATAACAAAATTTACATACACGTATGTAACTGTAACACACTCTCATGGCTATAAATTGTTACACTCACCCCAGTGAATTGGATGGCTAAGGTTTTACTGTATATGAGCCCAGCAATATTGCCTTATTTTAATGCAGATCATCCCAAGGGAGTGCTCATAATACCTCTGTTTTGCACCACCATTTGTCATATTTATAACACATATTTTGCAGGCAATCTATTTCAGTTCCGTGTTAGAGAGGTTTACTTTTTTATTGAGAATATTTCTTATATATCCACATGTAAAACCACTTGATTTTATTATCATGAGTTCAACTTTATAGGCCTTAAAGGGAGAATAAAATCATAATGAATATATTTCAATAACCTATGAAAATTATTAAAATATATTCCCTATAAGTCATGGTACTACAATTTAAGCATCCAATAACTCAGACCTACCATGAATTGGGAAGAATGTCTTGCAATACCAGAAAACAGAATTTTCAGCTCTGTTGATTAAGCTTCTGATGGCTCACAAAATATTGGCTCTTAGGCCACTTAGTAAGGTAAAATAAGACAAAAGCATATTAGGTTTTTTTTTTTCAAAATGCACATGATGCAGGGGAAAATAAATGTTTCTATTTTACAGGATGATACTTCCACATAACACTGAGTCCAAATCAAAATGAATAGTGACAAGAATGAAGGTGAGGTGGTCAAATATGCATTGTAAATGAAATTTATCTCATGGTTCCACAGTCTGTCACAAAAATCCCACTGTCAAACATACAGTGTATGCACAAAGAACATCCCATGTGCTGACCTTCAAAATCACTGCAATACTGAACACTGAGATGGCATTTGCATCCAACAGACAGAGAAACACAGCAGAGAAAATTAATTCTAAATAAAGTATTTATGTATCTTTCAAAACGAACCAGTAAAGGCTTGGAAACAATGTTCACTAAAGAACCCCCAGCTACTGCTAAAAAAATTCCTTTGAACTTCCAGCAGCAGGATTAAAAGGTCTTTCACTGAAACTACTCTGCAGTCATTGTACCCTTCATACGTAGAGTATCTTACATACTGCTATGGTCTTTTGTGACCCCGCAAGAAATAACAGCATTATGGGGCCAGTAATACTTATGTGAAGTGACAGCAACACAGAACCCACTGAATTCTTCTGCAGTTTTCATTGATTTTGACAGCAGTGTCATCTATGCTACTGAGAGACATATCTAGTTGTTCCATGGTTTTTAAAATGCACTTTTAATCTCTCTTTGTAGAAGTCTTAAATACACAATGTTCAACCCAGCATTGCCAACTCCAAGCACTCAAATAAAGATGAGTACTTAATTTCTAAGTTAATTTCTAACTTTTAGGAACATGTTCTTTTGGTTTTATCTAAACCCACAAGAATTAGACATCTTATCCTTCTTAAGCAAAGGCTGAGCTTTTGATGGGTGTGCATATCTCCTAAAGCACCACACACGCATGCACGTACATGAGAAGTATGACAGTCCCAATGAAACTCAACAATTTCTCAGCGTTGTGTATGCATGTGTACATCTTCTCCAAAGAGAAATCGTATTATGAAGCTAAATAGTAGCAGAGCTTAAAAAACAGTTAAAAAACCACAAAAGGTCAGGAGTTGTAGCAACTGAGATCAAATCAATATCAAATCAAGTGCCAAATAATGTGGAGTGAAATGCTGTCACTTCTGAAGTCCAGTACCCGTGTTTCCTCTCAAAAGCTGCGGCAACAGAGTCTCAGGTTGTTCACAAATTTGTCTGACTGAACGCATTCTTTGGGCTTGCTGTTCAGAAAATAGGATTTTAATTCAGATTCCTCTGGTGAAACGCAACATTCAGATTCCCATTTCATCTGCGCCTGGAGCTCGCAAAAATGGGAAGAGCCCAGGCAGCCCTCTGTTTGCAGGGAAGTACCAGTGAGTGGGGCAAGATTTGGCCACTCGTGAAAACAGAACGTGGGACACCCTGTTTGCTTTTTCAGGGGAACAAGTGGAGCTACTAATCAGTTCCAAAAGCCCTTTATTTTTGACCTCTTTATTGCAGATTCCTTTTCACAGGATTTTCCATGCAAGTCTGCAAGGAGCCTGGAGAGATCCCAAACCTCCTGCACAGCCCTGGGACAGCAAATGCTGGAGCAAATGAAACCCAGCAGGGAAGAGTGAGCAGCTACAGGGACATCAGAGCAGCAGAGAGAAGAGGTAAAGGATATATTTAGATAAACGGCTCACAGATAAAGTATCATAGAAGGAATTCAAGAGTACACATCTCATTGGCTTTTGTTGAATCAATGGATCTTGCTGTACACAGCGAAATATTTCCTCTGTGCAGCATTTTATTTCAGCTCTTAATAATCAGAGACTTGTATTCCTCTTCTATTATTACCTAATATTACTATTATTGATTTATGCAGCACTGCCAGAGAGAGAATCTAACTGACGGAGCTGATTTCAATAAAAGCTTTTGTTAAAATGACAGTATATAATTATAAAATAAAATTGAAGTTTTAATTTTAAAACATTAAACAAATGGAAAATGTAGAATTTATATTTACAAAAAAAAAGGAGATTGAAGTTAATACACAAAACCTTTACAAATCATCACACTCGTAAGTGTAGAAATGGAGAATCCCTGGCAGCAAAATGTCTAAAGACAGAATGTTTATTTATTAGTGTTATTTTTAAAAGGATGTTCCAAGTCAAACTCGACAGCTTGTTTACAGTGGGGTCCTGCCCAAGGGTGGCTTAAAAGATATTAAACAGGCATATAACCAGAATATCATGTTACTGTACAAGATACAAGTTTGCCTGTGGCTTGATTTTACTGTGACTGCTTTAGCAATTTCTTATTTATTTTTCAGGAAGCACTCATCTGTTCTAGCTTCCTCTCCCTCTGAAAAGAAAAAGCAACACAAGACAAAACTCTTCATATATAAAAATATATATAAAATAAATAATCCTGGAACCAATAGAATATATACACACTCATATTTCTATATGAATGAGCTAATGGGATAATGCATAGCATCCATGCAAAGTGCTGCTACTGTGTCCAGGTGTTGGCTTTCTTCAGAGAACATCAGCTTTTTCATATCTGTAATAATTTTAAGGAAAAACAAGATTTTTTGCAGGTTTCTCGATTCTCAAAATGGGTCTCAAAAGGATGGTGATTTCATCACAGAATAGTAGGTGTTTGGTAGTCCTTCCCACCACACAGGTTCGGAAAGGGAACAGCTTTAAGAAGGGACAAATTGCCAGCAGGCAGGACTCTTGGTAACATCATACAGGTGAGAGTTATTTTGGAATTACAGCAGCTGTTTCTGAGGCTGGGAACATCAACTTGGAAACTGAGAGTGGGCTGATGGGAAACTACCATGCCAAACCTGACACAATTACTTTATTTTAAAAAAATTTGTCTTCAAGGAACATTTAAGTCATCATAAAATATTTTCCCTATTTTACAAAACCAGGCTTTTCTTAAGAGCTCTAACACTGTTAAAATTCTCAGTGGGAAAAAGAAATCTGACTTTGTAGAAGATACCTCCCTGACTCCAGGGCTTCCAATCTAAACTGGCCTCAACTTTAAATAATTTAAAGCTGAAGCTTCTGACCCAGCATTTGGCTGAGCAGATCTTTCTAGAGGCTAATTATTAAAATCCCACAGTATTTCCCCAGCACCATGAATGCTTCATCCCAACATCATGCCACATGCTGCTTGCTGAACCTTCAGAGAAGACAGAGCCAAAACATTATGGCACAGTGGTAAGTTTAATATTAGTACTTCCTAATTTTTGAGGTGTGGTTGTGAAAATCAAACTAAAATTCATGTAGATGATGCTACATGTGACATGTGCCACATAATTTTTATGTGCACATATGGTGCATATAGTTAAAACATTCAAAATGAGGCTGGTGTACAGAAGAGAAAAAGTGGAAAGGAAAAAAATATACCAGAACTTCTCAACCACCACACCAGAATTTCCTCTTCTACTACTGCACATCTCTATGGAAATAATAGATATGATGTGTAACACAAATCACATAATCACAGAATGGTTGGGGTTGGAAGGGACCTCTGGAGATCATCTCGTCCAACCCACCTGCTAAAGCAGGTTCACCTAGAACAGATCGCACAGGAAGGTGTCCAGGTGAGTTCTGAATGTCTGCAGAGAAGGAGCCTCCACAACCTCTCTGGGCAGCCTGTTCCAGTGCTCTGGCACCCTCAAAATAAAGAAGTTTCCCCTCATATTCAAATGGAACCTCCTTTGCTTCAGTGTGTGCCTGTTGCCCCTCATCCTACCATTGGGTGACACTGAAAGGAGCCTGGTCCCATCCTCTTGACACCCACCTTTGAGATATTTATAAACATTGATGAGATCCCCTCTCAGCCTTCTCTTCTGCAGGCTGAACTGACCCAGCCCTCTTAAGTTTCTCCTGTTAAGAAAGATGCTCTAGGCCCCTAATCACCTCCATAGTGCCACTGGACTCCCTCCAGTAATTCCTTGTCCTTCTTAAACTGGGGAGCCCCTATAGGGCTTGAAAACAAAATACCTACATGAAGCCATAGATGGCACAGATAATATTAAACAATATGTAATAATGAATGCTTTGTATATCAGGACTAAGCTGAAACTTTTCAGACAAAATTTTACCCCGAATTACTTTTTAATTAGCATCACTGAAGTAAATGGAAACACAGAAGTGTAAGAGGCATAATCCAGCCTCTTGTAGCTATGTTTGGGGTTTTCATTTGAGGCAGAATCTAATTTGCAATATTAAAACAGCATTAACTGTCATTTATGAAACATAAGAAAAAAATTATGACCCCCCCCAACCCAATAATAATGTTTACCAAAGAATTAGACAGCCCAAGTTTAAAAAATGAGTTTTGCATTCTAGTTCAATTTGTCAAGATAGTAATTTCTACTTTGACAATAACAAAGAGCTTTCCTGAATTACCGTTTAATGTATTTAGATGGAGCAATCTTTTACACTGCAGTGGAAATTTACATTGAAAACATGGCCTGACATGTCTCCATTTCAATGGTACGCTGGCACGAGTTCTCCTTGTTTCCCTGCTTTTTTGTTGCTGCATATAGTTTGCCAGTACAGGGAACTGACCTAGCTTAAAAATAACCTTTTTATTTGTATTTTTTTTTCCCGTAACTTGGCTCAGGTCCGAGATCTGGTTCAGTGCATGGCTGCATAAATACTTCTACCAACACAACCTGGGAGTAACAAGGGCTGTATAAGCCTGAACTGCAGCCAAAGCCAATTACACGTCAAATTATGGTCTATGTTTGAGCAGACAATTTTAACGTACTAGATGTAAAGGATGTTGAGAGGTCTGTAAATGTTATGACTACATAGCTAGCTGAAACTGTTGATTCATGTTGTCTGCTGTCAGAAGAGTGTAAGGGGTTAATTCAAGTGCATTATTTACAGGAGGTGGACACAACAGGTTCATATGGGCCCATTTGACAAAGCAGATGCCACTGAATTTCAAGTTTTACAACTATAAATGTTTCATATATACAAACTTTTCAAGTCTGGCTAAATTCTAATAAACCATGCCAGAAAAACCCCAGCAGCAAGCACTCATACAAAGGCTTTGAGAATGAATAAAATGCCCAGTCTTCAGAGGCAGTACTAGGAGGCTGACAGTGGACAGCATAGCACTGAAGAAGACTGACACCTCTTCCAATACCTTATGCCTTTTTTTCTGGATCACAGTTCCAACCTGCTCTCCTCAATTTTTTGTGAGCAGGAAGCCAGGGTAGAAAAGTGACCCTTTATTAAACGAACTCGAAAAAGCCCCAAAAGCAAGCTCATGTCTTAATACCAGATACTAAAGAATCCACACAAAGAACAGAGCTGGTTAATGTTGCTACCTACTGTCCTTCTGTCACTCACTTCTCTGACACCAAATCCTCATCTGGAAATAAAGAACACAAAGGGAATTACTTGCTCTTCTCCATCCTTGTTCCTCACTAATTCTTGCAGTGAGCACCTACTGTTGGATCTAAATTGCATTATGGAGGAGTTTCATAAAGGTTGACTTTTGCATACCAAGACTAGCTTTCCTTTCCAATTAGCGGTTAAGAACCTCAGAGAACAATTAATTCAGACACCTGCTCTCTGAAATTGCCTTTTGGACCTCTCTCTCTTTTCACTTGTTCTAGAAAAAGACCAAAAGATAACCTGCCTAAGGAAGGCTATCCACTAGTTCTATCCATCACCATGCCACTATGTGCTCTGTTATGAAGGAAGTGTAGTCAGAAGTCCCAACATACCAGTCACAGCACTTAAAAATAATCTTAGGGCCCAAAGTAACAGGCAAGCAATCACATAATCACAGAATGGTTGGGGTTGGAAGGGGCCTCTGGAGATCATCTAGCCCAATCCACCTGCTAAAGCAGGTTCACCTAGAGCACATCGCACAGGAATGTGTCCAGGCACATTTTGAATGTCTCCAGAGGAGACTCCACAACCTCTCTGGGCAGCCTGTTCCAGTGTTCTGTCACCCTCAAAGTCAAGAAGTTTCTCCTCATATTCAGATGGAACCTTCTGTGCTTCAGTGTGCGCCCATTGCCCCATATCCTATTATTGGGCACCACTGTAAAGGGTCTGGTCCCATCCTCTTGACACCCACTCTTGAGATATTTATAAGCATTGATAAGATCTCCTCTCAGCCTTTTCTCCAGGTTGAATTGCATGCTGTTTCCCCTTGAAATAGAGAACAGCTTCTTCTCTGCAGAGAGAACATCATTCGGCTGCTCTGTGAATCGCGGGACGCTGAGCAAGTCCACACAGGTGGCTGTGCAGGGAGCTACGGGTATGAAACCGCAATGTGATGTGTCAAGAAATTTACAAATTCACAACCTCAGCTGCTGTGCAGGGGCCCCAAAGCCCCACGAGCTGGGTGTGGGGCACATCTCCACTCCCACACCGCGCTACGATCCAGCGCTTCAGCGCTTATCGACCTGGGTCACAGCTGATGGTTTTACATTCTAGATACTGTGAACTGCAATTGCTGTGTTGGCTGCTTATGACAGAAATGGATCTGAACACAGTTCTTTCCTTTTATAAATTCTATCTGTAGCGCGCTTTTGAAAGATGGTATTTCCTTAATCTAAAATGATCACAGGTAGTACATCTCTGTTAGTTTCAAACGTGAGAGCCAAGATTCATGACACCATAGTTTAATGCTGCTCTTATCAGAAACCTGCAGAGATTAGAAACTGTAAGAAAAGCATTGATGGACGTTTTCAGGCTTTCTGGATTAGTTTGGAATTAACCACCGGTGGCTTGCTTTCTTTGACAACTCTTTTATAATTGGGCACAGATGGATGAAACTACACTACAAACACAGTGAGATTTTCTTTAATCATTAATTTTCACTTAATTCGCCAGATGGCTTTAGCTTGTAGTGAACCCTTTCCTTGCTTTTGTGTCATTTGCAGGCTAAGTTTTACTTTTTTTTGGTTAAATTTTTATGTCTCCTGAAACCCTTATTTTATTATTGTTTTCTGATCTCTTTCTAAAACCTAAAGAAGCTGAATTTGTGTATCTGATTATTTTACTCTTAATTTCTTATAAGTACTTCAGTTTTCCCTCTCAGGAACAGAAGACTTTTACACTATCAATAAAGTTTTAACACTGAAAGGTAAAATGTAATATGTTACTTCCCTAAGATGTATAGAATGTAACTCTAAAAGTAGCCTGATTTTTAAAGCATATCTGCCTTTCCTAATCATGCATGTGTATTGTTTGTGAAAATGGGGCATTTTCATTCACACTTTTGCATCACTTTTCCTAGGTACTCTTTTTCTGCCCTGCCTCACACTGTATTTGTTGAGTTCACATTCCTTTCTGAAAGTATTTGAATAGAAAAACCAATTACTCTGTTCAGAAAAAAAAAAGTATTTCTTAAACCTGCACTTACTCTGCAGTTAGGAGTGACTTCAAAAATCACTTACATTTCACGTCAGTTTTCTGAGGCTTTGCTCATTTTTCACATTAACCAAGATGTTCCTTTATAAGCTTTAATTAAAAGTCCTTTAACCAGGATGACAAGAGGCTGCTGTTTGTTTGGTTGAAGAGGGACATGCCTGTTTAAGTCAGTGGAAAACTTTTTCTGATGTTGAACTATGTGTATTAGAGTTTCTTAGTCTTTTTATAGCCCAAGATTTACTCTGAGCTATATGTTGCAAGACATATCCTTCCCTGCAGGATGATCTCTGGTTCTGTGAGAAATGTGCTGGGCACTAGAGAGGGCAGCATGTGAACAGCTTCTCATCATAGGTGAAAGCAGCAGAATCCTTTAAGAAGTGCCAAGCCTCTGATAAGCCAAAGGACTAAAGGAAATGCTGAATTTGAAGCTGTTCTTTTTCCTGCAACGGGGTTCTCCTCTGCGTTTATACAACCTTGGTTTGTTCTTAGTGACTCTTCCTTCAATGAGGCACCAATGAGATTATGTCTGAAGGTCTTTGTTATGCTTTCTGCTGATACATTGGATGTAACATTATTCTGAACTGATGAATGAAGGCAGAAAGAAGAATGGAGAAAGTGTTAAATGGATATGAAATGGAATATTCAGACAACAGCCCTAGGCAATCAGAACAGGGCAGGGATGAGTGAACAAAAGAACAAGGTTATCTACTCTCATATGTTAAAAATTCTCAGGGGGCTCTGTGTCAACCTTTAAAAAAAAACAAATCAGAATGATGCAGCAACAGAAAAAAAGAAAGAGAGAAAGGAAAAATTCCCCATTTCTTTTCTGTCTGCAGATGTTACTTTATCTTCCATTGCAGCAATGGATGCCTCTACAAGAACAAAAGGAAATGAACAGGAGGTATAATGAGACCTTCCAACTTTCCACTTACACAGTTTTGTTTTTTTCCTAGAGAAAGATTATTCAAGTTTCTTAATACACGGTATTTAACTTAAATAATATAGGGAGCAATGGAGCTACACCACAGGCCAAGCGCCAAGATTCTTTTCACATAAAACTGGAAGGCAAAGTCAGTCTGTAGAGCAGTCTGCCTGCTTAGGAATAGAGGCGGCTCTCAAACTGAGTAAGAAATCTGAACAATATCAAAACAGAGTGTGCATTTCCATTGAGATTCCTAAGGTTTTTACTGGAAATGCACCCTTGATATGCACTCAAATTTATAATAAGAAAACTAACTCCCTTCTTTAATGCGTTAGAATAACAACTATGAATGCAAGTTTCTATTGATTTTCACACAATTCATATTTTTTTCCAGTTTCTTTTTGTCAAAAAATAAAATCACGCCAAGAAAACAACCCCCAATAATTCTATGTAATGCTTCTGTAAAAATTAAATAATACACCAGAAGTTTCCAGATGCTATAAAGAGAAAAAAACCGCACTTGTACGCAGAATCCAAATGGTACAGGTAGCTGTATCAGCTGTACTAGGCAAATCATGTCCTGCAGAAAACACACAGGATCTTGTTGACATCAGTGGAAGCTCCACATGCAGAACTGAGAAGAGGTTCTGGCATTGGACTGCAGTTGATGGCAAATGTTTACATCATTTTAGTCCCATCTGATACATTCATTGGAGATACAGATTTCAAGGTATGTATAAATCATGAATAATGAGCGCTGCGTGTGACACTTCAAAGAAGAGGATTAATAAGTATAGGAAATGCACAACTGAATTTAAGTAGTTTGGTGTTTCTTTTAATGAAAAGAGGCAATTTAAGGCTTAGCAAACTAACAGAATTTTTATTTGACTAATATTAGCTTTAAATAGAACGTGTTGTTAGCAATGGCATTTAAGAAAAGGGAAAAACCAGAGTTAGTGAGGCTTAAAAACAGCAAGGGAGTAGAATATGTTCCAGTAAGAAAGCATATGAATCACAGAGAACTGCTTTCTGTTATAGCAACAAGATCAATTAGATCTGCAACAGCTGAAAACCATTAACTGCTGTTGGCTGCTGTTAGCTTAATGGGCTTTTTTCTGCTCAGTATTCTGGTGTCAGTTTATCACTTTACTACCCAAACAGTTCTGCCTGAAGCCCTGGTAATCTTAAATATAGAATTGTTAGGAACAAAAGAAAATCTCCTAGCATACAAATTGAAGTATTAAATATTACTAACCTGTTTATAGATTAAACACAGCTTCAGCTACCAAAATTGCTCAGTACAGTGTCAGAGATGTCTTTGATTTATGTTTTCATTTTTTATTTTGTGAGAGGCAGAAATGGTCACCCAATGTTAGCCATGTTAATTAATTTCCAGTCAGACATATAAGGGGGAAAAAAAATGGGGCAAGAAAAGCTTCCCTAGAGCAGCCAGCAACAGCACTTCTTATTTCTGCTCCCACATTATGGAAAATAATCAAAACTAAGTTTGTGAGGCTGCTGTTCTTCTCATTGTCCCTGGGTTCCTGTGCCATCCCCAAACTTCTGTACTGCTGTGCTTGGTCCTTTTTCAAATTAGCAATACATCGCCTTCTCTAAAAGCACAACATCTTTTTACATAGTTTATCTACAGCACAATTTGTTAGTTTCTGATTTTCGGAAGAGAAATATGGTATGTCTTTTTTATGTTTTCATTTAAATATTCATAGCATAACATTCAAAGTGACAGTTGGTCTTCTTCTAGATGAGGTTTGTTTTCTTTTGCTCATTAACAGCTCGACCTCAGGCAGCATTATTTCTCTAGCTTGTCAGCTTGGTTTTCTCAGTTCAGTTCTACTCCTTTTCTTCATCATCTTGGTGGCTGCTTTTACAGGCTTTCAAACTGTTGGGTGGGAAATATCAGGAACACCACCGCTTACCTTGGGCTAAATTAATGCCTCCCATGTGAGGAGCCATGTAAGCAAGCGCTGGGTTGTTGTTTTATTTATTTTATTTATTTATTTATTTTTGGTAGCGGGGGGTAGAGGAAATGAAATGCCAACACTGATTTATATTCACAGGGTTCAACTGCGATAAGCCTGTCTGCTTCAAACAGTGAGGTGTGGCGAAGAGATCCACAAGACAGTGCTAAACCAATGAGAAATGTTTGCACGGGACATTTGGACACCCCGCTGACCCAGCCAGGGCCTGGGAGGTACAACAGACCCCAACCGTGACACAGGGGCAGTGCAGCCACAACCAGGACTCTCAGTCTAGGTACCTACAGTGCCTGCAGTTCTGAGTAATAGATTGGCTCAGGTTTGCTTGGGTGACAGTCCCCATGGAAGGGACTTGCTCAACACCCCGGTCTCTGTCCCAGGCATGATTACATTATGACCCACTCTAGTTAGAGTGGCAATAAAAAGCTGTTTTCTTCATTGTCCACTGAAATTCTCTTCACCCTATCCTTAAGCCTCAGAGTTCTCTCTGTGGTTAGGACGGGACTGGTATGTGCAAAAATTTGAGGTGTGCTTTCAAAGCCTTAATACATATGTATTTAAAGGAATATCCCACAGCCTCTCCTCCACCATTTGGCTGCTTGGCATCATCAGAATATCCGAGTACCTATAACTTAGCAGAAATTGTACAAAATCACAGGAAATCATGTTGCTAAGAGCCACCTGTAAGCACAAAGAGGAAATCACTACTGAAAGACTCCACTCTACACTTCTGTGCACAAATAATGACAGATAAATAAAAAAAAGAAAAATTGCAATATTTCATTATTATATAGCAGATAACCCACATTTCTTTAGTTGTCCTAACTTACATTGAACTTACAATGCTATAGTTTCAGACTTCAATGCCATTTATTATTTGTCAGTGTATTAGAAAGGAAAACAATTAGAGTCCTTGTGTCACTGAGGCAGTGGAATGGAGAGGGGACATGGTGGAGACAGAGAATAATGCAACCATCTATCTAAGGATGACTTAAATACCAAATTTTGTTTTCACCTCACATGTATAGTTGTGTTAATTAGTAAAGCGTGCATTCACAATAGCCATCTGGGAGGGCGAACAATGTCTCATTTGGATTTTCTGCACAGACACGGATTTCTTTTAAAAAAAGGGAGAGTACTTTCAAAGCTTTCAAGATGTATCTCTCAAAACTTGTCCTTAATGCACAAGACAGCCCAGTAGGAAGGGCCCTGTGCTTGTTCCAGTACCAGGAGCACCGGATAATGTGGATGGAGGCTTGAGCACTGCGGCATGAAACGCAGGAGCATTCTGCCAGCTATGAGGTCCCCATTACCACAGTCCACACGCCTGAAACTAGACAACTAAATAAATGTTTAATATCCCCCTGAAGTATCCTGACTTCAAAATGCAGCTCGGGGGCTTAATAAACATGCATCCCAAGGGCATTTGGAATTGCCCCAAATGGGTGATTATCATCTTTTCTGGGAGGCACTATATGAGGGCTTTTGTAGATTTTATGTCTCAGAGTTTTAAAGTGACAGCATTTGTGCCTCAGAAAATATCAGAAAATTTCATAGATTCTTCGGTGTTCCAATGTAATTATTTCAAAGAGCTCCTGCCATTGAATTCTGCCAAGAAAAGGCACAATATCAGAGAGATAAAACACTAAGCAAATATTTTTTTTTAAACCACTATTAACTGTATAACTTACACAGAAGATAAACAAGAGGTTGTTTAAGCCTTTGGCAGGGGGTGAGGTGTAGGGAGGGTAAGTCACAATTCCCCCACACACTCTCAATTTAGGAAAAACTCTTAAATTCAGCTGGTGTGAGCAGGGACTTGAACAACTGCCTATGACCCTTTTTTAAAAGGACTCCTTAATTGGGGACAGAAGAAAAGTGAATGCAGAAAATCTGTTCCTCAACAGTGATGTAATATAAAACACTGCATTTTTGCTGTAAAAAAATGTGTCTGTCTTGTTTAATATTGAAGGCTAAAACTAAGAAACAATTTCAAGAAGCAATTATACCCTTCATGTGCAAGTTTAAATAAACTTCAATCCATGATTAAAAACAAACCCAAAACACTCCTTAATGCAGATTTTACACAAATGGTTTAATGCCTTCTTTCCTTAACATAACTGAATCTAGTTTATTTTAAATTAACCTTGCTTTTTTACAATGTAAATCTGAAATACAGGAAGCATTCCTTCAGATTCTCATGGTGGGCAGGCCTTTGAACAACATGAAATACTGTGAAACTGCTGAAAATATATGCTTATAAATTACCATGAAACAGCAGAGAAATCACTCTGTTAAGCTAATGCATATTGAGATGTTCCTTTATGTTGTACCTGTTAATCGGATACTTGAATGGCAAAGCATAAAAGCAGACAAGATATTATCCATATAAACTGGCTCATGATGGCATGTTTTTAAGCTAAAAATTCAGTCTATATTGACAGAGCTGTTACAGATAAAAATACATATCCCTGTTTTTCTAACACAAAATCGTGTGTCTCAGTGAAAGAACGGGTTCATTTTTATTCTAAGAAAATACAGTTAACTTTAGGAAATGTATAATCATGGTGCAGAAGTATCCTGCTCTACAGTAAGTTGTATAAATCCAACTCTCTAGAACAAGAACTAAACAACTATTCAAATACCAATGACTGAAGTTTTAGTGAAGACTAACATATTATATCACATTTAAAATTTTAAAGTGTTGGTTTCTTTTAAACCTAGGCAGAACATTTTAAATGAAAATGAGATTAAAATGACTAACACAATTTTCACGTGCAGAATTGTAGCTAGATCTCAGTATCTTCTGGTGTAGCACTCTATTAGCTATGCAGTTAAATATTACAGTATTGCCTGAAAAATTTCACAAATCCTTACTCTTTCCTTGTATTATTAATAGCTTGAATACTGATTTTTGTTTGCTATAAGAAGACAATTCATCTATTTAATCAAACAAACATCTACTAAACCAAATAATTTCATCTATTAAAACCATCATAAGCAGAACCAAAGTCTATGCCTGTGTTTTTTTCTGAAAACATACAGTGAATATTGAACACTATTCAAGCCCTTGAGCTCAGGAAAATTATTACGCTAGACTTTGGCATCGGAAGGCTTGCAACCCTTACGAAATTTAGATATAAACTAAAAAAGTGGTTCATTGTTTAAAATCCCAGGAAATAGATCACATTTTCCAAATTTCATCTAAAGAATCTAGTAGGAATCTAGAGCCAAGCTGGAAAATGCCAACAAAACTGCCTAGAGACAGGAAGGTGGATAGAGATATACATACATAATTAGCACTCTGCTAAACAATTAGGCCTGCATTAATTCTGTTTTAATAGACACATAATAACTGAATTTATCTTATAAACCTTCTTTATCCCAAATACATAAATACTGGGAAATCCTCTCTCACCACAAGTAACACCAAAGAACAAACATTTTTTTCTTCCTTACTGTTACCAGGAACAGAACCAAATGAAGCATTTCATTTGGTAAAAGTTACATTAAGATTTGCACCATTTTTAGCAAAACACTTCTTAAGTCAAATACT
This sequence comes from Pampusana beccarii, assembly GCA_013399365.1. Lineage (NCBI taxonomy): Eukaryota > Metazoa > Chordata > Aves > Columbiformes > Columbidae > Pampusana > Pampusana beccarii. The sequence goes on from VWYH01006495.1 coordinate 1,317,109, forward strand.
TATATTTCGGAAGCATCCTGTTTGTGAAGCAAAGTGCAAGTAAGAAATAAAGCAGTTGCAAACAAGTACATTTTCTCAGGAGAGAGTGTTCAAATGCGAGTCCTGGCCTTAATCCCCCTGGCAGCTCAGGGACTGATGCTGCCCAAGTCAGAGAGTGGTGACGACTCTGGATTGCTGTTGGTACAAAGAAGGAGACATTACAATGCTTCCATGGATTTTTCACCCTCCTTCCTGCCTCGAAGAACATGTGCTGACTGACTAATCTGGTAAAATATACAACTTGATCAGCTATTTTATGTGATCACTAGGTTAGATTAAGAAGAGGACTGCTTTGGAAGGTGCAGAGTTGGTATCCTTCCATGCACAGCGATTCAAAGGCCGAGATAAATCCTGCTGCCAAGATGACAACAGTGTAGGCTGAAGACAAAGAAAATATTTTGGACATGAATTTACTTTTCGGTTCATAATTAAGCTTCAATGAAAGGTATTGTTTGGGGGAGAAATCCAAGCTTCAGGCCACTATAATGATGCCTTACTTGCACATCAAGTTTCATATCACTGTATATTTAGTTTACATTATTGGAACAGGGTTTGATGATAACCTGTACCACACTAAAAAGAAAGAAATCACATTAAAGTCCTTGTTAACTGCCAATGTAACCAAGAATTTCTCTTAGAAATTTGTATGTGATGCCATTAAGGGAAAATTATCTTATGTTTCCCACTTTGAAAGATCTTATATCTTCCCCCAAAGCTCAGAATGACATGTCAAATTCTACATTCACATAGCAAAGAACATATTAAGAAAGCAGTAGAATCAACTGCAGAAAACATAATAAAACAATTTTTAAAAAGAAGGAAGGGAGAATTAGTTCATTTGATGAAAGGGAGCACAGAGACTTATGGAGATGGTACTCAAATTTACCACTTAATGGTAATGGTAGTCTTGCCATCCTATCTAGAACAGCAGACCAAGGGATCGACACAACAGTTTCAGATCTCTCTCCTTGTACCAAAAATATTATAATGTGAAAGGAAAAAGACACAAGCTTGTTGAGGAAGGGAGAAATTATAACTTAAAAAAGAGACAGCCCACGGCTGTCACTCAGGAACCAGACTGGAAAATGTTCTGCTATATTACCATTTTCTGCAAGGTTTATTTTTGGAAAACTGGGGGTAATCTCAATGTCTACAATACCAGTTACAGATAACAGGAATAAAGCATTAAACAACAGCTAAAGTATAGCACCTAAGTCAATACCCTTTCCAGAAGTACATTCACCTATTACAATCATTTGCTTCTATTCTTCAAATCTACGCTTCAAATTTAAATATGAATGGATTGGGCACAATGCTGAAGCCCTCTTAAGTGTATATAAAAAAGAAATACCAGTCTTGGTTATCAGTCTGTTTATAGGATTTGAAAAATCACCTGCAATCATAAAACATTTTCTAAGCCCTATTCTACTGTGTACAATATCTTCATTCGTAAAAACAGAATTTTTATTTGAAAACTTGATGTTATTGTTTAGTTTTAGTATCTGACTCCATGAAGTACCTCATTAAAAATCCTGACTTCACAAAACATCACCTAGCTTGTCCTTCTGTAAATCAAATTCTATGCCAAGAATGTTCTTATGAATTCCCTCCTTTGCCTGTTAGACAGGTAGGAGGATTTCTTGCAGAGAAGGGTATGGCACAGAGATGTACTCCTGATACGAACACTGTCTTTTCTGTGAGATTAAGCTTTTTTGAAGAGCATGGTTTTGCAGGCGTTTCCTAAGACTGTTTACACCCTGGCTTTATGTAATTATTCAGGGATTTTTATTTTGCATGGAGACTCTGTTGGTGGAGAGTCTTCCTCCCCGCATTCTTGCATGCTTTGCCTTGGGTATTGTCCAAGTAGAAACTAATTATTCCGCTGTTGATCACTTTATTAAAGCTGCCATCTGAAATAAAGTATATCCATGCTTGAAGGACTACAGCTTTAAGGAGAGAAAGCTGTAAGGGGTGAGTATTTCCTTGCCCTGGAGCCTTCACCGGTGTCTTGGACGGGATATGGTACTTCATCAGAGAGGGAGCTGCTTTCACACAGTCGCAGCTGTACCTCAACCAAGGGGATTTGCCATTGGAGCTATGCCAGGTGGTAGCACAGTATTTTCCACCTTATGACTGAAGCGATCGCAATGGCAGAACTTGAAAGCACAAACCAGCCTGAGTCTCGTGAATGAGATCAAAGCCACGTCTTTTGTTTTCTCCCCCTCCCTCCCCCCTTTTTTTTTTTTGCTCGAAGGCTTTGTTCTAATAGTAATAGTCAGCAGAAAAGCAGAATAGCCTGATGATTACTCTGCTTTTAACAGATGACTCATCCTTTGATGAATCTTGAGGGAAAAGAGCACTGGGTTTGCTTGTGTCTTTCCTGGAGTAGCTTCAGGCCTTGGTGAGTCAGGCCTCATGTGCTCAGAAGCACCAGTCTACAGCATTTGCCACTATGTCAGTAATGAGCATGTTTTGCATCAACTAGCATACATTCCTTCTTGAAGCATATATTTAAACCATATTACTTCAGCAAACATAGGTAATTGGCAGTTCTTAATTCTAGTTTAGTTTCTAACCTTTTCCTGTAAGTTTTAAAATGCTTTCAGAAATAAAGGGTGTTTCAGAGTTGTCCCATCTTGCACTATTCCACCAAATACCTCTGTCAGGAACATAGAATGCTTTGCAAGTTCCCCACTGGGCTATGAAAGCACTAAATAAGCAAGCCAAAAAGCCTTTATTGAAAATGCTACAATGACTTTAATCTAGTTTCACAATAACCTGGGTAGTTACAGATTTTCTGTGCACAAGACAGTGTTGGGCCAGGTAACAAGTCTGGTTCAGTGTGTTTAGCTTTGTGGTGTTATGTGGGCACACAGCACCCCACTGCATCGCTGCTCTCTTGGCTATGCCAGCCAGATATGGTTATTAAGCACATGTGGTTTAAATAGGGAACACAGCTTTTTCCAGTGAGGAGTTGCTTGTACTAAATAGTCTCTCATATGTTCAAGCCACTTTTGTGATTCAGTTACATAATATGAATGTTCCTTTTCAGATGCACCCTCCACATAAGATCACAGCAAAACAGGCACAAAAAGAGAATTGAGCAAACAAGCCATTTTAAGTTCCTATAATTGCATTTGATTTTTCAGCCAAAATACCTTCAAGATTCCCAAATAATTTTTTTCTATATTTTGCATTACACCAGTCTATTGAATTATTTTTATTGAAATTGCACTATATGGAGTGCATATTTCAGTTGTAGTGATATTTTTCTGCACATTTGCACATGCTAGTGACCACTAAAGTCTGCTGTTAAATATTCTTGTAGAATATTTCAGTTGCTGTTTTGTTTGCTTGCCAACTCTCTTCCTAAAGATGGCAAATAAGAAAACACAAATCTGTGAGGGTCTAATTGTTATTGAGACTCTAAAAAGAAGACAGAGAAGTATCTGAAATTTTTTTTTTATATGAAAAAGTACTGGAAGGTAATGTATTTATATGGCTTCATATGCATCATTGCATATGGAAAATTTCAGAAAAGGTATATTTACAACCACCTTGCAAGACAAGAAAACTCATTATTCCCATTACACACATAGGCAATTAAACCACAACAAGATTAAGCAACATGCCATGTGAAGAAAGAATATAGAACTAAACTTCCCAATCACACACTAACCTAATTGCTTCTTTTTCTAGAGATAAATAGCAACCAGCCTAACCAAAGGAGCATATTAGAAGGTTCAATTGTAGAAATCATATCTCACAGAAAATGTATTTCTGATGTGTTTTTGAGATTTAACAATTCTTCAACTATCTTTCCTCATCAACTTAACCCATCCCCAACAACTACACAAAGCTACAAATAAGGCAAACCAAAACTATCTCAACTATTAATCAGTTATTAATGCAAACTGACCATATAATAACTTGGAATGAGGACGTTATGTTAGCCTTTCTGAATGATTGAATTGGGATTTCAAGTTCAAAAGATGTCCTTGGCTTGTTCCCTCAAAAATGATGCACTGTATGTAAATATTTCACTTGCTCACACCCAATTTATCAGCGATCTACATTGTTCTGTAAAAATAACCCATGTTCTTCATTATCACTCCCCCAATCACTTGTGTGAATCAAACACTGCAAGTAATTTTATTTCTACTAGCTTATTGATTAAAATGTTACACAATACAGAGTGAAGAACTGATTCCAACAAGATCCCAATGGAAAATGTTCCTTGTTTACAGGTATATTGACACTCCTTCATTTGCCAATTTCTAATCTAGTTAGAACGCCAGATTGATCTTGTATCATTATTTTTAAATAAAAATGTTAGACAGTAGTATGTCAAGCCTTACAGAATTCTGTATATCTTATAGTAACAACATTAGCTTTCATCAGCTAAAGTTTTAATCTAATAAAGATGGATGCACAGTTAAATGAATATTGAGTGGCATAGATTACATCTCTCTCCTTTACTTCTGTATCAATGGAGACCTGCATCAGCCTTTCCATTACTTCACCTAGGAATGATGTCAAGGATAGGCTATAATCATATCGATAATTTTTTTAATGTTAAATACTTCTTTACAGTCAAGAGTAAGATACTGACTTTCAGCTAAATTAAAAAGAAGGGGAAAAAGATGACTTCTGAATGTCAGCCTCTGATTGTGAACTGTTTTCCCCATTTCTCCAGGAATTTACGACATGCGTCACACAAGGAAGTCAGGGCAAGATTTTGGTAATTGTTACCAAAGTAATTTCTGACGCTGCATTTGCCAAAATGGTGCAGGGAGCTGTCTGAAGAGGGAGGAAAGACAGACAAGGAGTAAAGGGGAAAAAGGGATAAAACCAACTTAAGTCCTCTCTTCCCAGGAAGAAGAAATACCTCCAAGGTCAGGCTTCAAGAGTTTCAGTTGCAGGGTGACTGGTCTCCCTGTCCATGAACTTGCAGAGCATTCCCATGGCATTAAAAGTTTGCTGAAGTGGAGCAATTTCAAATGACCAAAACTCACATGTGCAGTTACTAATTTAAAGTGAATACAATGCATTTACTTTGTCAAGCTTGATAATTCTCAGTCCTGAACCTTATTTATTTCCCTGCCTGTATGAATATGGTTTCTAAATCAAGATCAATGTAGGAAGCAACCCAAGGCAGGTATTGTATCTACACTGTGTTTTACTTCTCCACATTCTGGCAGGTACAATTCCCAGTTATGCCTTGATTGCACCCAGAACATGGAAGAGAGGACTCAGATGCAGGTTCTTGAAGAAAAAGTCTGTAAAGTAATAAGGTAACACCTTGAAAAAAACTTAAGACTGCTTTTAAAACAACCATGTATGCAAAACACACATTATCTAGAAACTACTCTATACAGGAAAAATAATTAGGCCTAGTTGTGTTAAACAGAAGGTAAAGAAAATACTTACAAGGATACGATTATAAGGAACGTGAGCAGATTGTCCTCCTTCATTCAGAGCATTATCATGGAAAAGAGGATATACGAGATGTAAAGCTATATTTGGCTAGACTTAGACTGGCTGAATGAATCTAAGCCACGATTTGAGTTTATTTAATTTAAAAAGCAGGTCAAAGTGCTGCTTTCAGCCAGCTATTAATATTGAAAGGATCTTCTCGTTATTACAGCTATGCTCCAAAATATCTTCAAAGCATTACAACTATACTAAATTGTATGTCTTGCTGAACAAAAAGAATGATGACTAAACAATTTTTCAAGACTGAAGAGTGCAAAAAGATCGTTACAACACCCGACTAAAAAAGAACCAACTTACTGCTGCCTGATGTTTCCAACCAAATGTATCTGAAAACACCACTTCAGACTAATGGGAAAGAAATGTTTCCGTTAAAAATAAATTCTCCCTGCTCCTCTCCCTTCCCTCCTGGCCTGGTTGCCATTTATTTGCTTTGAGAGCATCTCTTTCCTCCATACAGCAAGTCCTAATAAAAGTAAAGAGTAAAAAATTCTGGAAACGCTATTTAAAATTATGTACTAACAAAATAATAACAGCATTCAATTTAACCCTATACAATTAAAAAAGACTGATGGTTTTTAATTTGAGGTATTGGAGATCAAAATAGGGAACAACGAAAGTTAAATTTTAGCAAAATTATGTCTCTCATATGACAACACCTATCCTGTAATACCTTGAGTTCCTGCTACTCAATTTCACTACATCCTTCTGCCATTTATTCATATTTCATTTACAGACATGTTAAAATGGGTATAAAAAGCTAGAACACTTCCACAGTAGAGCTTTTTACACACTTAGTTGCAAATGCTGTAAGGACTGAGAGAAGTCTTTGCATTACAAGTTGGTACCAGACCTTGGTTTTGAAAACTTGGATACATTGTGAAAAGTGAAGAGGTCTAAGTAGAGTGGGTAAAGTTAAGCAGCTGCCTAAGTTACTGTAGGATCAAAACCTTATTACTACATTGTGTGGTTTGCTTATTTCTAAGGACTAGAGGGTTACTACAAGCTCGATTTTGGTTTTCTCCAGCTCAAATTCACCATAATGTCATGTCCGTGATGTTCCTCTTAATCACACCATAAATACATTTTTTTTTTTTCTATAAAAAGAGACAGAGAGAACTGAGTATTATTTCAGCTAGTTTGTATTAGCTAATCAAAATGGAAATTCGTAGGCTATTTACCATTAGCAGTAGAAGTGGATTGCTTTGTGGAGAGAAAAACTGACAATCATTCAATATTCTTGTAATAATACTGTGGTTTCCTGTTTGATCACAGCAATAGTCTCATTTGTTCAGTTTATAACTAATCAACAGCAATCATTTAATATTTTGAAGTAAAGAATTCTATTATGAAAATGCCATTATGTGCAGGATGATAAAGGCTATCTGTTCACAAATTAATGCTCTGCTTCAAAATTAAACATCAAGAGTTGTCCTCCAAACAAGGACCCCCTTGATGGGGAGGCTGAGGGGAGTACAGCACAGCCCGTGTGCTCTAGGCAGTTTCCCCATCTGTATCATGGACACATGCAGCCCTGTCCAACCCCAAACTCTCTAAATCTGGGAAAAAAAAAAAATCAACTGAGCTAAGTGACTTTGAACTTGTTTGCTTTACACAGCTGCAACAAAACCTTGCCTATTTCTGCCATAAAGAAAATTATAATTTTTTGCACAAACTGTTCTACCTATTTGTAAAAAAAAATACATAATAAAAAATGAGCCACACCAAAATTAGAACAAATCTGAAATCAGTATTCTACTGGCAAACACAGAAATAAAGGCTAATCCAGATGTGTTTCCAGGCACCTCTAGTTTGCCTGGGCACAACCTGAGTAATCCTGGAGTTGCTATATGAAACTCCAGTGTGACTACTCACAACTTAAAGCAAAGCATTCCTTTTTTTCTGTTTATTTATTTTTATAGTAATTTGGAATAAAATAAAACACTACAGCTTTGATTTGATACTGTAAATCTTTCAACCTATTTTTACATAAATAGTCTCTGTTTCCACAGAGAAGAAGAAACCTAAGTATTAACTGTTTACATGAAAAGGAGGTTTGCAGAAGCGATCTCTAAACTATATAACTAAATTATTCTCAGACAACAGAATGAGTCTCAAGCAGCTTGTTGGACAGCACTGGAGTAAAATCAATCTGATTTAATAACTATAGATTTGTGAGAACTTAGAAGTGACCTACAAATACATATGCACATTTTCATCAGACTGAAAAGTCTTGGTTTGTCTGTTTATACATTGCTGCTTGTAGTGATAATTTTCAATATATCATCACAGCATCTAACAAACACGTAGAAAAATTATTTCCTTCATATATTTGAACTGACAAAACACTGAAACATTAAATACATTATCTGAAACAAGTTATTACTTAAGCATTAAGCTAATGAGACAGTCAAAATACTGGAAAATTATAATCTCATCACAAATCACATCAAAATGTATCTCGGCTAATTAGCAGCAAAAAAGCAGTGAGAAATTACTTGCATTTCTTCTTGTCCACTAAATAGGCTTTCAACATATTCTAAACTGTTCTAAATACAAACCCACTGCTTCTCACTAATAAAGAGTTGTTTAAATACCAAATTTCTATTGTTTTGATGTGTTTAGTCTTGGAAAGCTATATAGAAAATAACAAAGCTTTTTCCGGGGGTGGGTTGGAGGAATGGATGTTTTCAGAACACATGGTAATAGCAGCATTTATCTAGCATACCTAAAACATGTGCTAGTATCTTTTAGCTAAAGGCATAAAGACACTATAGATATCAATTCTCAGGCACTTCAAGCCCAAACTCACATGCAGGTCCCCAAGGCAGCATGAACAGTCACTCAAAGTTCAGGTCTGGGATAAGGCTGGTAGCTCTGCTGTTCCGGGAGGAGGCACCATGTTCCTCATACCTCCTCAAACTGGGGCTTCTCAAATCAAATTATGACTAAACTTCTGCTCAGTCCAACCTTTGGGGATAATCTAGGGGGTTCATTTCCACCTGTTGTCCTGTGCAAGTATTTGTTTTATTTCATGGCTGCAGATTGGTGTGATGACCTGATTACCTGCTTGTTATCCCATGACTTTATTTTTCAGACTTCTATGCTCCTTTACTGCTTTTTAGGTGATGGTACAGAAAATGAGGCAGTAGTTTCTCAAGAGGTAAAAAAACAGAGCAGAAGGACTATTGTCTTCTGTGACATTCATCTACTGAAGAGCTGCACTGCCACGGATGAAAGCATTAAGCAACTCCTTTTGGTGAAATTGGGGAAGCTGAATGAGTAACAGCTGATCCTGATGCTGGGGGGAAAAGCATCAATGAATTTTATTCAGACTCTATCAGGTAAATAACCAGATCAGTGACACATAACTCTCACACAAACAAAATATCATTTAGCTGAGGACAGGGATGTTCAGTGGAGGAACATTAGTGTTAAAAGCCTAATGAAAGGGGTTGCGGTAGAGAAACAGCAAGAAAAAACGTTTTCACTCTGTACCACATTTCATTTCTTTTGCTGCTCAGCTTCACATCTCTCTTTTTTTTTGCGAGAGTGCCTGCCAAATGAGATGCACTCAGGAGGGGAAAGTCCCTACCCCGAGAAGATCCTAGCGTCAGGACAGATAGAGACTGGTGAAAGAGGAACAAAGACGATGACTATTACTTTTCAGCAAAGCAAATGGAAACGCTTTATGAGGTTGAGTCAGAGCACTGACACACTTTCCAACGCATGCATGCTCCCTCCCCCACAGCCTCCTACGCAGACTCACCCCCTCAACAACAATTAAAAAGTCTACATCAAACCAAGAAAACTGCTCAGTTATCAATTCAAAGTGGCAACTGCTTCCTGAAATTAATTAAAATAGCCAGACTTGACTCCCTTCTGCTTGTTAGTTCTGGGGCTCCCTCCCCTGTACCACAATCCTTCCTTACTTTGCTTTCTTTCCAGTCGCTTCTAGTCCAAGCATCCGCAAGCATCCAAAGAGGGTTTATTTTCCTTTGCTTCTTGCCATAGAGCTGTTATACCCCAGAAGACTTCGTTTGCATCTGTAAATAACAAAGACCCTTCAAAGGGTCAGCAGCAGATGGGGAATAAATGGTAGCTGGGGAACCCGGAGGAGGTGAGCAGCGCTGAAAGCAGGGAAGCAATTGGAATGGATGATTCAACAGAAAATAACTTATTTTAGGCTTTTAAGCTGTGCCGGAAAGGGTACGGTTGCCCCTTGCAAAGAAGTTCCCTGGGGAACGGCTCATTGTACTAAGAGTGAGAAACATGAAGGCAGGGGAAGTATGAGCTCAGACACAGAGACAATGAGCACAAGGCTCCTTCCAGGGTGACTCATCCAGCCACTGGGACAGAGGAAACCCATCACTCCATAAATCAGCGTCTTTTGCTAACTATCCAAGTGGTGGCACTTGGCAGGGGGGAAAGCAGCTGTTCACTCCTAACAGCTCACGGGACGGTGCTGGGAAGCGGCACTTAAATAGAGGTTTGGGGGAAATGACATTTGGTGACAAGCTGAGAAGAAAATAGTACAATAAGATACTTAAAGGAATTAATTTCCCTTTGCATAAATACTAGGCAACTGGATCAAAGTCACACTCCAATAACACTAAGGTTCTGCTAGAGCAAAAGAAATTTTTTCAAACTTGTGGGCCACTGAACATTTTTCTTCTAAGCAAGACTTCATTTTTACATAATTTATGTGCCAGTAATGCAGTTTTCTCGTGACAAAGCCCAGTCTAATATTTAATAGAAAGGTAAGACAGATTTTTGAAAAACATGCTTTTTTGCGTAGTTATTAGATTTTAGGTAATAAAATTACATGCAAACTAATTGGGAAAAAAACCCCACAGTATTTATTCCTCAGCTTTATAACTTTTAGCATGGTAATGCTTAGGAGTCCGCAGGTAGGAGTGCCTTTTTTCATAAGCATTGTTGTCACCTCCTGCCTTGAAAAACTGAAGAGTTTCCACTCTTACGGAAGGCAAATAACACACCAGAACACTGAATTAAGCGATGCGCCAAATATTACATTAGTTTCACTATTAATTAGTCAGGGTCAATGGTTTAAGAGTAAATTTTTTTTACTCTAAGTGGCTGCTTTCACAGCTTCTCTTATAGCCTAGCAGTTACAGGTGTCTCTTCTGAGTAGTTTCTCTCATCCTCCTTTATCCCCAGAAGGAGTGTAAAAACAAAAAACAGAACTATCAGTTTTATTTTATACTGATTGTTTTTACTTATTAGCTTCTCAAAAATAGCAAGGATGCAACCTAAAGTAGCATAAAGCTTTTCAATTATCTGATGTAGATAACTGAGCCAGAAAAGCTCACCCCAGATGATGAGAATCAGACTGCATCATTTGTAGCTTACTGATCACCTCCACCTGCATGTAGACCCCCTGCAACCCAGCTACATGTGCAGCAGCTCTCACACAGGGCCAGGACTACTCGTACTTGAAGTTCATTGCTTCTACGACTATCAGGAGGACCCAGGTACCAGCTGGAACTGTTCGATCCCCTACGATCTCATTTCGTACGTAGGGAGTTGAAGCACAGGACAAGTGGGTTTCCTACTTCATCAGAAGTTCTGAAAATTCAGAAATCCTCTCCCTCTCAGGTTCTACCAGGGAGCTATAAAAATAACAATAATTTTAAAACAATGCACAAACAAAACCCCAACAAACACCACCACCACAACAACAAAAAAACCCAAAATAACCAAACCCACAAACAAACAAAAAACAAAAGTGAGAGGTTAGTTTGCAAGCAACGGTCATTCCTGAAGAACTACATTTAGCCATCTCAGAACTGACTGAACATTCTGAAAACCACTTAACTGGTTTTGTGTGGGGAAAAAGGCAAAGAATGGCAGGCAAAAAAAAGAGGCAAGTCCTCTCCTCTCCTCTCCTCTCCTCTCCAATTTCCTTAAAATAACTGGGACAATCTACCAAAACTGGAGACTACTCCTTTAGAAACAGAAGCCTGTGGCTAATGAACACAAGCCATTTTGATTGAAACAGCCTTATTTACAGGTAAATAAGCAACTGGCCACCAGTGTCTCATCCCTGAGACCAAGAGAAGCACTCCTAATCTGAATATTGAAATATCTACCTTTTTTCCTTTTTTTTTTTTTTTACATAGAAACTTCATAAAACAGCCTTGTTTGAGAAAAATAACTGCTAACATAATTGAGAAATCTTCCTTGGGTTGGGAAAAATACTTCTTCAGCTTTGACAATCTGGGAAAACTCCAGCTGTTATAGTAAACACGTGATGAAAATGAAAAAATAACCCTGAAACAAACAATCTCACTTTTAGCCTTTCACACATTCATAGTGCTTGAATTTCTCTTACCAAGAGTAGATCAGCCTTGAGAGGATGAGCAGCAGTGTCTGAAACCATGGAAACTGTAGTTTGCCTGTTTTTCTTAAGAGCTGGGCAACAGGCCCTGTCTGAAATCTAGTTTCCACAAGGTTTTGCAATTAGGCAAGTCAAGTATGAATGCAGCAAGTTAGGGAACAAAAATAAACAACATTTCATACTTCATCCTAAGAGTTTCTGAGTTATTATGAAAGCCTTTTCAGAACCACCCTTTGAGACTGAAATTACTGGGTTATCATCTGATTTTCTGGGCAAAAGCACTTGCAATTTAAAGAAAAGCAGGATAAAGAGCTGTACCAGTGTGACACAGGTACTTTGCAAGACAGAATTTATATACCTTCTTTTTCGTTATTTGATGTCTTATTTGAAATTAAACTTCTACTGAGACATTATAGAGCAAGAATCCAGTTCTGCAGTTTGCCCAGAGAAAGACACATGCAGACTGATGGAAAAGAGGAGCTATGGATGAAAGCTTTTCAAGACAAAATCCTTCATGAATGCTGACTAGAATTTCCCCTTGCTATCCATGCAGAAACTGATTAGATGTTCAGAATGGGATACCACAGAAAAGACATCAACTATTAGACAACTTTGGTGGCAATCTACATTTTTATTTCTCAAAATTGCAAATAAATCCATACGGATGTGTAATTTGCTGGATCCAACACATGGGTCCATAAAAAGGAAAGTAGTAAACTGGATACCCAAAACTACCAGGCAGCAGAGTAGCATTACAGCCTTTCTTTTAATAACACGATTACTCTGCTCTTCTGCCATGGATCTAAGTCACACCAGAAGGTATCTCTTCCCATTAATTAGTCGTAAGACCAAGGATCATGCCATGCATTTCCAATACTATGGAAAGTCTTCTATTGCTAACTTTTACTAATCCCTAAGTAAATGTATAGCAAAAGAAGGAAACTGTATTTGAGTTTATGAATATGAATTTATTGCTTCACTAAAGACAAAGCCAGAAGAACAAAGCTGGTATTTTGCTGAAGTACAAATGAATAAAGAAGACTTTTTAAGAAGCTCTGCATAAGCAGGATTGTAAGCATTACAAATTCGAAGGTTTACTTTGAAACACAGTAAAATGCAACAGAAAGCAAATCTACTGCAGAGAAAAACACAACCACCACCACACTTATTCCTAAACCCGTTTATTTTTATAACACATGCACAGCAGTTGTGCTTATCTGTAAAACTGCTTACGCATAACTTAAAAATTTATGCAGAAAGTATTAGTACCTCAGCACTGGATAAAGCAACTCCTGGAGTTCCAGACCATGGTGAGTGAATGCAACACAGAAAACACCACCTCCTCTCTTCCCGCATTTTTACTGCTGCCCTTCACTCAGAATTCTTATAAGATGCAGCAATGATACAGAGCACTTCTTTTCACATATACAAACCTCAGAGTCAGCTTAATGCACCTTACGGTATTTTGGAATAAATAAGTTACAGTTTAGTAACGATGTCGATTAAGATTCACAGTTCACTTACAACCCCTAGCTGACCAGACCTTAAGTGCAACACTTAGGACTTTTCACTTTGACTCCCCAAAAGCTTAACAGAGAGGGTGAAGAACACACTTGGTTTATCTTTTCTTTTAAATAAAGCAATATCTTCAGGAGGAAAACTATTCACAGGCTTCAAATATCAGCAAAGATCCAGGAACAACGAGAGAGACTTGCATTCAAACACTGACCTACTTCCTATTATAGCTTTCCTCATAGCTGAAGAACACACAGTGCTGCTTTAGTAAAGCTGAAATGCTGTGGCATATGCTTCTGCAGACAAATAAAATGCTGACAGGCAATGCAGTAAACTGAGCCACGCCACTTTTTCCTCCTGTGAAAGCCCTTTAAACACGGGTGTTACATTATTCACTGGGATAACGACTGAATACTTTATAAATGGGACAGAAAGTCAATTATTCTACACATTTGCCATCACAAGCAAGAGTGTAAGATCAATGTGCCTATAACCCATTTTATAAATACTTCAACAAAAACAAACAAGAGAATTAAGTTCGTAGTTTCTTAACACTTTCCAGAGCTGCTAATGTATGTACTGTAACTCACAAAGGCTATTTATAGAGGCGAGCTTCTGCACAGCATTCTTAGAAAATCATTTTTATTAACCCTCAGATACCATGTTTGTTGAAGCCCTGAGGATGTGTTACAATTAACAATTGGTGTGAAATTTGAATTTCAGCAGTGTTTTTTATTGCCCAGACATAAAATGCTGGTTGACACTTTGTGATTAAGATGAAACACTAAGTATTTATTTGATTAAAATCAACAAAAGAGCAATAAAAGCTACCACTCCTAAATACCCTGGTGTTAAATGCAACACGTCAGTGGGATGTGCAGCAGGGATACTTGTTGAGAAACCTGCACAGCATGGCTGTGACTTGCAGACGTGGAAATATAAAAGATAAGGATTTATTTTGAAGCAAAGTGGTATAGGTTTAAGATTAAATACCTTTTTCTGCAGCAGTTTGGAAATGAACACAATTGCTGGCATTCATTGCCTCAATTTTCATTTGCAAAAATAAAATGTTTGAGGTTTTTTTGTAAAGCAGAGTGTACCTCAGTTGTGCTATAAAAAATAACACATATTCTATGGAGATCCATTTGTTGGTTTATCCTAATAATTACAGGAAAACACGTTTATTGGTTTTTTTGCCTATACACAACACATTAAATCTACTTAGAGTTGCTAAATTTAGGATTATTCCTAGATGGACATATTAAGCCCAAAAATGAAATTATTTTAGAACATGCTACAAAATATCTTTAAATAACTTAAATGTATATTCATTAAGTTTTATGCTGCTCCAATTGATAACTCCTCTATTTTAAAAGAAATTAACAAATAAAATACATGCATAATGTTTAGGTGTGCAGCTATTAAATCTAATTAAAGAGACCTTACCAACAGTTTCTTTCTGCAAATTCACACCAGCCTTTTAAAGTTAGAGCATACTTAAATGTCTTTAGTAAAGAAATCTGCCAGAGGGATGTTTTTTGTAAGCCTTCTAAAAATATTCTGTGCTAATTATTTTTGCCGTACACTTAAATTTCACTGGGGATGTTTTTAAGCAATTTCCTCTCAATGCACTGTCAAAATATATGGTATATTACAGTAAATATACTGTTTACATAATATGGAATATTTTGAAAATTTCACTGAATGATTTTACAATTCATAAAAATCTGCACTAGCATTTTCTGCTGTACCTTGCTAATTTGCATTTAGTCTTGCATATTTGAAGACAAAAGGTAGCACTGAATTCCAATAAAAGTCCTCAATAATTAAGGAAACATGGATAAACATTGATGAATAAATGCTTTTGAAAACAGTTTAAGTAATAAAAAAGACTAAACAATGTTTATGCAAAAATGAATTAAAATACTATTCAAATTCTTGAATATGAAAGATATTCCAACAAGTACTGAAAGACACACAATTCTGAACATAGCGTATTTTCTCCAATATGAACTCTCCTGTCTGTTGGTGAGGCCATGCACAAGGTTCTTTTGTAAAGGTTACCAGAAACTATTGGAGTGGATTATTGATATACTAACTTTCTCATAAGGAAGCACAAGTAGTACTCAAGTATGAAAATCTGTCACAAGAGCATAGGAAATCCCAGACTATATTAGCGATCCTATGCTCTGATACCAATAATTAAAAGTCAGACTTTGCAGAACCTACTGCTTGATCAGCACAGGTAATGAATTATAATTAGAGAAGTATACTTAAAAAGCATTGGTGACAATGACTAGGTAATTTGTAGTTACACTCTTGGAGCTTAATTAATAATTTGAACTTCAGCCATGTCTGCTTCAATATTCACTAGCTGCAACCATTATATGGTTAGGTTTGGGAAAGAGGAACAGCTGTTTGCACCTGTAAAATCCAGCCCCCTGTGAGACCCTGCCCAAACATGCGGGAGCAAGTCCTATTTTGCACACCAGGGTTTAGCCCAGAACAAGTAGTCCTGGTTTAGCTGGCTACAAACGTGCAAACTGAATCCTAAAAGAGGCAAGCCCAATTATACCATTAATGTATTTGTAGCAATATAATGGTATTTTGAAAACCTGGAACTAAACATAGCTATATAAAAAATGAAGATAGAAGCTGCTTTAGAAATCCAGTGTAGTTGCATAAACCAAAAGTTAATAGAAGCAGATAATTCAGGCATTTTTACATTCAGAAGCATTTAAGAAGGTGAAAATGTAATCTGTTCAGGAAATATTTTATTTTAGTTTTAAAACACCCACAAGGAAACTGATGATAAAAAGCAAGAACAAGTTATAACTGAGTAGATGCAATTTCATTAGAGAAACAGATTCACTGTGTGTAAATATTGTAGGCGGTTGTAGATTGGCATTTAGGAAATGTGCCTTTTTAGGCTTTGCATTCCAAATATTTTATAAGGTTTTATTCAACTAGGCAATATATTTGCTGTAATGACTTAACATCTTATTGTGGCTTTATAACTAAAATATCACTACGTTTTGGGGGTGAATATGCACAGGCACATAATAATATGATTCACGTGTGGACCAGAGAATCATTGGTATCTGTAACTGCTCTGGTGGCCCTCATGGGTTTGGAAGCTATTCAGGAAAATTTAAAGTCCATTAGCATTATACTGTAAAAGAGCTGTAATTTCTATAACAAAATCAGTTAGAGGCCAATTCAAAGTGAAGTAATTCCAACCCAAAATGAGTAAGAAGTCAAGCTGTTGGTGATGCAACTTGTGACGGCCAGAAGAACTGAATTTATATATGTGAATAGAAAAATGTTTTCACACAATGTGTTTTACTTTTATTTTAAGCATGACAATATTATTTATTCAGTTTGTAGAAGTATGTAACTTGGACTTCACCCCAGTTTGAAATGAGAAAAGAAAAAAGAAATCTATATCTCTCAGTACAGTTATAAAGGGTGGATATTGCTGATTTTACAACTACCATAGTCAATATTATGATTATAAATCTTGATGGCATGGTCTGACCATTATTATTGTTTCAAAGAAAATTTAATAGCAGTAGTGGCTGTGTAGAAAACCATGACTCCAGGAATAAAGTAAGATAAACAATTCTTATTTCTTACACTTGAATTTTATTTTCTCTGCTTGGCTTGAAATATTGTAGCTAAGCTATAATCTTTGACACCCTGTCTCATAATAGCACCTCTCTTTCTGAATTCTGACAACAGGAGGTGAGACAGTGTTTAAGAGAATCCAGCACCACATCAGCTGAGAACTCCACTTCTACAGCTCCTTGCTTTTATGGAGAAGTAGTGAGAGCTTTATAAACAAAATTTAAATGTGAAGCATCAGCATCCAAAAATAATCGCTCACCTATGCAGAAAAAAAACAACCAAAAAAAAAGCTTTAAAAAGAAAAATCATTTAAGGGTTTATTTTTAAACAGTTATTTTTAAAGTGATCAGCCTTGGCATCAGAACATTCTTCTGTCATAATAAGAAAAGGGAGTTTAATTCTGAGGGATCAAGCTGCTTGCTTTACTTTGAGTTCCATAATTCTTCCTTTCCAAACTTAACAAAAGCTACCAGAGTGTAACTGCTCAGCAGTAATTGACTTAAACATCCAGAGAAAATAACAATTAAAAAGGTACAAAGGGTTCCCCGCTGTACAAATACATTAAAGTAGGTAAATATGAATTCTGAATAAATGAATTTTAATACATTCGCTCTTTGAAAAGAACTCTTTTATTCTGTATACACAAGCATCACAAACTGTTTATGAAAACAACTGTTTTGAAAAGTAAATAAGACACTGGCAAAGAGTATGTTGTGTCCTACTTCTGTGGCTGATCTAATAGCTGATAATTCACTTCTGTACTTCGTGGTTTCACTCCTTTATCTCAAGTATCACAGTGGGTGGATTGAAGGGTCACCTTCAGGGAGACATTGTATCCCCATAATTTATTTCAATGTTCATAATGTCCAAAGTGGAAATACTGATGGACAATAGCATGTGAGGACATATGTCAACCATGGGAGGGAAGTTTAATAAAGCAGGAAATGCTGTAAGGAAATCTGGCTTCAATTTCTGGCTCTGAGACAGCTTTTCTTTATGTGACAAATCATGTCATCTGCCTAAATTGCTTTTCCCACAATTTAAATGGGATAATATTTGTTTACTTTTCCAGATACTGTGAGAATTAATTTATTTATACTTGGGAAAGCATTTCAGATTTGTAAAATGGGAGGCTCTACTGGACCTTAGCATAAAGTTGACCTGTAGACTGGGAATACTTCTCATCAACAGCAAGCAGGCCGGCTCAGATATGTTACTGCAATTTGAAACCCCTTTCATGCAACTTCTGCCACAACTTTTAACAGAAAATGTTTATTCCTGGCACACTGGCATTAGCAGTCTTCATTACACCAGTCTTATATGTGAACACACAAGAACAGCAACCAAATTAAATTTATTGCACTGCAACTGGATTAAATTATGGCACCTTAGTGGTCACTAGCAGAAATATAACAGATCTTTTTAACAACTGGAAAATTTCCCATTCTACCACCTATCCCTACCTCGTCCCCACAGTCCCAGAGCTCCTTTTTTACGTGCTTGGTAAAGACTTAGGTCTCAGGTATAACTGCATCAACACATGGTGTCCCCCTCAATGGTCTGAGTATAAACTACGAGTAGTAAAATATAAAAATACACATAGTATTTTAAAACTCTCCAGATCAAGGATAAAGAGATTAAAGGAAAAAAAATATTAAAAGATATATTTGTGGGAAGTTGTGGAAGCAGAACATGAGAACTCTCCTGAATGATTGTCAGAAAAAACTGTCTCAGTAAATTCACTGGGGACTGAGCAGACCATGAAGGTTCCCTACATGCATATCCCATCAACCAAAAGGAAGATGGATTTGCTCATTAAATCATAAATAAGTTATCAGTAACTGAGCTCTTAAGAAAACACAAATTAAAATGATGACCTTTGAAACTCAGAATATACCTAGTGTAACAGCTGCTAAAGTGTAGGAAACATACAAAGAGGTTTACTGTCAAACCGGCAAAATTACAGAATCTAATAGTGTGAATGGACAAGCCAATTCTCCTGATATCACAGTTAGGTGCTGCTACAAGAGACAGTTTAATCCTGGATTAATTTCTACTCCAAATAATTGGAATAAAGCTCTTGATAACTGTCTAGCACTCCTGGCAGGATTCCAGACAGTCCCGCGTAAAGTATTTATCATTCACACGGTACTTCCACTGTCTGTTTAGAAAGAAAGCATGACTACTTTAATTGACTGAGATAATATTTCTATACCAGTGGTATTAGATTAACTTAGCTTGGAAGCTAAAACAAATATAAATTTGTATGATTTAAGAAGGAACCATATGTTATCCTTGTGAAAAAAAAATAAAATCTAAATACATTTATACTTAGAGTCTTTAAAGAAAACAACTAATTTTGAAAACAAACACACTTGTATCTCAACTGAAATTTCAAATTATTTATTTTTCTCTCCAATCAGGCACATCTAGAAAAAGTGAGATAATCCAAATCAGTTTACTCATATTTCAGGTTCTTGAAAGACCTTGCTTTCACCACAGGTTAATAGTACATATGTGAACAGATCAGCTTGTTTTCCCTCTTCATTTACCTGCCTAAATCCACAAAAAAAGAATAAGGAAAAATTAGCCACAGTTTCGGTGTGCATGATTTTTTGACAGTTTGCCATGAAATACAGGTTCAAAACTGTGGCTGCTATCCCTTATTCTCCCTAAAACAGTAAATAGAAAAAAGTGTCAAAGGAACAAAGTGCTCAGTGAGAAAAGACCAATTCTGGTGCAAATCCAATGCTGTTAAATTACGGAGAGGCAGTAATGAAGTACAGATTGTCACCTGCTGCTGTTTTATTCTCAAAAACTGAAAACAACAATTAATTAATTCTAAATTAGAAATGAATGTTCCAGTCACTGAAGGGTTGCAAATATACACATCACAGAAAAGGCAAAGCCAAAACGTCAGCACAAGATGGGATCCCACAATTGCTGCTCCTTTATGAAAACAGTGGTGTTTCTTCAGAAGGAAACAATGGCCACGTGCAGTAGGAGTCACAAGATGTGCACTAACCTGCTCGAGGACTGACGGACAAAGAAATAACCAACCTCTCCTGCAACTTCAGAAAGGAGGGAGATAGAGAACACTTAGCAGGACAGTTTGCCTGAAAAGGTTTGGACCACTGAGTCCCAACAGAGACCATGATGACGGATTTATCTATTTATCTTTTTTCTCTACAATGAGAACCTACAAATCCCACACAGAACATTCCCCACGCCGCTCTTCGGCTGTACCTGTAAGGCACACTGGTCAAAACCCGTGTTTACTGAGCAGCAGCTGGTGGCTCAATTCCTTTAGAATTGAGACAACCAAGCAAGCAGACCTCTGTAACATGATCTGCTCCGCAATATCACTAAACAACTCTAATACTCCCAAAATGAGAAGATAGTTTCACATCTAACTATCCTCAAATTATTATTTTCATTGCCTCTATATGATTACCTTATCCAGCTAAGAGCACTAAAATTCTGAAGAAATCTTTGTGTATTTATAACACTGACAAAATGTGGTGACCTTAAATTTAACCTGCATACACTCATTCCATAGGGAAATAAGCCTAAGGGATCCATATAACGATCGAAGTGGCCCAGGGCCTGATCATAAAAGCTGGGAGAGGACTCAGTTTAAGGAGCATACTCTCATTCACTCTCCATCCTCCCTTTCCACTATGTTTTTCATGGCTTTTCTTTATCATCAGTTCAAGTTATTGCCAGGGAGTAATAAGAAAAAAAAAAAGGACCTAATAACTCTACCGCTGATGTTCTCCTTCCTTGGATTCTGAACAGAGCAAGAGATTCTCATTTTAATTCAGTGAAGTAGAATTTATATAAAACTTCAAAAACTTAGAGCTATTTGACCACATCAAATGCTTAACCTGCACCTAGCAGAAAAAGTTCAAAGCACAGTCTTGGTGTTACAAAGAAAACGGAGTAATTTACAAAAAGTACCAGAAGACACATTCTGGAGAGGTTGGTTGGTTGTTTTTTTTTTTAAGGCTGTAGCCATGCTGGGTAGCAGGGATTAACCTGCAGATTTTCCTCATTAAACCACCTATCTTTGGAAATTCTTGTATTTACAGAGCTCTGCCACCAAGTAACACCCCCAGCTCTAAGGTCAAAAGAAACCCTAGATGATCTGGATCATTTAAATTCTTTCCAAAAATGCTGAGATCCTTAGCAACTCATTAATGGATTTAAGTTGTCCTTGGTTTTAAGGGCTGTGCATGCTGGCAATTTACATTTTGTAGCACTGAAGGAAAACAAGATAAATGCACCACCATTGTGTTACTTCCCTTCCGTAGAGTATATCCATCTGAAAAAAGACCATGTTGATGGGTTTTTCCTTGTTTCTTAACATAAAATATTTCAGCTGTTTTCTCTGAAAGAAATACCAATACATCAGCAGCCAAACTCTCACGCTCAAGCTAGATGCAACAAATCCTAATACAGGCAATATAGGGGAAGAAAAAAATCGGGAAATATTTCCGTTTTAAGCTGTTGTTGATTACAACAGATGACAAAGTTTTGAATCAGTACAAAACCAGTAACTATGTCTTAAGTTTGTTAGAACAACAAACTCCTAAGCGATATGTTTTCCGAGTGCCTGAGCTAGTGATACCCTCAGCTGAGAATCTGATGACTCAGAACACTGCCAATTTTGTTTGCTGACATTGTTGAGCTCAGTACCCTATGTCACAACTTCTGAATAGTTTATCTACAGCAAGCCCAAAGAATGTGAACTTTATTATTGCGAATCAGTTGCTATGCCTAAATATTTAGGAAGAAATGTCAAGTTTCAAACACACTAGAGTTTTTCTCATAACTTAAAATCAGCCCTGCAGCTGGAGGCAATATAAATTCAAGAATGACTTGCATGAAACATGTCTTATACACAATGCAGTGGGTCTGGGCTGACCCATCTGAGGAACCGCTGCCCTGTCCCAAAGGCGGCTGCTTGCCAGGCTGTGCCGGCCACAGCTGAGGACCATGGCTTCCCCCAAAAACCACCGATCCCACACAGGTCCCTACACCGAGTGCTTCTTGCTTCCCCCACACACAGCCAGCCCAGCAGAAGGCCAGCACAGAATCGGGGAACCAAAAAGTATTGCCCACTCCTCCTTACCAGCCAGGCCGTAGAAGAAATTATTCTGCTGCAGGTGATCAGAGAGCTGGGGATTAAAAACTGAGATGGTTTCCTCTGGCAGCAGCCTGGGTTCTGCCTGCTTGGGGGGTTTCAGCAGTGCTGGCTCATCCCTTTCGGACCCTCACTGGGGTCTTTGGTGTAACTGAAATCCCTTTTACATTCCGTACAAAAGCAGTAAGACAAAACATGGTAGAGGAAGGATGTCAAAATACACTTTGTGGTCTCTAAATCTTTCAGTAAGAGGAGTATGTACAACCCTCAGGCTGCAAACCATGAGCATCACTGTAATATACGCTTCACTGATATATGTGATAACAATCTCCCTATGCATCACTTTTTATTGTAGCTTGGGAAGAGAAGAGGAGGAAGCTAAAGAAATCCATTTAAAAGAATTGCATTATTTCTTTTGGCTGCTGATTTGCCTGACAATTACTAATGAAATACTTCACGGTCCTGTACTTTTTATGTAAAATATACTCCCAAATACAATTTCTTTCTTCTTCAGCTTTCTCATTTATTTTATACACATGGACAATTATACACTTACATCTTCCTGGTACCTCACTATTTTCTCTATCAGACCAATTTACGGCGAAAATCAAGGTTGTTGAGGTAACAGGTATGGGGAAGATGGGCAGATGAGTATGAATTGCATACCTGCCCTTTCACACTTTCCTCCTTTCCTCCACACAACCCCCCCATTCTCTCTCTCCATCTTCTAATCTTTGTTTCTCTTACAAAACAAATGTCACACATTTTTTCATTAAGTAGTATAGAAATAAACTTACCATTCCATATCCACTTGTCCCTCAGAATACTCTCCTCCACAATGATAGACTGACAAATGATAAGTCTTACAAGTAAGGAATCGTCCTGCCCCTCTTACAGTGTAGATTTGCATTCTGCCTTTTATCACCTCTAGCCTCTACCAGTGTCAAAACAGATTGATTGGCTGTTGAAATATTAATACTTTCATCTCCTTTCCCATTTTGGTCTTTTGAATTGGTATAAAATGAGATCGCAGCCTAATACAGTAGGTGACACTTAACATAAGCTGTCACATCTCCTGATTTCCTACTTCTCTAATCAATCGTGCAAGTCCTTAGGAAGAGCTTCTCCATCTGGACTCGAGAACTGAAGCCCCCCTTCAGGTAGGGAGGACATATGCTACAAGTCTTTCTGATTAATTCCCTTCATTCTGCACATTACCTCTGGATAAAGCCACCACCAAACAAACTCAGCTACCACTTCTCAAAGACCACTCAGACATCTGCCATTATTTGAGATATGCTGCATTCTCTCAAGCAAATCAAATTATACCTCCATCTTCTCTGAACATCTGCCAGCTCCTGTCTAGACACCAGCCCTGTCTCCTTCGTTCATCTCTCCAAGCACTGTCCTCACCATGCTATTATGCAAGTTGATAGTTAAGGAGATGTTTTTTATTTGGGTCTCCTAGTTCTTTGTGTTTGAATCATAGCTAAATGCTTTCTTTCTCACTGCCCCATGATTTACATTTTCCCACCCTTCACCAAGCATATTGCCATATGGGATCTGATTATGCCTCATTTCTTTATCGCACCTTCTATTTCTCTGGACTTTTTGTTTCTCGTTTCTTTAGCAAATACAGTTTTACCACATTCACAACTGCTCAGACTGCACCTGCAAGAAGCAGTTTCCTAAGCTCTTTGAATCATCATATAACCCCCTTTATAAGTTCCTCTCACTAACACCTGCGCCTCCATCTTATTAAATAAAAACTATTTGTCTTCACTTCATGCCCTATTTTGACTTGGCCATTTTTCATTTTTATCAGCTCTTATCTCCAACTTGCCTATATTACTTTCCCCCATCATTCACTTGTAAAATTCCTAAATGCTGCTGTCTACGGTGCTGGTCCATGCTCACACTTACCTAGTACTGTGATAAAATAAATAATGTTAATTCTATGGTATCCTTTGAGGATTGCCAAAGAGATGTAATAGAACAAATCTCAATCTAATTGGGGGGAAAAAATAAAAGTCAAACCGACTGTCCCTTGCCCATTTCCTGGCAAATTTGTCCTACTATTCTTTTTAAAATCTGGTATTCCAACCACTACTGGCAATCAGCATTGATCATTTAAATCTTTCCATTTTCTTTTGCATCATAGGCAGGTATGCTGTATTTGGTTAGGTGACAGCCTGTGCTTACCTGATGATGCGTTCATTAAATAGTACTCATTTACTCACCTCAACACTGTTTGCTTTTATTATGAAGCCTTTTCAGCTGAAATAAAGACAATCTATTTTCACTTAGGAATTTTAAAGTCACATTGTAAATGACTGCAAATATTTTGAAACACTTTTAAATCTTGTATATAACATCCTACAACCTTCTAGAGGTTTATGTTTACAATAAACTATTAGTGTATCTGTACTCAATTACTCTGAAATATTTTAAAAGACTTTTGTAACGTATTCTACAGCACTGCCTGCAGCAATACCTCAAAATCCCTCCTTCTGTCACTCTCGGCTTTCTTTCTCCATTATAATCCCCACTCAAACTTATATTTTTGCATAAGGAAATCATTGCAATGATCTTTTCATTTGTATCCTCCAGCCTGGACTGCTACAATTCACACAAGCAAAGGCAGCAGGAGGTTCTGCAGGGATGAACAAGGAGCTCCTGCCAAAACCCAAGCACAAAAAGGAAGCATTCAAGAGGTTGGAGCAGGGTCAAGGCGACCCAGGAGATATACAGGGACGCTCTAAGCTTGCAGGAATGGCGTTAGAAAAGATAAAGTGACCCAGAGTTGCGTCTGGTGAAAGGATGTGGAGGGCAAAAAGGGCTTCTACATGAGCCACAAAAGAAAGACAAGGGAAAATGTGAGCCTGGTGCTGAATGGGCATGGGCCCTGGTCACAAAGGGCATGGAAAAGGCTGAGGTACTCAGTGTCGTCTTTGCCTCAGTAAAGAAGGTAAGATGGGCCTTTAGAAACCTGAAGCCTCCGCAACAATGGGGAAAGTCTGGAGCAATGCAGACTTTCAGTCAGTGGAGAATGGTCGCGTTAAGGAACACTTACACTGGACACACACAAGTCTATGGGAGCAGATAGTACGCAACAAAGAGTGCTGAGGGAGCTGGCTGATGTCACTGCAAGGCCACTTCCAAAATCGTCTTTAAAAAGTCACAGTAACTGAGAGAGGTTTCTGACAACTGGAAGAAAGCAAACCACACTCCTATCTCCAAGATGGGCAGGAAGGAGGTTCTAGGGAACTACAAACAGGTCAGACTCACCTTGACTCCATCTGAACACAAAAAAATACTTCCTTTACTGTGAGGGTGGTATATAACACTGCAACAGGTTGCACAGAGATGGTGTGGAATCTCCATCCTTGGAGAGCCTAAATGGACACAGTCCTGGGCAACCTGCTCTAGCAGATCCTGCGTTGAGCACAGAAGTTGTACTAGATGATCTCCAGAGGTGCCTCCCAAAACCATGTAGTCCGTGACTCTGAAATATTCACCTTATTTAAGAATGAATACTGAGTCCCAAATATAAGCACTTTTCCAGAGCATCTTTCTATGTGATAATCCAGAACTATATATCTTTCATTAGATACTACTCATTTTCATTTGCCAAATCTTAGGCCAAGAGTCCTTACTTTCAAAGCCTTCAGAAGACCTGACACTAGATACAAAGGCATTTGTTTCTACCAGAACAAAGCCTGTGGGTTTTTTTCAGAAAACACAGCTAAGAAAACTGGAACAAAACATGGAACAGCAAGTGAAGAAATTCATAGTGGAGGGAGCCTGGAACAAACTTGCAAATTGAACCAGATTAAAAATGCCTTGTTAGTTTTAAAACATAACAGAAGATTGTTCCTCAGGCTACAGCTTTCGTAATACTACGAAGAAATTATATGAAAGAGAACCCTATTTAACTTCTACTTACAAAAAAAAAAAAAAAAAAATCAAAAATACATTCAGAATTAGGAAAAGCGGCATTCCATAAGAAAACCTGCTGGTATTCCAAAACTACTTAAACTGCTGTATGAAAGCAGCCCAGAAGGTACTTTAAGGGATCTGATGCTGCCTGCTGGCAAACAGCTATCATGGTAGAACAGAAGCTGGTATGGGCTCCAGAGCCAGCAGCTCTGAAATTATCACTGCAAGACTTTATCTTCTGCATCAGGGCAGGTTTTGCCTGACTAAGGAATCTGGGTTTGTTTTCAATTAAAGCATTAAAAAATGAGGGCAAAAATTTTAATCAAGAAGCGCATTTATCCCATAGTCAAAGAATACTATGTGGATTAATCATCTCTGTTCATATGCTTTTGTTGTTTTGTCAGGGGCAGGAGAGTTAATAGCATATTTGGGCAAAACAGTGAGCACATGACAGTAGAGATGCTCTGAAAGAGAACTCATGTATGACCTTATTTCAGACTAAGACTTGGATCCATTTAGCTGATTTAACAGCAGTACAATAAACAACATGGATAATTTCCTGCTTTGTCTTAGGTAGGAGAAGCTGGCAGCTATCTACAGAATGAATCAGAGATTTTTCAGCATTGCAATTTGGGGCATAACAAGTACAGCAAGTATGACTGAGCTTTCTTTCCCTTTTGTAAACCCTTAAAAATTACTGTAAATATTTTTCAGGAAATAGATAAGTAATGCTATTGTTATTTAATAGGCCTATTTTTCGAACACAGTTATTTTTATTTTGTATACCTACATTTCTCTTTAGAGTTAAATCAGAAGTACAAATGAAATCATTATCGAAATCATGTAGCATAATAAGCTACAGAGACCAGATACTGTGAATTTATACTTCAATGGAGGACAAAGTAAGAGTGTCCATAAGAATGATTTAGCAACTTAAGAGCACGTGATATTTATTAAAACAAAGGCCCCAATACCCTGATAGAAAGAACTATTAATATTTAATGCAATAATCTCTGGGCTTCTTTTTTTGTCAAACTGCTAAACTTTAATAAAACCAAATTAATATTTTCAGTGAAACAGAAGTTATCTCCTATTACTCTAGTAGACACTTAAAATAGTCTAAATGAAAATGGCAGCTGTGTATAAAAACCTCATTTAATTTTCACAAAAGCTTTTAAGTACTGTTGCAGTGAGCAATCAATATTACCTAGCTGACATAACAGTGAAATAGTTGGGTGCAAAGCAAAAAAAATAAGTGCAATCAAAGTAAATGAACTGTGATCATACCAGCAGGCCTAGCAAAATTAGCTTTAATCTTGGGAATATTTATGAAGTATATGTGTAATTTTTCATGATAAAATTTCTCCTATGGTTCAAGGCATACCAATAAAACACTTTTTGATGGGAACACAAACCAGTTTGCTTGGAATTCCTTATCTGCCAAGTGAACTTTACTAGAAAACAGACGAACTTCACAACCAAACAGAATGTTTCTGTCTCAAATTCTGGTTTCACATCTGCCTATTAGGACTGTCTCCTGAGTGAATTAATTATCATTAAGGAACCACACATGTTGTATCCACTCCCATTAATAATATCTTTTAAAATAACCCTTCAGGTATCTTGGCAGGCATGGCAAAATTAGTATTTAATATTTCTCTATTGAACTAATTAGGATGAACGTAAAATCTGAAATACAGGATTTGTAAAAATATTTTCTTATGAAATTACACATAATTACAGTCTTTTTCAAATATGCGTGCCTTTTAATATGGTACTTAATCTCTATTCTCTTCTATGAAAAATGTGAAATAATAGTAGGACCTATAAAGCTTTTCTTTTACCAATGAGCTGAGGAAAACTCATCTGTATTTAATGCAATATTTCCTTTGTATTTGTCATTATGAACATGTAAGATTAGAGGTTGCATAAATCTTTTCTATACATCATTCACTACTATTTCCATATGGCAGTAATTTCAAGCCTCACCAAATAATTTAGAATCAATTTCACATTTTTTATTCCCTCTTTCCCTGATTTACATCATAAATAATATAATCATACTGGCTAACTACACTTCCCTTGTACTAATTTTTTAAATAAAAGTATTTCATCCCTGAAGACTAATGATTGGCATACATTCTGTGACAAAGCAGAATGGCCAACACAGCAATAAAAAAACCGACCATAGCCCTGTGCATCTTCTTTCATTTTTCTGGTCTTCTTTTTGTCCACTTGACAAGCCATGTGCCAGAGGAGCTCTGTGGTGCAGTATCTACACCCTCACAGCTATTAGACAAGCAACCGTTTTTCTCCTATATAAACGTTCCTGTTCCAGTAAGGCCTATGCAAGTCCTCAAGAAAGCACTTGTTGAGAGCCAGATCCACTTCAGAGAGCGGTTTTGGCAATGGAAGTAGAAAACATGCTACCATCTATAATGAGCAACAACACAGGGAATAAACTGATGAGACAAAAGAGACAAACAGATAGAAGTAGGAAAGGTTTGGAATTTCCTTGGAAAAGAGAGTTCTGCCTTACTAACAAGGTGACATACACTTTGGAATAAGTATCTGCTAGTTATAAATGCCAGTAAAGAGAAAACTTGAGTAATTAAGGTATCCACAAACACAGTACAGAATAAATGTGGGAGAAGAAAACATGACTTTTTCTGGTCCGGTACCACACTATATAAATGTTCAGTTTTGGAAGTACCTGTTCCAGCTTCTGGCTTTTGGTGCATTAAGTGGCCATGCAAGAGAGGCCCCTCGACATCGCATGGGAGGCACAAGGCGAGGCAGCTTGGCTGGAAGAAGAACTGAAGCTCTCAAAAGAGAGCTCCAGGCCAACGCAACTCATTTCACAAGATGGAATGAAAGAGTTTCTGGTGATGATTATTTGCTGACAGAAAACAGTCTACAAGTGTTCCCATGGTATTGCTGAATTACCTTGTTTGCTCCTTCTGAAAACCAAAAAATGATTCGTGGTATCTCACTTCAGAGAGCAACCCCTTCTCTTCATGCAAATTTCTCATATGTCTGGTGGCCTTTTCTCTGCCAAAACCGTACCATCTCCATACACGTAAATATTTTTCCCAACTGTGAAATTATCGTATTACCACAAGATCAATCTAATTGGGAACATGCGTTGTTTAAACTGTACCTGGTTGTAAGTTCTTGGTGTTTTCTAAATACAAAATTTGACCTAAAGTAAATGTAAAGTGGCAAGTGGAAAGATACCTTATGTGAAAAAGAAACGTTGCCTTACAGAGCAGAGGAGAAGATTGAAAACTACTATATATGTAGAAGGTGATGTTCTAATGCAAATGTAATTGTAGCCAAGAAGCAGAAAGCAGGAGGAAAGATGAAAATTCCAAACTCTTGGAAAATTTTCTCTCTTCTGATTACTGCTTCTTCCTGCTCTAATTTCAGTAAAGCTTTTATTTTGAGAAGGTGGGGGGTGGGGAGGCGAAGGAAGGCAAAAAAACCCCCCCAAAACCAAAAAGGCAACACAGCAAAAGATTGTAACTCCCAAAAATTGCAAAATCATCTACTTTTTTTTTCAACAGATTCTGTAAACCTAGCCAAATTCTGTGCTTAGTTAAAAACAGAACAAGTAAAAATAGATACTAGAAACCAGGCAAGATACCACAAAAGTGAAGCCAAACAATGAATTAATATAAAATCATGGGATATGCTTTGTGAACGATAACTCTGTGGAATAACTCTGGATGATTTATCAACAAAATAAAGTTGGTCTTCCTGCACGCTGGTTGTTGCTGGTACTGAAGTGGTGGAGTTGAACTTCCTCAATGGTTATGTTTTGTGGTTAAGGGAAAACGGTTTTGTACCCTATCAGTAGCTCATGCAGGCTATGAAGTACCTCACTGTATTCGGCTATTTCATGAGAGAAAATTTCAACCTACTCCCTCTGAGTGTGCTTGATGTTAAATTTTACTACTGACATCAACCTGACATTAACATTTTCATTAGGCTTTTTGAGATTTTGCGAACTATGCTTTCTGCCACTAATCCAAGATGTTGCACTAAAACTTTCAAATTTTGATGGCAATAAACTATAATAGAAAATAAATTCAAATGGTGAAAGTAAGATTAAGGTACGAGCTACTTTCTGTGTTTTACTTACCCTCTCTTTTGCCAATTTTTCCAGGCTAGCTTCCTTACAGATTATTCTTTCTTTTGGCAGTTAAACTGAGCTCGCTTCTCAAAAATAATGAAAAGCAAAACTAAAAAGATATCCCTCTTTCATGCAGATGTCTGGAAGCTGGCAGTATCGGTAACCGCAGAAGCCCCATTTACATAGGCAGTTGTGAAGAGCTCTCTGGGTCGTTCCACTTGGATGGTGCAAACCCGCTTCAGCTGGCATGGCTGTTTGCAGGCGGTCAAGAAGGGAGCTCACAAGCCTCCAGAAATACCGCCAAGAGAAGGAAACCTCCAAGGTTAAGTGCTATAGGAGACAGTCTGAACGTGCTCCTGTATTCATATGCATTATTCAACGCCTCCTGGGCAATTTCAGCATTTGTTGTGTCACTGGGATTTACACAGGACACTTCGTGATGACTGTCAGGATTTTACTGTCACTCATGCCAACAAAACACAAGGCCTAGGCCTCAGTTAAGCAATACAACCTCTGTTTTAACTACATCCTTAAGTTAACCTTTTGTTCCACCTTAAATGACAGATTACGTGCTACAGTGCAAGACAACACAATAAAGGTTTGCCGTATCAGAAACCTCAAGGAATAAGCTCATAAAAGTTTATGCCTCCAAAATGTGAACCAAAAAACCCAAGAACTATGGGTTTTATTTCATCCACCAAAGTTAGAATTTTCTAGCAAAAAGCAATCTATCAAATCCATACAAAAACGGAACATGATTACCAAGTTGTAGAGACTACTATGGTCAGCAGTGTACTTTTTCCCCAATTACTCCACAGAACTTCCACTGGTGTTCATGTGAGCAGAGCAATATTGAATATCACAGACCTCGAAAGATCATCCAGTCCAATCCCCCCACCGGAGCAGGAACACCTACATGAGGTTACACATGAAGGTGTCCAAGCAGGTTTTGAATGTCTCCAGAGAAGGAGACTCTACAACCTCCCTGGGCAGCCTGTTCCAGTGTTCTGTCACCTTCACTAAGAAGTTTCTTCTCATATTTAAGTGGAATCTCCTGTGCTCCAGCTTGCACCTATTGCCCCTTGTCTTATCATTGGTTGTCACTGAGAAGAGCCTGGCTCCATCCTCGTGACACTCATCCTTTACATATTTATAAGCATTAATGAGGTCACCCCTCAGTCTCCTCTACTCCAAGCTGAAGAGACCCAGCTCCTTCAGCCTTTCCTCATAAGGGAGATGCTCCCCTCCCTTCATCATCTTTGTTGCTCTGCACTGGACTCTCTCAAGCAGTTCCCCATCCTTCTTGAACTGAGGGGCCCAGAACTGGACACAATATTCCAGATGTGGTCTCACCAGGGCAGAGTAGAGGGGCAGGAGAACCTCTCTGACCTACTGACCACCCCCCTTCTAATACACCCCAGGTCCCATTGGCCTTCCTGGCCACAAAGGCACAGTGCTGGCTCATGGTCATCCTGCTGTCTAACAGGACCCCCAGGTCCCTTTCCCCTACACTGCTCTCCAACAGGTCATTCCCCAACTTATACTGGAACCTGGGGTTGTTCCTGCCCAGACGCAAGACTCTACATTATCTCATCTGTACCTATAAGCATAAAGGCAGCCAGCCTAGGTCAGGATCTTGTTTCTGACAATGACCAAAAGGGACATGCACAGAAGAGTTCACAGCAGGGTCACTGTATAAAATACATTTTCCAGTGCTTCCCATTCTGCAACTGAGGGACCTTCTGCAGTTGAGGCAAACGTGGTTTATACACACATCATGGATGTAGCAAAAATCTTTTGGGCTCTTTTCCAGCCTCTCCTCAATTCCACATGAAGTTTCAGCATCCATAACAAATGTCAGAAAGGACTTCCCTAGTTTGCACACGTATTCTCTGAAACCCTCCATAAGAGTTAGCTGTTAATTTCATTTGATGTTAATTAACTCCTGTATCCAAAAATGCAGAGAACTACTACCTCCTCATGAAATACGTGATTTTACACAACCCTGTCATATCAGCTCTTTGGTAGTCCTTTTTTCACACTAAAGAACCTTATTCAGGTTTTGTTTAACGGGGGAAACTGTTCTGTACTTTTCCAGAAAACATTAGGGGAACTTAGAAATCTAACCTTAATTCACAAACATCACAGCACATATTCACTTGAGCATCTGTAGATCTAGAAACACCAAGATTAAAATAACAGTTAAAAGTGATATTTTAACAGTTCAAAGTATGTTAAAAGTTTTGGATCTCTTAAATCCTCCAAAGAATCAAGTTGAATTTATAATAGTGTCATAGAAATTAAACTGAATTCCAAAATGGGTGAGGGTTATTCATAGCAATGCAAGTTATTGGACAAGGCATCACCAAAATCTC
Source organism: Pampusana beccarii (assembly GCA_013399365.1). NCBI lineage: Eukaryota > Metazoa > Chordata > Aves > Columbiformes > Columbidae > Pampusana > Pampusana beccarii. The sequence continues at coordinate 1,349,739 of VWYH01006495.1, forward strand.
TTGACATGATTAAAATAGACTTCTGCACTACACAAAAAATGAAAGGGACTGTTAATTTTCTTGGTGTATGAAACAGAACTGAAGCTATATGATCCTTTAATTATTTTTTTAGTTTCATTATTCTTGCACCAATAATAAAATTAAATAAAAACAGTATTGTTGCTATTTCACAAGTTAGTATGACAGCCTGTCTCTTTAAATTAATTTAATTCTGGAGGACAGAGGATAATAAGCTTTTTCAATTCTGACCACAGTTCTGATTATGAAACCCACTTCAAATGGCCTCGCAAACCCAAATATCAATATAAACAAATCATTTCACTTCTCTTGGATCACGATCTCTGATGTGGATCTTGTTAAAAATTAGTAGCACTTTCATGAAATGTTTTTCATGCAAGCTATAACCCAAGACAAATTGAAATCTTGAAAACTTTTCAAAATAAACAGCAAACCAGATATATTTCTCCCTCTCATGAATATGAAAAACATGAAGCAAAGTTTTAAATCTGGAGGCTAACATAAAAAGAAGAATATATAGGGTTAATATTGGTATAAATGGCAGCTAGTAGGTGAATAGCCTTGCAAAAAACTGAGAATATACCCAAAGTGTGAGTAATTGCATAATGGCTTCACTATTTACCTTATTCAATTATTTATTCACTTTGCACTGAAAGCATAGATGTTGCCTAATTATTAAGAAAGCAAAGAGACAAGCAGCACACAACATCAGTTGATTATATTTTATACATCCCGTTGCATTCTTTACATAAATACAAATTGCTTAATTGGCTAATTCAGTAGACCTTAATGCGCCATTGCTGCAAAGGTGATCAACAGCAACCTTCTTAGCAATTATATGACAGAAAAACAGAACAGGCTGCAGATGAAGCATTAATCACTTCAGTTTATCATTTTGTCCTGTCTGTATTGGGGGAAAACCACTAGGAAGTTAAATATAATGTTCTGAACTTATTTTAATAACACCACTTATAATTTAACATGATAAGCAGTAGTCCGCATTCCAACTTAAAACTGCCTTTCATGAAACTAGGCTTTGAAATGTTCACGCATTTTCTCGCTGTACACTCTGCACAACAGGCTCTCTCTTCTATAAAGTTACAAAAGAGTATGTATATTAGAGGAAAAAATATTAGCAAGGGTATCTTACGTATAAAACAATCAATTGTGAATCAAGTTTTTTTTTAAAAAAAAAGAATAACATTTTATGACAGCAGATGATGTGATGACATTGTCTTGGCTGCAGGCACCCTGTCAAGCGTAACAAGAGAACAAGAACTGAACATGGTAGAGAAATGATGCACTTCCCCATCAGGGACAAAATGAGAAAGCCAGTTGTCCATAAAGCAGTAGTGGACTATCTGAACTTTGTGTTCGTAGTTTTCCAAATTCGTTTGCTTGCTTATCATTATAGATGAAGAAACAGTGCTATGATACAGCCAACCAGGAGCAGTGAAGCTGAGGAAACGTATGCCTGAACATACATCAACGCCATGATATCACAGCAAAGTTTTCAGAGCAAATTAAATTATTGGAACTATGCAATCTATCTGCTTTTTTTCCCCTATTTTGATTAGTAACCTTCTGCCATGTTTATTGTGAACCAGAACACTTTTATGATCTCTGAGGGATATAGATATTTTTCTTACTTGAATATTATTTTCTGTTCTTGGAAAAAGTCAGTATTGCAGCAAAGACTCAAACATTGCTTAACTTTTTTATATTTCTTTTTCTGCAAATACAAAGTTTGGACTTTGGACTAATGACACAAAATGGCTAAATGGCAGAAAATTAGATAGGTCGTTTTGTGTGAATGACTGCTGTCAAGTAAGCGCCCACTTCTATCAGAAGACCAGAGGTAAATTCCTAGTGAAGGTCTGGCTGTGTATCTGTTAACAAATGAGCTCAGGTATATTTAGCAGAAAGAGTCAAACTCACCCAGAGCTCTCTGCCCGCCTATCAATGCCACAGCAAAACAGGGCACATGTCTACATACTGACTCCTGCATTTTACAGCATGGCGTCATGATGAAAAAAAATCATTTTTATCAAAGTGCAGCCCTCTCCCAGGTAGTAAGTGCCTGCAGAGAGATCAGAAGCATCTGAGCATGGTAACACCTTAAGCTGTTGCACTACAATCTGCCAGAACTCATTTGTCAGAGGCTGGAGGCAGCGGGAGCTGCCGTCGTCTCTCCAGACGTGGGTCAGACAAGATGTGTACAATTCCACGGGCCTGAGGGATGCAGCGTCCCTTTCAAGGCTGTTTTAACCCCTCAACCCCGCGGCTTTCAACATCAGTTGTAACTAAAAGCTAAAGCTAAAGATTAAGTCCCAGTAAAAGGGTTTCTCTCAGCCAGATTTTTTTTTTAATCAACACCTGTTAAGAATTCTCCGAAAAAAGCAGGGGAGTTACACAAGATTTACTGTCAGAAATCAGAGGATGTCCACTTCAGATTCAGGATGATTTGCTATCATGCTACTGAGTAAGTAGGATAGATTTGCTTTCTTATCATAAATAAACCAGTAAATGAATATTGCAGCATTTTATATGTGAATTTTGTAAAACATACTTTAAATTATACAGAGCATTCAGAAGCCCTATGCTGAAGCTATAACCACATAAGCAAAGATAAAAAGAAGAGAAAATAAAGTATTTCCACCTTAGCTGCCTTTTTTTGAAACTATTTACCCTGTAAATCCATTCCCTTAAATCACTTGACTTTACACATTAGAGAAGTACTAGATGTTTAAGTACTAAATGTTTAAAAGTCTGTTTCACTGGCACTACTAGATACATATACAAAGAGGTTCCCTGGTTTTGTTACCCTAATGCCATCATGACAAACACGAGGAAGAGACTGAATGACTGGTCACAGGTCTGGGAAAAATACATCATCTTTAAATTACACCACTTCACATTGTTGTATTTTGATTTGCCAAAGGGCACCTACTGCACAAATAGCATCTTCAAAGATGATTGTGCAGAGAAGGTAACTGAACAAATACTTGACAACTGATAGGAAATTAGGTTGTTTGATTTAATAAAGCTGCCAACTACAATTTTGTAATATAAAGCCAAACAAAATAAGCCTGAACTTGCAACAGAGAGGATTAATACCAAGGTGAATTAGCAAAAAAGGTTTGCAACAAACTGTAGCTAACAGAGTTAACTAATACACTAAGTATAACTAATGCATTTATTACCTTTGTGCAATAAATACATCATCAAATGAACTGCTGAGATACACGTGTGTATATGTGCACACATATGCACATGCATGCAATTATATGCGAAAAAAAAGGAAAAAAAACAGAATGGGGCATTCAAAGGGAGCTTAACCATTCTTGGTTCCCTACTCCAGCAAATGCCACTAACACCACCCAGGACTGATGGCATCCACCAGTGTGCAGGCTCTTTAATGCACCTTCTCTGAGGAACAGCGTGATAGCAAGCAGAATGGAAAAGCATCTTCTTTATTCTACATCCCTCCAGCCCCCAAAAAATGTCTGGAAACTATTCTGACCTACAACAGTTGACAAGACCCTGCCCTTTTCTTCCTGCCCTTCTTTTTGTACCAGGCAGCTGAAATCAGAGGTTAAAAGCACTATATATACTTTTCCATCACAGGCAACATGGGGTGGGGGAGCAGCTTTATAGTCAATATGAAGTTTTCTTCCTCTAACAGGGTAGGCAGAATTTGCAGCCAGCCAAAACAAGCCAGATCCTGCATGTTTGGGCAATAATCCTGCCTTCAATTATTTAAAAAGAAAGGAAAAAAAAGGAAAAAAGAAAAAAAGAAAAAAAGAAAAAAAATAGTGTCTGGACTAGAAAATGATAAAACGAAGGAACCTTCAGTGCAGTATTTGCAAAGTGCATTTGAAGGCTTAAAGCAAAAGGCGCAGTTATTTTTTTAAAATAAATTCATTACTTTGGGGATTGAAGAATGTATACAAACCCACATTTATACAGACACACTAGTGCAGGACTATGTATATATATCACTACAGTAGAAATAGTTCTACTAGAGTTGCCTGTACAGAGAAATTATGCAAACCTACAGCACTTTGTGTGCAGTCATTTTTTTGTCTGTTACTTGAGGAATGATTCAAATCAGAGTTAAAATTCGGTGCATTATCTGACATTTGTGATTGGTATCAAAAAAAAGTAAAAAGTTCACGGATTAGTCAAGCAAAAAGCCATCAGCCCAGAGTAGCAAACAGCATCATAGAAAAATGGGGAGAATACATATTTTATCAGGTGAGCCATCTATTTTATATTTACAATCCAATCCAACTCCAGTTTTGCTTGTCAAGTACAGGTGAAGTTAGAAAGGCCTGCTTAATCATCTTGAGAGGTGCAAAAAGCCAAAAAATTGCAACAAATTCAGAAGAGAGATAACTACCCAAATAGTCACTCGAAAGAGCTGGAGTTTGTCACAAAGGAAGGAGAGAGAGAGCACAGCCAGCCACAACAGCAGAGTATGTCCACTGTTGGAGGCTCTCCTGGTGTGCGTTGCTCCTCTGCCTGCTGGCCTTCATTTAGATGGACTGCTTCCACACTTCAGCCTCATCTTCTAAAGCTGAAGCCTCTGTGAGAAGAGGTGACAGAAGCTACCACTGCACTCAGAATGCTCTTGTGCAGCATGCAATCTTCCTTCAGGTAAGAAAGGAGAACTATTTCACACCAGAGTTAAGAAAATTCCCTTCCCTAACTATTATATCAACCAGTCTTTATAGTATGAAAAGTGTATTACGTTTGTTAATACATATATTAGCTCACATTATACGCAGTCATGTAATGAAGTAGTGGAATTTTACTGGAGACTTTGGTATTGTTCATGCTAAAAAAACCCAAACTAAAGAACAGCCTGGCCCTGGAAATAAGGACTGCTTTTCGGAAGCTTAGAGCTGTCCATTTTATATTTACAAAGGACACCCCTGGACAAACAAAATAACACCACCATCCTAGCCCCTCTGACCCAGCTTTGAAACCCTCTCAGTGTCATTTGGTGTCATAGATAAGTAACTCTGGCAAGACTGACTCCAGGGACGTCTGAATCAATAGATAAACAGCAAGAATACTGCAGAAATAGAGTTGCTTTGCAAAGTTTTACTACCATTAGTAATCACTAGCGTGAGTGCAAATGATTAAGTCAAATCATGTTGCACCTGAACATCTGTATGTGTAAAACCACATTTGGGGTGCCCCAGTTTGGCCGGGAGACCTCATAAGCATGAATAAATATCCACCCTTGTGATTATTGACTTTGTGCTCTGGTCACTCTTCTCGGTTGGCACCGGCCAGCTGCAAACTTCCACGACACAAGGAGGGAAAACCCACCACAGGGAGCAGATGCTTCCCATCTTCTATGCTTGAAGGCAGCTAATGGGCTTCTGCCCAGGTACAAGGCAAGTCTATAATGACACAGACATCAGCAGAAAGGGAAAGCACTCTCCAGGAGAACGGGTGATCCCACAGATCCAAGTGTTCGCCCATGATTCACTAAATTAATGCATGAAAGACACGATTCCTATTTCCTCTCACAGGACAAAGTACTTTGAGGAAAATATTCATGCAGACTGAAAATAACCGGTGTTTAAAAGTTGATTACTAATTCACACTGCCTGTGTTAATTTTTCAGTTTTAATTTATGAAAGAAGAATAAAAGGCCCAGTAAATACTTGCTTAGAGTTAATGAGAGTTGTTTTATTGGTACAGTTAACCACAGCTAACCTTGTTTGTTTACTCTAGCCATCTATTTTATTTACACAATACCAAAGCCTTTTTTAAACTCTTTGAATACATTAAATAATGTTGTTACAAAAAGCCATTAGAGAGAGTTTGCAGAAGGCATTTTTGAAAACAGGATATTTATTTTCTGTGTTACTTTCCTGGAGATACTAAGCAGGATAGATTCACAATATTGATATATACAATATCATTTATGCTTCTTAATCACATTACCAAAAAAAAAATTAAAAAGATTTATGCTTTTTTGACTCAGCTTGAATCAAGCTGAACAGCTGAATTACAAGTCATTGTGAAAATGCAATGGAAGTGTACAATACCTTAATTATTATTTTTAAAATAAATATAAGATTTGAACAATATGGCACATTTAAGGAATATGGTTTTTGTTGGAGGTTAAAAAAAATCCATCTACGTAGAATCATAGAATAGTTTGGGTTGGAAGGGACCTTCACAGGCCATCTAGTCCAACCCCCCTGCAATGAGCAGGGACATCTTCAACCAGATCAGGTTCCTCAGAGCCCTGTCCAGCCTGGCCTTGAATATCTCCAGGGATGGGGCATCTANCACAGCAGAGCTGTTCCAGCCCTCTGATCATCTTTGTGGCCTCCTCTGGACCCTCTCCAACAGGTCCATGTCTTTCCTGTACTGAGGGCTCCAGATCTGGACACAGGACTTCAGGTGGGGTCTCACCAGAGCAGAGCAGAGCGGCAGAATCACCTCCCTCAACTTGCTGGCCACGCTTCTTTTGACGCAGCCCATACCTACCTACATGTTGCCATTTTTGTTATATAGTAGTATATATATTACTGGGTATTTCAATATGATATTCCCATTGGTCTGAATCAGTTCTTATCAAATGAAATCTAAGTGCTAATATAAATAGACAATTATGCTGTTAATATTGTCTCAGAACGTATGACAATCAATTCACCTAAGTATGGGAGCAGGGGCTTTAGTCCTTTGGTTATATGACTTCCTTCAAAAGCACTAATTCTGTGACCCCTCTTTGTTTAGGCAATTGTTTCCTCAATCCATTTGTTTAGAGAATGTACATACGTATAGTTTGAGTTAAGGCATAAAGATTGCAACACAAAGCATGCAATTGCAGTGTCACATTTTGAAACTAGGCGCATAAACACAGCATATAACTGTGCATTCAAGAGTTAGAACAATCCTTTGCAAAACTGGCACTGTAAATTTAATACCTACATTTGTCCCCTCTAACTTTGTTTCATTTTTGCGTTACACTTAATTCAAGAGAGAGTCATAACATGAATGCTACTTGACAAGTGTGCTTAAACCCGTACCTGAACCTAAGCTTAACAAGAAGCAAGAAAAAATAATGGTATACTCAACAGAATAACTCCGATTATTGATTGCAAGCACACACTTTTTAAAACTACATGTTTAGTGCATTAACTAGGATGTCATTGCTTTTTTGTTGTCTTGACATCCAGTTGAATCATCAGCAGTGTGACTTGAACAAAGATCAAATTTAACATCTCATTTTTAAAACAACTGATTTCAGTACGCTGGAAGAACTTAACGCAGTCAGGAGGAACTTCTATCTGAAAACACTGCTGCATCACTAGACAAACAGATTACTTTGTTGCCTTCAACGATAATGCCTATGTTAATTATTATACTCTCAAGACATCCTGATATTATGAAAATTGTGTAAAATCCTGTATGGGCTGGTGGGCAAGGCATACTCTGTTTATCTGTAATAAATATGAGAGATAATTAGGCTTCTCAAAGTGAGCAATTTGCGAACAACATGAATCACTATCTCAACCACAGCCTGTAAAAAGCTGACTAAAGGCGGAGCTGCATGGGCTTCTGCTGGAGGTTGAATGCTCCCTTAAGGATCCAGGCATGGTTTGACGTTCCTCTCTGATATTGCGGTCACTGGCATAGAAAAATGTCGGGGTGCTAAGGATGCTCTGAAAAAAACATAAATAGCGTGCTTCCTTCCCACAGTCCTGATAAAACTTCTTTGCTTGCAGCTGGGACCGTGCGCTCTGGCCTACAGTATTGATTCATCCCCTCTGGCAAGCTTCCTGGAGACACGGGCTCTATCTGAAAATCCTTCAAGAACAGATGACCTTAGGTGCTGGCTCACAGATGCTTCAGCAGTCTAATCACACTTTCCCAGAGCTTCATCCTTGTGGATGCTGCATTTATAGATCATCTCTCTCGAGACACGCACGCACAGAAGGTAAGCAAATGGACATTCTGGGCACTATATGGAGCCCACATTCTGCCTGTATTTTAAGCAGTACAGGATACGCACAGCTCTAGACAACGCAGTGAAACACCCACTTCACCATCTCCCTGCAGGTTTCACTATTTTCAAATTGAATAATTTTAAGGATCAGAAAACAGGATCCCAGTCTACACACATCGCTTTTTCTCTCCCCTTCTCTTCTTCGCTGCCAGTTTCTGTTGTGATTTGTTATGCAATTACAAGCACTCATCTGCAAAGAAAACATTCCTATCTGTTCCTTTCCTTTGTCCATGCTTTTTATGCTCCCTGTTTCTTCCAAGATGTATTTTTGTAGTTGAGTCCCCTGACTAGCTTAACTGCGCAATCAATACTTGCTCTTGTTACTTCTCCCTGAGGATGAAACTTGAAAAGTTGATTTGTAAAAGATAATTGACAGCCTTTTGTCCGCTGATACTCTATCTGAAACAGGATCAAAGTTTAAAAACTAAACTAAAGAAACGTCACCCTCCCCTGAAGCTTAGTAACAGTATCTGTTACAAACATTTACCCTGACGCTCTCTTGCGGTTTTTACCTGAACAGAGAGGCAAAATGCAGCAGGGCATGCAACCTGTCCTCTTAATGAACCTGCTAGTGAAATTTGCACGCTGACCCTGAGAGACCTGGGCAATCCTCAGCGCTGAGCAGAACAACAATTCTTAGGATTGCCACAGTAACCAGAAAGTCAAAGTAGAACAATTCCGTGGAAAATAATTAAGTAGGTAGAAACTTATAAGTATTGAAAATATTTTCCTCATTGTTGAGATGCTTATTTACAAGATTTGTAAATACATCGGTGTCAGAGAAACATTAATTTCTCCCAAAAGGCACCTTGGCAACCCAGAATACTGCCAACAGTTTGAGTCAAAAAAATAAAGCGTAATGATGTGAGTGATAAGAGACACTTAACATTCAAAGCCTCAAACAATACAGTATTGGTATTTAGAATGTTTAATTGAAAAAAGTACTTGAATTTGGCTAAAATATCTTTTTAGAAGCTGTAACTATTTGAAACACTGTTTAAGCTACTTAGACCTGCATCTGTGGATGCTACTTTTTTTGTTTTATTAGCGTGTCTTTCAGTGTATGAAAAAAATAAACTTATTTATCAATCTTAAAAAATCAATTTATTTATTAATTTTAAATGACAGCATATAAAAGCCAAGCACTGCAGTTTTCAAAGTTAAATAAAGAGCTGCAATATAAAATTACATAATAGTTATGTTACATATAGTAAGCTACTTAGAATTGTCCATGATTGAATATGCTCATTTAAGATAAACAGTTGATTAAAATACAACCTCAATCAAAAATTCTAGAGCTCTGACCTGGAACTTTACAGAGCTGCAGGGAAGCCAGCTGAGATTTGAATTAAAAAGGGATACACAAAAAACCCAGAAGTGATGCATATATTAGACACGGTAGTGCAGTTTTCATTTCCTACTATGGTTTTCATTCTCTTAAAGCACTTTTATTGGTGTAAATTTGGAGCAACAGATATCATTGTGGTAACCAGCCACCCATGCCTATCTCTCCCTGAATCCTTGTCCAGCTCCATCACTTCACATAAAAATGCTGGTCGTTTCCTGGGTGGACACAGTTTTTAGTTCTATGAGAACCCTCAGAAAGTGCAAGATTGTTACTAAAAACACCTAAAGAGAAGTCCTCAGTGCCTGCTCTGTCTGAGCATTTGCAATCATCTTCTCACCCACACACTTCTCCTATTAGCTGTTTATTTTACCACAGCTGCAATCTTTCAAACACATAATGCTGCACAATGCTAAGACCAGATCAGCTTACCCTCGTTCAGAGCCAGCTATACCAGTAAGCCTCCTAGCCACTGATAGGAAGAACCAATTTTTTACTTGAAGTAAAATGCCACCAAATTCTAGATACATGTTCCCAAGAGAGGAACAATTCAGCAATGTCCTTGCAAAGTTAATGGATACAGCGTGCCTTGACTGACACTGCAAGCCATTTTTTTCTCTCCTTTTTTTACTAAATCTTGACGAATGCAGGTCTTTTTAAATGCCATGACAGAACTCTGCTAACCCGTGATGACATTCTTGCCAAGGATCAGTAAACATGTGAACAGATGCATAATCGATTTTGCTCTCCCGTACATTAATAGATTTTCAATAGCATTCTACAAAACAATTAACAGCTTCTTATTCCAAATAAAAATTAGTATTTTAGCTTCAAGACTGCCACACTACTAGAATAAAAGTAATCCCCTCCCACTCTGAACAGCAGAAGCTTTTTCCACTTTTATTCAATGCCTGAACTTGAGGAACAATAATTAGACACAGTAACAATTGCTCCATTGTTTCACAACTTTAATGTGGATTAAATAATTCCTAAAATAATATTAAAATTAATAATTCTGCTTCAAAGATCTGACCCAAATTATTAGAAATTATTTCTAGTTTTTTTAGAGCTACAACTCATAGCAAAAGGAAAAGCTTTTCTCTTGATGCAAGATCTACTCCCATAAGAAGTAGTCAATGTATTTCTTACTGTATTCACTTCAATATTGGAGTGAAAATGCCACTTTCTTTAGAGGAATGATGATCTTTTCTACACATCTACCAGCATGCTGAGTTCACTATAACACATCTATTGATGAGAGCTGTTTGCTCTCATTCTTTGTCCTTTCACATTCAATTATTTTTTTCCCCTGGATCTTATACAAGTGACTACTGTTGCTTTCTCTGACAATTACAAGCTTTGTCATCAGATATAAAGTTCTACTATTTTTAAAACACTAAATAAATTGAGCCTTCCATCCTACTAGAAAGTGTATGATCTTTGATTTGGGATTACATTTCCAGGATTTATTTGCCATATCTTTGAGTCCCAAATCAAATGCCTAAAACAAAATTTGATTGTCCGTGGCAAAAGGGCTGTAAAAACTCACTCTTCTGAACAGCAGTGACAAGTGGAAAATGGTTTATAACCACTTTGTCATCTAACTCAGTAATTGTTTTTATGAAAAATAATTACATTTTGCAGCAAAAATAGCTTCCTCTCTTTCTAGGGTAAAAACGTAATTTTCCAATTATGAACTTAATAACGAACTGTAAACCAGTAAGATTGTATTCCCAAGCCTAAAGCAAATTTTATCTGGCTGCACACAGTAATTATTTTTTTCAGTCATATGCCAAAACCAAACTAGCAATAAGTACATGAATTGCACTCTACCAGTGAAGAAAAAATACCAAAACAAACCAAAACAAAAAAAAACCCCAACATACACACAAAAACCCCACACAACTTATCATGAGTAGTAGCAATGACTCATTGGAAAGAGAGATAACTCAGGATAACCCAGATAACCCTGGGGAACTGTGTGAAAGACTTTAAAAATCCCCTTTTAAAGCAACAGCAGGCAGACTGCAAAAGAAGCAAGTGATCTAATCCTACCATTCAGCCTCACAGGCTCCAAAATACTTTGGACAGCCTGTTCCTTCCAGCTGCTAGAGGCAAACGGAGCTTCAAATTCATAAGATACTTCGTATTCAGAGCCTGATACGAAAAGGCAAAACCCCTTTACAAAAATCCAGGCAGCAGGGAAGAAAGGTCTCTAGCCAGGCATTTCCCTAAAATCTCTTCTTAGTACACGTAATACATTCTCTTTCAGTAATTTTAAGTAGCTGCTAAGTTATTTGGCCAGTCTGATGTGTACACAAAGTTCTTTTTGCAATTGCTGAATTCACTGTTCTATTACTAACTTATCTTTCTAAATTTATGCTGGTAACACAATTTATTTTATTCTCTCCAGAGTGGGTAATATTCATGCGGACATGGTGCAAAATATTTACCAGCAAGTTGTGAATGTGACTATTCCATCTTTGGGACCCATATGTTACGTTATGAAGTAGCAAGTGAATCTCCTCTGTCCTTTCAGAGAATTTGTTCATTCTTCTGCCTTACTGACGACAACTGAATCCACATTATACCACGTTGGATTATCTGAGCCCCTTCAATGTATCTTCCTGTGCTAAATTAAATAAGTTTGACCTGATAAAAATACCATACAGATGTTAGTAATAAGACCCTAAACACTCGGGGCTAATCAAATCTACTCTGACAAGCCAAAATAGTAACTACAAAAACTGGACATACCAATTTAGGTATAGCAATCACCTAACACTATGTGAAATGTATGCCTGTAAAATGTTCGTTTGAATCTCCACTGTTATTTGTATTATATTTTTTTTTAATCTGGGGACTTGGTCCGATCCACGAATTTAATTAGGCCTTAAGTAAAGCAGAGAATTAAGACATGAAACAACAAATGAGAATTGTAAATAATATATTTTCTCTAGTTCACAGTAAATACATATAAGCACTCCCTATGCGGGTCCCAGAACATCAGATTGGTAACCATTTTATCCATCATAAGGGTGCCATGGAAATATATTTTTCTGTCACATGCAAGGAAAGTAATCTCTAACACAATGTCATCCAAAAGCTGTTTCAAAACACCTTCATGATCTGCAAGGCAGCCCCAGAGGTACTAAACTGGCAAACAAAGATGAATGAGAAATGGAAAAAAAACCCAACCAAACAAAAAACAACAAAACCAACAAAAGCATGACAAGAATGAAAAAGAAAAAAAAAAAAGGCACATTTTTATAATCTGCTGCCTTCCTGGGCAATTGCTACTTAAAGATACACTGTCATAAATTACATAACTGCCAGATGCCGGCCTCTACTGCAATGTTAGTAACATTCTGCTTAAACATTTGCTTGTTCTCAGAAGCATTTCCTCTTTGTACCTGACTTATTCATCAACTTACTATCTTTCCCACTTCCCTCCCCCTCAAGTATACTGGAGAACTATCGGCACTTTTGATGGTTCTTACTGCATCTTATTGAAATCACAATATATTTGAACTGCTCAAATGCGAGTTTGATTTGTCTGAATGTATGTTTATATTGATTCACCTCTGCTATAGTGATCAATGTCCGTCTACTTTATAGGTCTCCGACAGTGCCTTCCTGTGTAATTTCAAATATATTCAAAACAATTTATCTGTTCTCGCTTATACTATATAAGTGGAATTCTTTTGTGAGATATAATGAAGCACACACAGTTGTCATTGCCAGAGACACTTCTGTCAGAAATTCAGCAAAGCAGCAGTATAATTGCATTAGTTGTAATATCACTTCAGCAATCATCACGACCATTTGAAAAAGAAAACCAAACAAAATTAGATTTCCATAAAGTAATTCATATATTTCATTACAATTTTATTATTAATCAGCACTTTTAATTATTTCCTCACCTAACTTAACACCAATGATTTTGTTCTGTTTCAGCAGTGATAGCACAGGTAGACATGAACCTCTCTGAATTTGAAGATTTGCCAGATCATTGAAATATAAATACAGATTTGTCCAAGCAACAGTTAATTGCCTCATTCGCTCTTCTGTGAGGCTCACTTGTGTAGCACCTATTACCTAGAATCTGATACAGAAACAAAAAGACTGGACACTAAAGACTCCACAAACTGAGACTAACTTATTCTTTCAATTATGTATTTAGCAATGTGAAGGCTATTTAGAAACAATTTTCCACAAAATTTGAAAAAAATATTCTAGTGAGGAATTGATTCTTTAAGTGCAGCTCAGTCTACCGTATCATCTATGGGATGTCAATCATTTAAGACTTGCAATCTAGAAGATGTTACGAGGAGAGGAAGAAAAAGAAAGCCACACTCTGCTAACTCTATAGCAATATAAAAAAATGCGAAAAATAAGGTGGCAGGGCTCTTTGCTCAGTCAGAAAAGGAGGAATTGAAACAGTCTAGGAGCAACCTGTAAGATCAGGTCTTGGTGCTCTGCGGTTTCACATTTATATTCATGACCTGCAGTAAAATAAATCATCACTGATAACAATTACAGTTTCAACAGAGATGGAGGAAATGGAAAACACTGAATTGCCTGAGTAAAGCAACCTGAACTTCTTGATAAGTACAAGCAAATAGCAGGATTTGGAATACGAAAAAACATGAAGGCTTACATGGAAGATACAAAAATGCAGGCCGTACTGTCAGAATAACAAGAAAATCTGATTTAGGAAGGCAGACTCATAAATGTGCCACACCAACCAGCTGAACACAAGCACCTTATATGACAATAGATAAAACCAAAAAAGCTTACTTTGGAACAAGAACACTCCAGGAACTTGCATTATTTTGCTTTCAAATAGAAAGTTAACAGAGAAACATAAAGCATGGAAAGTTAATGGAAAAGTACCAACAGCGGAATCAGCATTTAACTATACTTCAAAAAAGCTTTAACTATAAAATACAGTAGTATATTCCTAATGCATTTTAACAATGGCAGGACGATATTACAGAATGAAATGTAGTATCTGGAAGTCACGCAAATCCAGACTGCAGTTTACCTGAAGGATAACTGATTGCTGAGACATTAATTTGTTTCATCCAAAAGTTAATCCTTCCAAGAAGACAGGCTTTAGTTCAAACAGGAATGAACTAAGAAAAGTCTTAATGTCACACGGTAGGCAGAAGGGCACACTTGATGATCACAGTTGTCCCTCCTGACCTATTGATCTATGAATGAATGCTACATTAACATCTTTGAGGCCTGCATTTTATTTATTAATACTGTGACTATTCTACATCAAATAAAACTAAAGCTATGTGCCATAATATGGCATTTAACTTGAAAAGGACAAAGCAGAAACCCCAGCTATCATTCATTTGTCACATACACGAATGCTTAAATCTGTAGCTACAAAATGTTTTCATTATTTTTCTGCTTAAGTCATTGAGTCCCAAATGATTTACTGGTCTTTGAATCTTAAAAGAAATAGCCATATTTAAAATACACTCCCATTTACTACCAGAGGAGAATTTGAAGACTGGTGTTTGGAATTGATGACAACAGAATATTTGGGAAAGTACGATCCAAAAGAGATCTCAGACTGCCTGAGCAACGTGCAGGTTTCAGTTCTCACTGCATCAGTACTAGAAATAATGATAATTTTTATGGTACATTTTTGAGTTTCATGTTTAATACAGCTTATAAAAGAAGTTCAATATTACTCTCTGATGTATTACTATTCTGCCAGTGTACAGCTGCCAACAGTAGTTAAATCTGATTAAAGCCCCCTGCCGAGTTAATCAATCTGATAATGTCAGACATTATTAAGGAAGCATACATGATACGGTCACACTGCCTATTATCAGTGGCATGTACACCAGCGCCTTTGTCTTCACAGAGCACTGAAGCTACTTAAAATAGATAAGCATAAAAAGGATAAAAGGCATTATAAACTTTCAGTCTCAAACATTTGTATGCTAATTCCTGCCAAGATACAGCTATTTAATACAAGATACCTTTTATTGTAGGGTTTTATTTTAGGATTTATTTTAGGAGTTTGGGGAATAACAAAAAAATTTGAATTTTTAGAATGACAAAGTGCAGCTTAAGAATACTTTACATCATTCTGATCAATGCAAACCTGCTTCTAAGTAAGAAAGTCTTTTCGTTTTAGAATAAATTCCTTTTACAGAAGCTATGTCTCAGTTTGAGCCATACACATAAAACACAGGCCTTCAGAGACTTACACACTACTTGACCTACTCAGAAGTCACCGACGTTGCTTCTGTGCTACCATTTCACTAATACCTCCTAATGCTGAAATCATTTGCATTTGCAAAAGGAGCTGCTTCTTTTCTGTTTACATTATATTAAAAAGCAAAGTCTACCTATTTACACTGAGCTGTATTTAGTCTTTGGACTTCAGCACTATCAGAAGAAGTATCTGTCCTTAGCTCTCATGCTAATCAGGTCATCAACAGATGAAGGCTCTGTAACACCTGGCCCAATGCTGTTCCTTTGCAAAACATGTGAAAAATTGCAGAGGACAGGAGACACCGTGTTATTTCAGAACAGCAGACAGCAGACACGCGAGGTGTGTGGCGGGGGGGAGACAAGTGGAAAAGAAAGGTGGGCAGTGAAACAAACTTTCAACTCTAAGGATTCAGTAATTATATAGAATCACAGAATCACTGCAGTTGGAAGAGACCATCAGGATCATTGAGTCCAACCACAACATAACCTAACTCCTGCACTAAACCGTGTCCCTAAGAACCTTGTCTAAACGCCTTTTAAACACCTCCAGGGATGGTGACTCCACCACTTCCCTGGGCAGCCTGTTCCAATGCCTGACAACCCTTTCTGTGAATAATTTTTTCCTAATATCCAGTCTAAACCTCCCCAGCACAACTTGAGGCATAAAAGAGAGGTTGAGACAAACTCTTCTCCTAGAACTCATGGAAAGGCTATTCCTGTAGTGCCTTATGATCCAAGAGAAGTTGGAGGCCAATCCCTATTCTAACCACAATTTCCTCCGTACCCAGCTGAACTGCTGGAGTCCCAGAAAAATACCTGTAATTAAATCTATTCAAGTCTTCCTGGCTTGGTCCAGCTCTGTAAGTAACATCAATCACCCCTTCTGTATAGCTACCTATTTTACTAATATCCCCTATCAACATAATGCCCAATCCAAGATGAAATAATCAGTAGCTTGTAGGACACTCGCACCTGAGAATCATAAATGTAGGCTAGATCTAGATCTCCTCATCAAGAAACAGACTGTCTGAATTGTTATTTTGGCAGGAGGCAGGAACCAGACTATTACATCACAGACTTGAAGACTAAGTATATACCGTCTGCTAAAAATTCTATGCAGCATCTTCCTATCTTCCTCTAGAAGCAGAAATTATTTAAGCAGCATTATCTAATGCACCTACAGTGGTAGACTCAAGATCCCTGCACATTAAGTCAATACCTTGACTAGGAAGAAGCTCTCAGTTTTGATGCAGGGCAAGACAGTCATTACAGACCAGTCTGAAATATATCCATATGTTTATACAGAGAGAACTGTCACTTTCCATAACTGTAAATCACATAGAATTTAGAAGCATATTCCTTTTCCCAACATTTTTTCTTTTGGAAGGTTTTTTTGCCCCTTATTTGTTGCACTTCAGCTGCACTTCAGCTGCAGTATTTTTTCCCCTGTTTAAGAATAAAAGAGAAATAAACCACAATGCTACTTAACTGCTGGATTAACTCTAGTTCAAGAACTGAGATGCAACAGATATTTCCAGTTACAACTGTCAGAAAAAGGCTAAAGCATAAGGTTTTTTGAAGACAAGACTGCAACCTATGCAGGGACATCCAATCCTTATCATACTGCCTTTCGGAAGAAAAGGCAGATTTAGCCACTGTTAGTTCTTTAAAGAACACCATATTGCTGTTCTTCAAAGAACAGCAATAACATTGTCAAAACTTGCTACAAATGTAAAAGAAGCAGAAGGGAAAGAGTTTTTTGTTTTTACAGAGCATCCTCTTTTTCTCATTTTTCTCCCCTGCCCTCACAAACCAAACCGCAGATCAACTGGTAAAAAAAAAAAAAACAAAAAAAACCAACAGTGCCAGTAAGAAACAATTTATTACGGATTTGTGCCTCAGGGCTGAGATCCCATGTGGATTCGCTAATGTCTAATATGGGTTGTATTTACATATTAATATCCCCACAGGGCAAAAGTCTCTTCTTTATCAGTCATCTGATTTTCAGGAACCTCATATGAATTTAATATATCTGAAACCTCTTTCCCTCTGTCAACTTTGGTTGAAATTTGGCCAGTGATTGGGGGAGGGGAGATTACTGAGAAGAAAGGAGCAGCTGACAGGATTGACAGGGATATGTAAGCAAACCAAGTGCATAAATTGCATTTTACAGCAACACTTACCCAAAATCACATCATCCAGTCAAGACATTAAAAATTCACACTGCTACACAGACCAAAGGTAAGAAAAGAAAACCAGAATTTAGGACTTAGTTTAACACCAACAAAACTGCTCCTCTCACAACAGATAGACCAACTAGGAAATATATTCTGAAATTCCAATTTCCTTAATAATAATAAGCACCTTTTTGGCTCTTCCTCCTTCTCCAGAATGCACCAAGCACTACAACTTTTTTTTTTTTTCCCTGCCCCAGATTCTCTGTTTTCTCATTAGATGTGGTCTATGCTAAAGTGATATAGCTGCATGATTTAGAAGTTGAATATTAATTCCACACACCTGACAGCTAAATTAGTAACAAATATGGTTGCACATATGCTCAAATACAAGGAGAGGGCACTATTAATTCCAGTCAAGCTTTTTGGGAAGTATTAAAATTGTGATGGAAGGCAATTTTACCTCATACAACAAAGGCTTGTCACTTATCTGTTGATCCAGAAAGACACTGCAGAGTCTTTATGTCTAAAAAATAGTTACAATCAGTTCTTCAGGAATGGGTATCTTCTCATCCTTGTTGAGCAAAGGAATCACAAATCTCACCTGAATCAGGCACTTCACTAACAATCAATTCCCTTAGCAGAAACCAGCCCGAAGACTACAGCCTCTCAGAAAGGTACACCTTTTCTTAAAATTATTGTCAGCATAATAACAGCAGTATCATATCTCTGAAGGCTGAGGGTCAGAGAAGAACTTCGTAACACCAAAAGAACACCAGTCAGCTCACTGTCCTCCCAAAGTACCTGGTATTTGGCAGCCTCAGGCACAGAGAGAGAAGGTATCGTGAAAATTGCCTGCTCCAGCTCTCCAAAACAGCAGATCCCTCTTAATACTACGTGTGGTGAGCACAGATGGAGGTTCTTCCAAAACCCAGCTACCTCTTAAAATTAAACACGTCTCTAAACAGGAACTTCTGCCTATTCAAAGAAAGTCGAGAAGTGTGTTTCGACCCTTTGTGTTGCTTCTGAGCTTATTTCAAGAAAGAAGCTTTTGGAAGAAATCAGCTCTCCGGTTTTCTGGACGATCTGTTGAATATGTGATGAGAGGGAACATGTTGCCCCCTGGCCACTGGCACACGAAAGCAGTAGCTGCAAGGATTACATGTGGGCTCTGGGCCATATGGTGTGTAGGCTTATTGTGGGAATTTAGCATTTTTTAGACTCCTACTTTCCTGTCAAATTGGTTGAAATTAGCCACTGGGCTTCCTCTCTAAAACCTTTGGAAACAACACTGTGATTGTATAATCTTATGTCACTGAAAAACAGCTTAAAAGGTAAACAGAAATACCATAAGAACTGTATCTGCGTTCTTCAGAAAGGCAAGATGGAGAAGTTATAGGAGATGCTTTCACAAACAGGGATATTTACTGGAAGCTGGAGCTTTAATAAATGTAAGCTTAGTGTTAGAGAAATGAGTATATATTACAGCATACAAGCTTACTGCTATGAAGGTTTAAAATAGAGTTCAGAAGCTAAGCCAGTTTAAGCCACACAGTAGTATTCCATTATCCTTCCAGAGAATAGCACAGAGTACGTATGACTGACATACAAAAACGTAATCTTATTTGCTATTTAGCTATTTCTAAAAACTCAACATTATGCTAGGTTGTCTGCAAATAATACAAATGCTGTTTTGTGAATGAAACAATATATGAAGTAAAACAATACAGCATTGAGGTCTATATGTGATTAAATGCTGCTAGCCTCCAGACAGTCATGTTAGAAAGGAATTTATTTTAAATGTATTACGACCACATCTATTCAACATATTTATGCTTTATTGATACTCAGTCTGGAGAGGACAGAAACTAAAAACGGGGATTGCAGACAAAGTTGAATGAGCATAGACAGGTGGGGGGAGGTTGCTTGCTTTAAACAGGGCACAGTTCCTTATTCACTGCTGCAAACAGCACATGCTTGGCATTTCATTTTAGCTGAAAAAGTGTAATCACGTACCAATCAACTTAACAAATTGTCTATTCATCTGTGCCAGTGTTCTGAATTATTTTAATGGACCTCCAATTGCCTACCAAAATGCCTTTCCATTCTGTCCCCCATCAAAAGGTAAAGTTCAACTCAACAGATTTCTCATTAATAAATACTCCCAACCTAATCCTAAAGTCAAGCTGGTTTTGGCTTTAACGGAAGTTTTGCTATGTGCCCTAGTACTGTGCATCCAGCATGGTGAAGGGAGGTAATCAAGCCATTCAGATTACAAAAAATTACCTACTACCTGTGCACTAACCTTCTGGCCTCTCTTGGAGCACACATAGGCACAACAAGTTTAAAGCCACGAACGGGAATAATTTCTGGAGCATGTTTTGGCATTACACAATCATTTAAGACCAACTTGGCAAGTGAAGATTTCTCAGTTAATGTATGATGTGTAACATGTACAGCATGCATGCATCTGTTGTGTGCAACTTATAGATGCCAGCAATATAAATACTCCCCTTTGAAGATCATTTGGCCAAATGAAAACATAAACACGAACCAACCTAACAAAACAAAAACCAACAACAACAAATAAACCAGACAAATATCGAGAGATACATCAACAAGAGAGTTACAGGGACAGCACAGAGCAATTGATGTCCAGGATATTATTCCCTGTTGCTAATGCTCAGGAGAAAAAAGGTCCTGCAGTAGGAAGGGGACAGGGGGCTAATTATCGAAATCGTTATGTCAGGCAAAGACACACAGAAGAATAAATGCTTCATCATAATTATCGGAGTCAAATAAGTTCTTTCTCACGAGGTGAAATGATTAAATACAGTTTGACTTCAGAATAGTAAATATAAGTCTAAATTTCTTTTAAAGTTAAACTACAAGAAAATTAAACTCACTGAAATTCAGAACTAAACAAGTGAGTTTCACATTCTCTATGCAGTAAATAAATAAATAAAATCAGTAAAGCCAACACTGAAGCTATGCAACTACATTTGGTTATTTCAGGCACACGAAGTGTAGTAGTAGCCTTCTGAGCATGTATTTTGTCCATACACAGCAAGAGGACAAATATGCTGTGAGATGGTCAATAACTCAAATTCCATTTTTACACGTGGTAAAAAGTGACAAGATTGATAGCAATATACCATCCATTCCCATCAGTCACACTTAGTCCTCAGACCTCCATTATCCACAATTCCTGCTATACAATCAAAGAGAAAGAACTACTGAATTATTTATTAAAACTGACACCATCAATTATGCTTGCACGTAGGAAGTCACTGAGCAGCCATTCAAAGAATTAGAAAGCACATGTTGGTTACTTTCGAACAGGTTAATGACTGCTCTGCTATGGGAGGGGACGGAAGCTCTTCTCAGACATTCTACATCTGAGAAGTTAAACTTGCAAAAGCATCATTTTCTTTATTTCTGGCCAACAAAAGCTGAAAGTGTGATACCAATATTGTTTTTTTTTCCTCCGTCATTTCACCTTTTGACATAATCTGAAGAGTTTACAGAGGCATAACTGAAGTTACAGCCTCGGCATAACCTTTCTACATTGCAAGGCCAGCAACACTGACCATCACCAATGCCAACAGCCCCAGATAACGAAATTGGGTACAGGTGATATTTCTTGGCAGACAGCTCAATTCAAACACCAAACTTCTGATCTCAGCCAGGCAACGCGGTTGTCTTGTACCCTTTCAGCACATGGCATCCTTTTTAATTCACACATGATTTTCATTAAATTTCTCTCACATCAGTGAGAGAAATTTTAACATCAGTGTTATTAAGTTCATGTTTTAAGGCATGAGAATAACTATATTATTGCTGCACAGCAATACCAAAATACTAACACAACATTGCTTTCAGAAGAGTGGGTTACATTCTCCAAATATCCTGTTCAGACAATTATGCAAAGCCACGGCCCACCGAGTTATTTCCCAGTGTCACCTGGTGGCCCTTGCTCCAAGTAAATACAGCGCAATCACAGTCATGAAAGTTACTCTTTCAACATCAGCCAGGAGTTAGAGAGAAACCTGGAAGTAATCTAATAGACAAATGATATATAACCCCTCATATATATGCCTTTCAGCATGGAAAGGTGCCCAGATTCGCATGGTTTCTGTCCATGATGGTGTATAAGACAAAGCCTGTGCCTATAACAGTAAATTACACATGGCAGGGCTGTCTGTGGGCACTAAGGCCAGCTGGCACAGAACAGCCCGTGTCCGTACTCCCTCACCCTTCAAAGTATGCAACGGCTGATGGAAATGTCTTTCAGCCTTCCTTCTTCACAGCCATGCTCTCAGGATTTCTTCAGGAGAATATTGGTTGATGCTGTCTGAAGCCTTGCCAGAATGTTCTAATAACTAAGTAATAAAAAAAAAAAAAGAGTTTTACAGTCCAAGAGCACACTCTGGTATTGTTTGTTTTACCTGCAGAGTGACAAGTCCAGAGGGCTCACCTCCACTTTGTAACAAGAAGTAGTGGAACATAAATGAACACATCAATGGAGGTAACATAAGGAGCTAGAATAAACTATGACACAACACGCTACCAAAGACATTAAATAGCTAGTTATTAAAGTACTTCAGACAAAAGAATGGAAGCTATTAGAATAGAATCATACAATCATAGGATCACAGAATCATAGAATAGTTTGGGTTGGAAGGGGCCTTCAAAGGTCATCTAGTCCAACCCTCCTACAATGAGCAGGGACATCTTCAACTAGATCAGGTTGCTCAAAGCCTCATCCAGCCTGGCCTTGAATATCTCCAGGGACGTGGCATCTACCACCTACTTAATTTCTGCATCTTCTATTTTTTTTTCTTCAGGAAGAACTAAGGAAAAAAGTAGCAAAATGGACAACTAGCTGAAGGCTGGCCTAGGCATAAACTTGCAATGTTCAAGAAAAACACATTATTTAAGACTATTTTTAGCTAAGCCACTCAAAAAGCTGCAGGAACATTTAGAAACAAGGTTTACATTGATTCAATTTAAAATCAATAGACTTAATATAACCCTAAACAAGACTGAAACTAAAGAATTCAAAAATCTATCTGGACACTTTTTAATTAAAATCAGTTTAAAACTAATTCAACCAATTCATCAGCTTTTGTAGCTGCATATTTAGATAAAGCTGACAATTCAAGTCACTGTATCAAAGGGATAAAAGAACACATAGCAGAAGCTGGAAGAAACTAGCATGAAGCTTGCAAGTCAATTGTTTTGCTAAAGGGTGAGTGAAATGGTGAGCACAAATTATCTGTAAACTCAGTGGAAATTTTAGGACTGAATGGCATTTACTCTTGAAAAACAGACACTAATATATTGTCTCTCCACAGATAAGCAGAAAATTTACCTTTTTCTATTCACCATACAAGCATTCTGTATTTGATACTGAATTCTCAAGAGAATGACCACTTTCTATACTGAGATGAAGCCAGGAAGAATTCACAGTGGAACGCTATCTTCAGACTTGCCACAGAAGGACACAGAATTTTGTCTGAAATAGTAGGGACAATGAAAATTCTGAAAGTGAAATACGAGAAGTTTAAAATTTATTCAACTGACTAAGCAACAGCACAGTTTTATGAATCAAGTGTGTTTGGATTATTATGTAAACTCAGTAACAGCTTGGGGATTTTTTTTTTTTTTGTTCCTGGGTGTGTTTTGTTTTGTTTTTTAAAACTTGCTTGCAAAAAATTCAGCAAAGTAAATTGAAAAGCAGTGACAACAGTATTACGCAATTTGGTCTTCTCTCCATTACTTATCACACTGCATTGCTATTTCCAATTCAGTTTCTTCATTTCAATCGATACATAGTCAGGAAGGATGCCCATTTTGTAGCGTTTGTAATTGCTACAGTATAAATCCTGAAGTTATTTATCTGTGATAAACATTTTATTATTTAAAACTAACCATCTTCCTGACAGACATTTCTCACCTTTACATATTTGCATAAAGTAAGCTTTTATTGGTTTAGTAGTCTGTAGGACATGTAGCATTCGTTACACTTCTACAACACATCCACTTATCCAAGCAAAAAACCCTTTCATTTATTTCTTCTTGGTAACTCAGTGTAGGTGACTACTAAAATTAGACATTATCTGTGCCCTTTACGATAAGAAAAACATAAACGTATACTGAAGTATTCATATGAATACCCCAGCTAGACTGCTTCTGGAATTGGACACTCTCACATCACTGTGGTACTTACTAATCATCTCTGCGTGTTTTCTCTTTGAAACATTGTTCCGTTGCTGAGCTATAACAAACAAACCGTGTATGGCTGATTATGCTACTGCACTAACAATTACAAGTTGGCCCTTTTCCATTTTGTCTGTTAAAATCTTCATTAGTCATGTGGAAAGCTACTAAGCCATACGGAGTCTAAAAACGTTACAAAAACGTATGGAAGTGTTTAGGAGGGAAAACAATTCATGTTTCAACAATTCAATGTATGTTTCTTAGCCGCAGAACTACAATGCATACTAAATAAGAGAAACAAATTAACAAGTAAGTCGTCTCTTACTAGTAAGCAATGAACTGTCCTCCTACAAGAGTAATAATACGCAAACACCTTAGCCAGGAATTTATGGATGGTCATGGCAAAAATCATTCCCTTTAAATTGCGGAGGTATGTTTATTTTATCTTTACTTCTTGAAGCCTTAAAATTAACCATTCTACCATTTTACTGTGCTCTGTGCAAATTTTAGACATATTTACAATGTGGTCTGTCTAGTAGAGTTACATCACTTATTTAGTCCGAAAATTGTATCGAATTAACATTCTGAATAATTTAAAAAAACCAAACAAACACAACCCACTTCACTGGAATATTAGCAACAAACAAATCACTAAACATAAACCCAGAAGTTTTCACGTGAATAAGGAAAAAGGCAGTACGGCGCTGCAGAAAAGAACAGCATCACAAGTATCAAGATACAGCTACTGCTGCACCAGAATAATTTCATGATTCTCAAGGCTAAAAGACCCCTGCAGCTAATAATTTTTAAACAGCACAGGGGAAAACAAATCTCCTAGGGGGCAACAGGTGGAACAAAGTGCATGCATTCAATTAAAATATTTCAAAAAGAGGGAAAGCTACATGGTAAAATCTTAATTTTGAAGACTCTAAGGTGAAAGGAGTTATGTAAATTGAACAAAGCCAGTCCCAGATTTTGGGACTGGCCTTGTGGATCTCTTTGATATAGGACTACATGGCTGCATACAGCTGACCAGCTCCCTTAAAAAGTTGTACAGCTAACAGGAACACAAAAAAAACCCCTAAACCAAACCACAATACACAACCTGCTATCTTATACTAGCATTTTGCATGCTCTTGCATTATTTCTCTGGCCAAGGGGCTGCTTACAATTCCCCAACTCTACAGGGAAAAAATGAAAGTTATCTTTAGAATCAATGTGAGATGCATGGAGTAACACAAAGAATTTGTAAGGCATAGTACAAATCATAAACCTCTCAGATGCATCAATAAGGTCGTGTCACAATGCACAGGGAGTCACCTCTAAGGTAACAGTACAACTGCTAAAAGCAACCACAGACATAAATGAATTAGGATGTGTTGACAAGAGGAACTCGAGTTTAAAGTATTTCCCCACAGCCCACATGAGGGGAAACCCACTCCTTCTAAGTTCTGTAAATACTCAGCATGTTTTTATTACAGTATCTTTTAGTGGTATTTATACACAGTGATGACCTCATTCTCTAGCACAGTGAATGAACATGAGAGAAAAAAAATATTTTGGTTGTGTTATTTATCAGCATTTGGGTTCATTTAAATACTACTTGAATAACAATTACCTTTCTCAGCTGAGCAGAGCATCAGGTTGGCAGACTGTGCTTCACTTCTTCTCAAAGTGACAATTAACCTTGATATCAGTCTGCAAAGTGCTCTGTGCTGGCAGCAGAATAAAATTATCATTAACATATAAATCATAAAGATTCTACTGAAACCATGATAGCTGTTAGTCCCCCAGCTATTTGTATTCAGGAAGGAGCAAAGAGGGTTGTTGCAGAACATCTTAAAAAGGTGTCATCCTACAGCCACCACATTGTGGGCTTTTGAGGCTGCATTTGTGGCTACCTGAAAAATGTATGCCTTGCATATATGCCAGAACACTCACAGTTAATATACATTATTAATTAAATATCTCTCAGGGAGGTTTGCAATACAGGAGGTCATTACACTTGAATCATGAATTTAAATCTGATTTACACCACAGTAATATCAGACTCAAATGAGATTTTCGAGTTGATTATGTGATGCCTATCAGCTAGAAAGTTTCCCATCCTGATGATACTTGTCATCACCTGACCTTATTCTTCAAAGACTACAGTTTACAAATAAAAAAAAAAACAGAACAAAACCAAACCAAACAAACAAAAACCCCCAAACAAACAAACAAAAAACAAGCAAACAAAATAAACCCCCACTAAAACTCCCACTATAATTCAGTTAATGCAATTTGAAACAGTCGTCTTGCATTGATGCCTAATCGCTGTGTTGACAGGCTGTTGAGGAACGTACTCAGACAACCAGGATTACAGTAGTTGTGCCCACAACAGTCCATTGAAATGCCATATTAAGTAGATGCTTCTTCCCTTCTAGGCAGCCCAGACACGTAGTGAAGGAAGAAAATTGAGTCATCTTCTCTAAAAATTTCCCACCTTCAAATGTGCAATGACAAGCGACTGTGAAAATGTTTACAGCCATTTTTGATACGACACTTCATTTTTGTAATGTGCACGCTGTGTGTCAAAGTGTTTTACTGTTCTTGCTGCTACCGACAGGACATTGCTGTGAATAAGACATGGCAGTGAAGCAAGCCCTCTTTCAGAAATATTTTTATAGACTGACAGGTCTTATTTTATCCGTAACAGAACACAAATAAGACAAAAGGCTAATTATCAGGGGACACGTTTGGCGTTGAGTTTTTCCCCCTACTAGAGCTGGCTCTTTTCTCTAAGCCGGACTACGGCAGATCTTAATCAAGTACCTCGGCAAAGGGAGAGGCAGGACAACGAACCTGCTCTTTGTACCCTAGGCACAAAGTGACTCCAGAGGATTGGTTTTTGGCAGGCAAAGTGGCAGGTGATTGTATGCAGGAGATACAAGAAGCCATGGTTGTGTTTCTGACCCAGACAGCAAAATCAGCCCTCCAGGATGGGTGAGGTGCAGTGCCGAAAGGTGCGCTCCCACCACGCGTTTTGGATAAGCCCAGTGTCTCCCATAATGCCTGCTGCAGAAAAATGAACTTACTCCAATATAACATGGATCAAGGCTAACGTTTTCCCAGTAATCAAAAGCCAGACACTCTTCCCTAAGAAGTCCAATCAAGAACGCCCTTCTTTTCAAGCTATTCAACAAAACAAGAAATAACGGGAATGGTCCATTTTCACGCCAGAGACTCAGTCAAAATTCCTGTGCAACGTTCAAGCTCAGTTAACTCCAGCCAACAGCTTTAACCCACAACGCTTAACGAATCCCAACCACTGCTACTTTATATTACTGCAAAAGCTAGTGCTGCATTAACCATAACAGTCCTGAAACTGGTTGTCCCGGGAAGCCATCCTGGCTGCAAGCCCCATATTTATTTTCCCCCTGGCTTGCAAATCTGGTCTAAATGACACAGCTATGAGCTTGGCAATCAATTATTTACATCAAGAAATCTGAAATTGCATGCTAGGCAGACATCTAATTTTTCCGTCATAAACTTCTCTGAAAATTAAATGTGTTACATTCCATCCATCCTCTTTTGGAGGGTTATAACATGCCTGTTTTTATAGGTAACATGTACATTTATCCTATTCAGGCTACCTAAGACAGCAAATAGTGAAATTGTACAGCATTTTAAAATTTTCTGCATCACATCTATGGTAAAATGACCTTACAATTGACACCATATAGTTATTTTAAGCATATTGTAATTATCTTAAAAGCAAAAAATAGGTCGCAAGTATCAAGTCCTAAACACTGCCTTCTTGTATGTAAACAGACCAATCATAAATTAATGTAATAGAACACTTATTTGTCATTTTAGAATTAGAACACCTTAAAATGTAAAATAAATCCAACTCATTACTACAGGTTTATATGCATTACCCATATAATTATCAGCGATGAAGAAGATAGTGCACTGGTGTCACAGAAAGAAAAAAAATCCTTTGGCAAGTTATAATAAGAAGCATAATAATCCCTGTTAGATTTATGATGTATATTTTCAGTGGTGATTACTGTCAATACGTCCCAAACAGAAGTTAAATCAAATATCAGCTAATCTTGCAGAAATAAAAAAGCCTCCTCCCCCAAAAACCAACCTGTATGAGGCAGTCATTTTGAAGGAACTGAATTATTTGTTTTTTCTCCACTGACCAACAATATTATTTTCTGATAAAGCAATTACATTATGAAGAGTCACTGCTGCATTTTTTACAAAAAGACTAGAGACAGACAATACAGAACAAAATGCTTTTAGAAGCTCTAAACTTCACAAGAACTATACTAAGCTCCAAATTTCATATAGGTTATACTAGTTTTAAATAAAAAAAAACACTGAAACCAGAAAAAACCTTGAGAATTTCAAGCTTTGTCAGCTATGTCAAGTGTTCTTCAAAGAGTAATTGTAGTAACTGTGTACCACTTAATCTTCAAATATAACTCGATCTCCTGAATTAAGCATAAACCTTTATATTTCAATTCTAGCTACAGTCACCGTCTTGGTGTCCACAATATTTACAACATTAAAAGGCTAAAGTGTCAAAAAAGCATATTATCACTCACCTATAGCCTTCTCTAGGCACAGGATGCATCTTAAGTTAATAAAAGCCACATAAACATGGCTTTTGTGCAGACAGTAAATTATGTATTTAATTACACATATCTCCCTAAAAAACAGAAACGGTTGGCTCTCTGCTATTTTTGTTAACATTAATCAGAGGAAACTTCAGATTCTGGCATAAATTTGACTATCGTATAAAAGGTAATATTTAAAATACAGAATGCCTTACCACACAAACACGAGCTGCCATATGCGAGGCACTGCTAAGCATGGTTTCTATTAAGCCGACACACAGTAACTGGCTTCTTTCCAAGCAACATGGAAGTGTTTAAAAAACCCTGTTTAATCCAATTCCACAGCTTTGAAACAAAAATAAAGTGCTGCAAGAACTGTTAAAATGAAAAATTAAAGGCATGTAAATAAATGAAAAAATAATTTGTCAGGGAAAATGAAAACAAATATTATTTCAAGTAGATATCTTAATTGTAATTAGCAACATTTGGCATGTGTTATGATATGATTCAAAGCTGCAGCCAATTAGATACCCCCAAAAGCTTGTAACAAAGCTGCAAATGTGTAACTGCAGCGTAAATAAGTTTTATTGCACACCAAGAAAACGGCACCCAGATCAATTTCATAGTTTGTTTCTGAAATGCTGTAAAGCATGCTCTGTTACTAGTTCATGACTTTTTAGTCTTAAACTGCAGCTTTTCTGCCAGATTTTGGGAAACAATTTGATTAAATTCAGACTACTAATTGTAAATCTGCACACATTCCATGTATACAAGAATAAAAGATAAATTACAGCATTGCCTTAGACTGTCATGCCCATGTAAAAACAAAACATAACCAGCAACAACAACAAAAAGAAAAAACCAAAACAAAATGGTGTATAAGTTAACAGCTGTTAAAATGCTGTAGAATTGTGGTATTTGATCTGAGAAAGATTGATTTTTTTTAAATGGATTTCCATGAACAGAGGAAAATACTATTCTTCCTCTGCAAGGAATAAGAGGTATACAATAGCATTCAGGAAATAACACAAATTTGGTGCTTTTTAAAAGTTTTCTTAAAAAGGAAATTAATTTTAAGTATTATATAAAAGATCAGAGTTCAAATCCTGCTCAAATGTGGGTGTACTGAAGACAACAGCATTAGGCACTTCTGAGATTGTGCCATTTATTTAAGGAAACAAATACTTCATTATCAGTAATGCTGTCAGTCGCAAACAACAGACAAAGTACCTCATATTTCCCCCATTTATTCAATAATTAGTAATTTACTAAAGGGTAATGAGTTGCTAATAAAAGCATGTTTCTTACATGATTATCATGAAATGGCAGTGACTGCTTGTTCAGTGCAATAGTACCTGCTACAGTCACACTTTCAAATAACTCTGCTCTATCAAGTTTCTGTAAATAAAATGACCCTTACATAGCTTCTATACAAGTCATTAGCCTACATTTAGAAAAAATAAGAAAAAAAGGAAAAAATCCCCACAGAAATAGCTAACTAAATTTAAAAGCTACACATGTAGATATTTCCTTGCGAAGTCTCCTAAAAATGATTCAAAGTCTCAGCCAATGTGGTTTTGTTTCCCTTGCTGGCAAGAAACGACTGTTTATTTAACACACGTTTTAAGGTTTGGTGGGGAGAGGCTTTTTTGGCATTGTATGAGGGTTGTATTGAAGAGATTACAAAAACATGCATACATAATACCAGTTCTATCTTATAAACCAAATTCAGGCTTGTAGGGAAACCAGCTGCAATTCGATATGAAACCACTGGAAGAAAATTTCTCAGTTCAGAATTTCCCACACTAAGAGCAAAATGTTTCTTTTTACCCTTGTTACAATCCTCCACTCCACCATCCCCACACTTGTAATTCATACTACAGCTTTACAAATCTTGTACACTAAGCACATTGCGAAGATCAAGGATTATTTCCATGTCCATCGCAGGCTCATTTTGGGTACTTTTCTGCCCTATACCTGCTTCAAGGAACGTGTGATCATCACGGTCCCTCCTTATGCCCCAACCTCCACTCATTTTTCTGCTTCAGCTGCCCCATGGGATGCGCTCTGGCATCCCCCTGACCTTCCATATCTGCCCTCACACAGCGCTCGCTGAAGTACACTTATTCTTCTCTAATACTATTTTCTCTTTTCCTCCCGGGAGAGGAGTCGTCATTATTTGAAAACTGGGAGAACTGGCAGAAATCATGCGGAGGTATTGTTATGCTGGGAGGTATTAATGGGTGTTGTCAGCCAGTTCCTTACTTCATCAGCAGCGAGTGAAGTCGCTGGCCCTGGCCAGCAGCCAGCTGCAGGCTCCCTTTACTGCCTTTATTTATTTTTTCCCCCCTTCTCATCTTCATGAAACTTGCTAAGGTTTCTAGCCAGCAGTGCCCGCAATACGTGCTGAAGCTTTTGAGTCCTGCATCTAATCAATGCTAAAAATCACCCCATGACTGCAATCAGAAATCGAGTCAAGCAGAGAGTCAGAATTCAGTTTATTCAATTAAAAAAAAAAAAAAAAAAAGCTCAGTGCTGTCTAATTTTTTTTATATCAAACATACATTTTCAAAGATATCACATCACTAAAGAAACATCAACTGTATTTTAGATGGCCTTCCAAGTACACTGCATCTTGACACACAGAAGAACCATGACAGAAACATCTGTGCGTTATTTTTTAAAAACAGGTGCTTTGTGAATAATATGACATTGAAAGGTCTAGAGCCACTCTTACAGTGAAAATAAACAGATATTTTTAAAAAATGTTTTACTGCAGTTACGTGCTTTAGACCATAGAGCACAAGTCATAGTGTCCTGCACTGTCTTAAAACAAAATAACTAAAGAAATTTAAAGATTACATAATAAAAGTAACCTGACACTTCATCCAAGGTACTTCAAAGTACCAAGGTAATAAATATAAAAAACTCACCAGTTATAAAAAGGCAAGCTAACTCAAGTGATAAAATATAGTATAGTTGCTATTATAAAATACAATCTCAGTGTGATCGTTAACTTGCATGTTTTGGGGTCATACTTCTTGCTGCTTTTGAAGCAGAAAGGGAACCACAATTAAAAAATAAAGCAGTTGCAATGATCACTCAAATACACTTCACATTCATTTTATCCTCAAGCGAGTGTTGATACATCATAGATTTCAAAACAACAGGATTCTGCACATTAGTATCAACCGTTTCTATGCATTTATTTTAGATTGTTTTGCTATTTGCTGTAATTTCTTAAGAGGCCCAGCCAGGCAAAGTTATATATAATTTTCTGTGTCACATTTTCTCTAGAAGGTTATAGAAAACTAGCAGCAGACCGAAGTAAACCTAAAAAAGCAGAAGGGAAACTCCATGGGTAACGTAATATAATGGGAAGAGAGCCCAGATTCATACCAAGGAGGCTGGAAATGTTGGTGAGGAAAAACGTTCAGAGCAAGTATTCCTTACTGCGGTTTTCATCCCACTCACCCGTCAGCATCACATACATCCTGGTCATGTGCCTATGGCAACAGACTGATGGAGCCTGAACTCAAATGATCAAAATCAGTGATCACAGTCCCCTTTAAAATAAAAATGTGAGCTGTTAGATCTTGAGGATTTTTTTTACCACTTGATTTTTGTGCCTCCTTTGGTGAAAACCGTATCAGAGGATATAGAATTAAACCTTTCTTTAGCCAGAGGAGCCACTATACTCACACACTCCTTCTAAGGGACACGACAACAATTAGCATGATGCCAATCACCCTTTTTGCTTCTGGAGTTTTATGAAGGAACTAGCAAATAAAGACATGCTGTTCTGTGCCTACACTGCCTCAAAGTTTCTTCTTTGGTTACAGAGCGAGGAAGAACCTCACTGACATAGCCTGTACATTCTGTACAAGA
The DNA here is from genome assembly GCA_013399365.1 of Pampusana beccarii. Classification (NCBI taxonomy): domain Eukaryota; kingdom Metazoa; phylum Chordata; class Aves; order Columbiformes; family Columbidae; genus Pampusana; species Pampusana beccarii. The sequence continues at coordinate 1,382,277 of VWYH01006495.1, forward strand.
GTAAAAAGAACTCAACAGGCATCTAAAGGTAGCGAAATAGGTAGTGGCCACTACCTAAGCATACACAGTGTTACTGAGCAAGATCTTACTGCTACCAAAATCATCACATAAACTCTGTGCAAGCTAAAGGAGACTAATCAAGAGAGAAGCAAAATTAGGTTGAGCAAGTTGCTTTAAAAACAGAATTCTTCCAGCACTCAAGAGGAATTGGTTTTGCATTTTACATTTGGAGAAGGTATTTATCTGCTTTCTCTACATATTTTCACATTTACTCAAATATTTTAAGGAAATATATATAACCAAGATTATTCAGATGCCTTCCGCCCCCAAGACAAACTGATGTTATAAGCATATGGTGTAAAAACTGTATGGCATTTCCTTGTTCATACTGGAAAGCTATGTGAGTGTCCATGTGTTTGTGTGCACATATGGAAGATGCAAAGACCTTCTTAGCAAGTTCCTCAAGTGAGAGAGAAGGAAGGAGCCTCAAGTAGGCCAGGGCAGCATGATAGATATTTGCTGTACCTGCTGCTCTAGGTTCCTACACTTCATAGAACCATGGAATAGTTTGGGTTGGAAGGGGTCTTCAAAGGTTATGAAGTCCAACCCCTGGAATGAGCAGGGACATTTTCAGCTAGATCAGATTGCTCAGAGCTCCGTCCAGCCTGGCCTTGAATGTTTCCAGGGATGGGGCATCTACCACCTCTCTGGACAACCTGTGCCAGTGTTTCACCACCCTCATTGTAAGAATTTTTTTCTTCTGCATTCTAGAACAAGGCAGACAATATTCTCCCCCTGCCCAAGTCTTCCTATGCAATTGTACTAACATCTGTTTTCTGCTCCTGACACTTGTGTCATCTCCTTAGCTATAAAGTAGCACTAGGCAAGAGTTTAAACCAATGGCCTGAAGAAAATAACATAACATAATACAAAATAACATAATCCCTTTGAGTTGTGAAGATCACAGCCTCACCATTTTGGCTAAAAACGAGCCAGAGCAATATTGAACAAGAATGTCAGGCTCCACATATTCATTAGTAGCACAAGAGGCATCCATGAGGGATGCTGATCTCTCTCTCTAAGCCAAATTGAATAATCTGCCATTCTTCTCTGCATCACCCCAAAAAGAGCTGTGTTTTAACAACCTTTTCAGTGTGATTAGTTTTCACAAGCAAATACTAGGATCAGATATGCTGGATGAATATCAATTTTGCAGACAGTATAAGAACCAAGGAATTTATGTAATGGCTCCCAACTATATAGAAAATACTACATGCGGGGTTTTAAATTGATCATTTTGGAAGGGGAACCACTCAATTTGTCCACTAAGCTGCACAACCCTTTACAGAATACGGAATGCCTCAAGCATCACCCATATTGCTACAGGGAAAAAGAAATAAAACTTATAACACATAAAAGGAATTGCAGTAAATACACAAAAAAGAATAGTGACAAATACGTTAGAGAACATCAAAAGAAAACATGAAGAGGAAGATAGAGAACAACAGTGACTTAATAGGAAAATTTTGAGCAGTTGCTCCAAGTGGTGTCCACAGAGAGCTGCTATTTGCTTTGCACTGGCTCTCTTTGTTTCCAGCTGCTAAATTCACATTGAAATAAGCTAAAAATACATTAAATACTTTCCAAATATTATTTTCCCATGTAAGCAACTGGTATAAGTTGCCACAGAGATGTTGTTCTCTTGCCAGTGAGAAGAGAAATAGTATACAACACTGACAAATAGAAGTTGCATTCTATGAAATCTATTGTCTTGGGCAAGATGCAGTCCAAAATATGGGAAAGTGTGAAAAGCCATTATTTTAGCTACAAGCATTCCTGACTATTCCCCTCTTCCAGCAAGGCAATATATGAAAATGACACTTAAATATGAGGTTTTTATTGCCTGTGAGAAGAGATCTACTCTGCACTACTCAGAGGTATATTCTGTGCAACATTTCTAGCAATCAAGCTTTGGTATTTCAATGGGGAGGAAAAAAAAGGAGAAGAGTGGTGAACGTCTACAATTTAGGTATACTGTCTCCTGACAAACTAAAATTTCACAATGCTGAAGACTTAAAATACAAATGTACCCACTCAGCATTCAGGACTCTCCTTGACAGTAAATTCATCTCTATACAAAAGTAAATGGGGGAGGCGGGGGAAGGATGGGACAAAACACGTACCAAAACCCATCCAGTTCTTTCTGTTAAACGTGAATTCTAACAGGCTTTTTTATGACATGCCTTACTCCAAAAATAGCAATGATTACACTGTTCAACTCCCACACACCCTCTAACTTGACTTTTTGACACTTAGAACATTACACATTCTCAGTCCTGAGGAATGATGCAAAGTTTGGGAAGCCAAGAGGACTCTTCCTACTGCCCAGAACCCAAAGTACAGAATATGAAATACAGCAATACCTAGGGAGGCAGGCAACTCCAATTACTTACAACATTAAATCTTGTTTTAAAGCCAAACGTGACAGACTTTTTTTTAGGAACTCCCAAATCCACAGCTTTCCATAGTTTTGGAAAGATGCTGCAAGTCGCAGCAGTGATAATCTGCCAATTACAAGGCACATGTGTGAGCAAGACATTTTTGTCTTCCAGACAAACAAGAAGATTATACAGACTATTCTCTTCATGGGGATGAGGTGGGGGAAGTGTTAAGATTGCAGCTGCTGCAGAAGTGGAAGCTGCAACTCCCTTGGAGCCTGTACCGACTGCGTAGCCAGCCTAGCGTGCCATTAAGGGATGCTACTGTACTACAGATACTTTTCCATTTTAAGGTTTTTCCCGAATGAGACAAACCTGAAGCTTCGGCCTGCTGTAGTTAATGGAAAGTCTTGCAACACGTCTTAGAATACTCCACCCAAGTTCCAATTCAGCTCAATATCCTACCTACCAGAAGTTCCTACATAACTACTTAGAGAGCATTCTTGAATAATACAGCTTTTCTTCATGTCTTGTGTGACAATTAGTTTTGAGATTTATCACATTCCTATTGCCCAATCATGATTTATTTTTTATTTAGAACTCCCCACTGAAATAAAAGAGGATACACAGTGAAGGAAAGCTGGAATCACAACCATTTCAAATAGCCTGCACCTGTAAGGAACTTATCTTCATGAAATACATTTTTTTCCAGAAAATACAACACCTCTTACAACAATGATCTAAATTTCACTAAAACAAGAAAGTAAGTATCAATACTTCAGAGTAAGACATACTATATTCCAGCTTGGCTTTCTTCATTATATTGAAGGATCATATCTGGCTGATGTATTTATTTTGTAATGTTTAACTATAATAGAAAATAGATGAAGTTCAAATGAAAACACTGTTTAGACTGTGTCAACAGAGCATAAAACTAAATGAAGTGATTCTGTATTGACTATAAAAACATATTTGCTAATAGTAAAGTTACTAATGGTTATCTATCAAGATCACAACATGAAATAATTCTGCATCTTAAGAACTGTGTTAAAGCAGCAGACATATGAAGTTAGATGCTATTTTTTCATTTGGTAAAACAGCATCATGCAGTGCACTTTATTGCTATTTTATCATTAGTGTAAATAATTTAAAAAACCCAGGAAATCTCCAGCTCACTTTATTTTTTTTTTAATTGCAAGTCACCAAAGGGCTTTCCACTAAGACAGGCAATGCTCACTTTACACTTGGCAGCAAAAGAAAGTCAAATAACAATATCTTGTTTCAGTATACAACTGCTTTGTTACAAAGGGAAGGATTCAGAAAACTAGAACAAACGACACTGCTGTAAAAACTACTAGCCTTCTAGACTCAGTTCAAAGACTTATGCATTCTTCTATAACAGACCGAAGTTATATATTAATCTCAGCAAATCAATCCACTAACAGGCATCAGTCATCAACACCTAAGTAAAGATCTACCATTTGAAACATCTTTGATGTGACTGAAGACTCAAACACATCCATAAGTATGACAGAACAGCTTAGCTATTAAAATGTTTTATCTAGCAAAGAACTGCTCATCCTAATTGACTGAAATACTCTTTGAGCGCTATTATTGCAAGGCTACTTCACTACATAGCCACTTGACTTATATCTTGAGATCCAGCACAACCACATCAAATCTTGTTAGAATATTTTCTCACACATACTTTCGTCAAGAGACAGACCAAAACAATAAAGCTGACTGTCATTTTTACTACCAGTTGCTTAGTTAATTTGATACTGAAACGTACTTGGATTCATTACAAAAGCTGCAGGCAATCAGCCATTTCTATCAATCTTTCTTTTTACTGCACTAACAGAATGAATCCTACTAAACCACAGCAGTTGAAATGGGTTGGCAGGACCGGGTGGAAGATATTCCTCTGCACCGAGCCCGACCTCTCACCATAAGAGATGGGGTGGTCAGAGCTCCCCAAAGCAGTTCTGGCCAAGCTCCAGCACTGACCACGTCAGATTGACAGAGAAGAAGCCCCAGACAGCCATCGGAAAACAACTGTGTATCTCCCTTGCCACTGGGCAGCCGGGCTTTCTAGGCCTCTCTCATTACTCATTTCAAAGCCAATTTTAAACACACCGAAAGTAAACATACCTGACAAAAACCAACCAAACAAACAAACCCACACAAGCACAAAGTCATTATTAGAAAGGCTATGCAATGATATACTCTATTTCAGGAAGTTTCCACTGAATATTGTAATTGATCACCAGAAACACAGTCAGAGATTAGTAATACTTTGTGCCTGTAACATTTTTCTTTCTCCATTATATTCACAGTGTGTTAACAATTTGCAACAAAAAGGAATCAAACGTACCAGCAACTGCCACCAAGATTACATTTCACAGAATCAAACAAAATGCTATTGATTTAACACCTCAAATGAAGGGTGATTTGATTTTTTCACCCTGTATCTATTAATGCATGATAAAGCTCATTAGTTTTCACCATTAGAGAAAGTATGTCATATCAGTTCCTTGTATGTGGGTAAACACATGTTATCTACCAGCTTTTATTCCAAAATTACTAAGTAACCCGCATAAAGGAATAGCTAAAATTTACCCCAGTCCCCTATGCAATTTCCATAATTCCATATATTCTGTTTCCATATTCTAAATTAATAAAATCCAGGTGAACTTACCTACAGTTTGGAGGAGGATCTAATGTAATTTCTGCAAGTTCTTTCTGAATTCTAAAGAGAAAAAAAAAATATTATCAGGACTTTTTTTCAATATATTTCTTTCAAGTTTATAAACATTTCTACAGCAATCAATAATAATAAAATATAATTCTTACTATTTCTGATGGAAAGCTGATGATACAAGGTTTCATGAAACCGTTCAAGAAAATATTGAACTAAAAATCAAATATTTTCTGAAAAACAAGCCTCCAATCTGGGACAAGTTATGCCATGAGCAGCCACCTAGAAAATCTCACTTTTTCAATAGGTCAGGGTCCTCAGCTCCTTTCTTCACTCACAAAACAACTAAATGTCTTGTATACCCTCCTTCTCTATTTCCCCTCTGCCTATGCCTCATAGCTCTTGCTCTCCAGATTATTTAGCTTGTTAATTTACCTTGTATTGGCAGGGCAAAACACCCAACTTCATAGGATAGTTGTCTGTCACCCTTTTGGAAAGAGCCCATTCTGATCTTCTCCATAACCTCCTTCTAGGTATTTTGGGGCTGCTATCAGGCCCCCTCAAAGTCCATCCTCAAAGGGAAGTGCTCCAGCTCCCTGGCCAGGCTGGAGACCTCACACTGGATTTGCTCCAAATTGTGTCTTCTATGTACTGGGGGGGGCCAATACTGGGTACTCATTATTCCAGATGCAGTGTAATGAGAGTTGAGTAAAGGCAGATAAATCACTTTCCTGCACCCACTGACTGTGCTCCTGCTAACACAGCCCTGGAGGCCACCAGCCGCGGTTGCCGCCTCACGTTGAGCTTGCTGTCTGCCAGGGCCCCCGTGCCCTTCTCAGCAGAGCTGCTCCCCAGCCGGTATTGTTACAAGGGCTTAGTCCTTCCCTCATGCACGATGTTGCATTTCTCCTTGTCGAATTTCACAAGTTCCCCGTTCACCCGCTCTTGCAGCCTGATGACGTCCCTCTGAGCAATAGTCCTGCCCCTGCCTGTACTGCCTGCTCCCCGCAACTTGGTGTCATCTGCAAACTTGAGAGGACGCTCTGCCATATCCTCCAGGTCAGTGATGAAGACGTGAAGCTGGTGGGCAGGTTCAGTACAGATCCCAGAGGTGCTGTACTTGTTGCAGGTATCCTGCCGGAGCTGTTCCTCCAGGCAGAGTAACTTTGTTGTTAAGGATTTCTGGGTATTCCCAGGCTGATGCTCCCATGCCAAGTCCTTCAATTCCTGATCTCTGCCACATCTGGCAATATGGGCTTTTTTTCTTTATACCAGCAGCTGCATAAGAACCAGTATCTTCCCCTCTGCAGAAATTTAAACTTGCAGAGTAGGAGTTTGCAGAGTTCCCAAAGGAACTTGTAAGAGTTTACAGTTCCCAAAGACTTGCCAGAGGATGATGCCATAAGAAGGACTGCAACGGCCACTACGCCCAAGGTTTTTTTATAGGCTACTTCAGTGCAAAAACATGAAAATTTAAAAGCAGGAAAAGAAAAACGATTCAGTGCACCCTCAGCATTTTCTTCTTCCCTTCTCCTTCACAAGATTTCATGTACAGGGGCACATTGCTATTCCTGTCATTCCCTACACTAAGAAAGAAAACCTGCATGATAATACCACTCAGATTTGTGAGACACATGCTCAAGCCACAACCCCAAAGTTCAGGCCTGACCTGAAGTGTACACAAATCTTAAAAATGACCACCACCCATTTTGCACATAAATACAGGCAAAGAAAATGGTTTATCAAAACAAACATTCAGTTATATTGGCATATGTAACATAAAAATGAGCAGTTTATTCTCTATATACTGTTAAGATCCCAATACAATCTTACACGCTAAGGAGTCTCACAGCCACTATCAAAATTCCCCTTATGCCACTATGAGTTGATTTTATGGCTATAATGAATAAATGAACCAAAGGCAGCAGAGGAACTGGCCTGAACCAGAAACTCCAATCCTTTATTATTCTCATTCTGAAATAATTAGGACATACGCGGGCAAGATTTGAAGGTAGAGGTAATAATCGCTTATTAGATCAGCTGATGTGGTTGTTAAAATAAAAACACTCTTTCAGATTTTTCTTCTTCTAACTTCTGTGTACCCCAACCCTACACACACACACTAGATACTCCAGTAGAGAGGGAAAAGTTCGATGTCTATTTGCTTTTTCTACTCATTGAAATATTTATATCTCCAGTACATAGAATTTCCCCAATAAATAGCATTCCTTTCTTGTAAAAATACAGGTATAGGCTGCTTAATCAATATTTGCAGCAAGACATTGTAGTGACACCGAAAAAAACACCACATTTTTTAAAAGGGAAAATCTGATTAGTGAAGCTTAAGCACAACAAACATGTTGCTTTTAAAAAGTTACTCTATTTTAATAATCCCATTTTAGAAAAGAGGACAACACATGTAGGAGATGCTTTAAATATTTTTTCTGAACATGTCAAATTTCTACTGTGTTTTTTAAGTTTACACTATCACAAATTCAAACCATGGGAAACCTAGGTAGAACGGAATTTCTCTCAATTTCATGTTTTATGGGTTGTCTTGCTTTTTCTGCCCTTTAAGAAGTTACAGAACAATGGTGTTGAACTTCTCTAGACTCAGGGATTATTCTTTTGCTTTACATATAGTAGTAAGAGCAGTTAATATTTCATCGAGTTACAGAGTCTGAGACACATCAAGAATGGATTGACAAGTGTAGCTTAAATCCTAGATAAAAAACCTCCCATTCTTCCTCCTAACTTCTAACGCATGTCCTTTCCATTCAGAAAACAAAAGAGTATAGGGTTCTCTCCTTTTCTCCCTCTGTTTTAGTTCAACTCAAAATGTCTAACTTCTAATGCTAAGAGCACTAAAATGCCCCATTATCAAGCTTTTAATGTGATTGAGCAAACAAGAACAAAACACCTTTCTGCTTCAAGCAATAATTGATCAGATGGTACTTCCTACTTATGTTCAAAAGTCCTAATTGCTTTTGCAAGTATCTAAGATAAAGAGATGTTTCATTCATTATTATTTTCATACAAACAAGATACAACCTATTAATGTGATACTGTCCATCAACTGTTTCTCAGCAAGTTGTCTCTATTTATTCGTCTACTCTGTGGCATCCCACACTAAAATTAATATATACACCTTACAACCTCTTTTGTTGCAACCTTAATTTACCTTGCATTCATGCTGAGAGCACATTCATAAACAGCTTCTGGAGAGCAGCTGACACGCAATAGCTTGTTCACATGTCACAGCATTCAGAGTTACAATTAAATCATCAGACAACATCCCAGAGAGCTTTGCACTGATAGAGACCTCCAATGTACAAGCTGGCCTTTGTCTGCACGAGTTATTCCACTGCTCTGGCACTTGTTTCGTATCTCCATTGAGCTGCCCTCAGAATCTGGCACAGGAGAGGATGTGCCTCATTTCCTTCGCTGACCACAGAGGGTTCACTGCGAGAATATGCAGCCTCTGGCAACAAAACATTTTTTTGCAGGGTCCTTTCTGGCATCTCTTTCTTCGGATTTTCTGCCTCAGTACAGTTACGTCTAGCTATGTCAGAGGGGAAAAAGGACTCTAAACTAAAATCCAGTTTATATTTAAACTAATCACATACTGGTTTATTATATATTGGGGGGTGGGGTGACAGCAGGAGGAGAAGCCCTTACTAGTAATCAAAGCCCTGGGCTGTACACATGGGACATTTAATTTGCAATGTCAGATCTGATACTCTTTTTTTGGTCTTAAAGAAGTCATTTGACCCCTTTCTCTCTTGTATATATATATACATACTAAAATATTTTTCCCCTCCATTTTACTAACAGAAAAGAACAAACACAGTTGCCTTCCAGTAATAGTGCAAAGGTTAATCTACCCCTAAATTCAGAAGCATGAAGTACATTGTGCATTTCAAATATTATTAATTTTCAGAGACATATATTTCCTACTTTTCCAAGCCTAGGGGGACTGTGTGTTGTTTCCTTCATGAAACAGTAAGAGTTCTCTTAAAGCTAAGAGAGAACTGAACATGTCAGAGGATTTCCCAATACGATTAATAGGAAAAGAAGCAAAATAAAGGACTGAATGACAATAAGCTATTTCTACCACATCTGCTTTTCTAAAATACATGCCTCGTTACCCATAAAAGCCAGGTGAACCAATAATCCATACGGAAGAATATGCTATTTAGAAAATACTAAAAAATGCAATCACTGGTATGTATTGCAATCTTACATGAACTGTGACTGAGCAGGAAATTGATCTAAAGATGGTTAGTTTCATGCTGGAGGAAAAGAAATATTCTCACCTCCATACTGCATGCACAATAAATGACAAGGATATTTCTCACAAGAAAAAGCACTCCGTAATTTGTCATCCTATTCAACATGTTAAATCTAATGCCCAGATTCCTTGAAAATAGTGCTGTGCTAAATTTCCCAGAGGAAAAAAAGAGATGGGGGGAAAAAGTTCATTTTTATTTTGTTGAATTTCAAACAAATTTAATCCATTACCTATTTGCTACTCCTTAAGGTTGTAACTTATTTCAATAAAGAAAATAAAAAAATACAACCAAAGTTTTAAAGTTCACAATTCACTGTGGGCACAGATATTTATTAAAAAATTCCAGGCCTGGACAAAAAGGTTGACAGATTTTCAACTATCAACTCCAGGAGCCAAGCAAAACAATACATTTATTTGTTGAGCTACTATGTCAGCCAAGAATGGTTACACTTCTCTCAATCCAAAGGTCATGCTAAGATTTGCTACTTAAGAGGTAACAAGATGCCTGCTGTTTTCAAGGACAGCAATTCAATTCCGTGTCTGAACTGTAATTGTGATATGCAGCGAGTTTCTCAATCTTGACATGTTAGGTAAGAAAGGTTGCTTTTTAAGGCGATGCCCTCTGGGCGAGGAAAATTGAAGGACTGGTACGCTGCACAACATATGCTGTAAGCTATTACACCTGTGTAGCAGCTAGCCCTAAAAGTATTGACAGAGAAAGGACGGCATGTGATGGCATTCTGCCTTCTTGATGCCATCTATAGTGATGCTAACAGAAGAAACTCCGTATCTTAAAACCAAAAATCTTACTGTAATATAATATGAATACAAGTGGTTTCATGTAGCCTCTATAACCAGATCATTTTGGAAAGCCGTAAAATGCTGGAGTAGTATGTTCATACATAAGACACGGTAGCAGTTTACTCTTACACCAGTGAAAGTCAGCACACTGCTAAATCTTGATTTATATAAAACCTAATACTACTGAAAATGTTTTAGATCTAATTGACTCCATAAATATACAAATAAAAGGCAGAACAGAAGTATTCCAAATACAGAGGCACAAATCCTCATTGTAATCCAAGACATACAGTAGGTATCATAACGTAATTCAAAAATACTGTGACTACAATTCCATCTGCGCAGGAAGGCTTTTCAAGTGAGAAAACGTGACTTCCAAACTCCAGTTAGAATCAATTCCACAGTCTGTGACTTCAGCTTAACTTGCTGGTATTCTGTGCTCTAAACAGGAATTAAGGAATCTTGACCAAAGCCACAACTGCACTACACTCTGCTGTTTGGGGTTTTTACTGATTTTAGCAGAGTTTAGTCCTTTAGCTGTAACAGAGTTATTAGAAGGAATTGCGTAGTGAAACACTTAAGTGAAGATTATTGTGACTTTAAAGTAATGCCATATAAACCCACAGAACTCAAAAGCTGGAAAAGGAGAAAGTCGCTAAGCATATATTCAGTCTTTTTTTCGACAGGAGAGCTGAATTACTTCAATTTATTTCAATTTTTAAAATATTAGTTTTTTAACCTGGTCAAGAACAACATTCCCACTGAAGGAATACAGCCTTATTCCTGCACTATTTTTAATTTCTAATGAACAAAAATAATAATATTACTACAAAGATATTTTATATAGACAGTTTCTGTAATACTTATATCGAAGACTCTGTCACTTTTATTTCCTTCATGTTACTCCTCTCCTTTTTATCCTCTCTTTTAATTTCTGATTTTCCTTTCTTGGGTCATTACTGATTTTAATTAAAAAGCAAAGAAACAAAACCTGTAATATGAAAGCCTGACCAGATTAAGAATGTTTATAGAAATGTAATCCTAATTCTAACACAGTGACAAACTACTGAATACTAGGAAAAAAAAAAAAGAAAAAAGAAAAAACCCTATTAATGTAAAAGCTATGTTGCTGTGATCCTTCCACAAAGTGCTATGACAACCAGCACTCCTAAAATACATTTTTTCAAAAATATTATTTACTGTGCACATATCTACAGAACTCTTATAAGTCATCTCAGCTTTTAAAATGCATAATCAAAGGCTGTTCTTCAATATTAGTAGACATGTAAAACTGTCTTTAGAGTCTAACTGGCAAAGGTACTGATGTCAGCAACTGGCATAATTAGTTTCAGCAGAACCATAAGCAGATATGATTAAACTTTAAAAGGTTTAAGTAATTCTATCACTGTGAAATGCATGTTGATAAAAGCTTTAAGCTTTGAAGATACAAAGCTAAGATTAATAGACCAATTTCTGACATATCATTATTAATTTTTTAATAGGATAGTGTCCACAGGCCCTTGTCAGAATTGTGGAATCATTACATTAGGCATCGTACAAAGTTCAGAATACACAGACTCTTTTCTGGAGATGTTAAAACATGTTTTCTATGACCTTAAATGTCATGACTAGACCAATATTCCTAATACTAAAAAAAATAACAATAGCAGGAAGCAGACGAAACAGAAGGCGGCCAGAAACCGTAACGGCTGTGAGGATTAACTACATGAATAACATCATGGTTTGAAGTTAAAGCTGGGTGTTTTTTTCTCCTTTTAGTCATAAAAAGAAATATGGGCAAGCTTTGTTGGACATCCTGTAAGCAATATGACTAGGTAATCTCCTAATAGCATTTCACCACAGTCCTCACATAGGCTAGCTGTGAGGAAGGTGCATGAAAATACCTCACTGGAAAGACAAAAGAAACTTCAGTTCAAAAAAGTATGTAAATGGTAAGGGACAGATTAAGCCAAGACAAAGACTTGAATCCTGTAGAGATGTGCACACATGTCCATACAATTGTGCTTACAGACTCCTACTACATGCATATCTTATAAATTATGGCTATAGGACAGTGATGCTTCTCCTTTACCACAGCACCATAGTGGTACAACTCCAGTGTTTTTTCTCGTAGTTTATGCGGCCTTGAGTGAACAAAGAAACAGGATCTAGGAATTCTGCATCGGGATAGTCTGCAGAATTGGTTGCTTGTCAGATTATCTTAAAAGTGCTTTTTAACTTCAGTCACTATAATCCAATTTGAATCACGCTGCCTAGACTAACACCCCTATGTGGACTAATGGAGCAACACTAAGCTGTAAATTCCTTCTGTCTGGTCTGAGAAAGACAATTGTTATCTGGAGATTGACATGATAGCATATAATAATTTAAATAGCTGTTCTACAAACCCACCTTTCCAATCGGGCAGAAAAGAGAAGGAAAAGAAATGGGTATTAAAACAGACCACAGTTTAAGGTAATGAAACCAACATGCATTTGTTGTTCACTCAAATATTTCTGACCTGACCATCTGGGAAAAAGAAACGCAGCACTTTAGAGCAATAGGTATTACGGTAGTCCTAACATGCTGAGTTACTGAACTGTCTGAAACGTTTATGGTTAATTAACTGTAAGTTACACTGACAAGTTTCAACATCAGTCATATATACACACACAGAGATATATTTTATAAGGCTACAAAACTGTCTGAGTTTTACTAGCAATAAAAAAATGTCAGCTTTTATCATGCAAGCTACTATTAAAACCATGTGAAAGAGCCATTCTGTCAGAGAAAGGAAGAAACTATACATGTCTCATTATTGTGACCAGCCTCAAAAGGCTATTACACTGACATAGTAGTGTTATAATAAAACAATAAAAAAATGAATATATAGAGTCAATACATACATCTGATGGTCAGCTGAAAAAAAAAAAAAAAAA